>CM053622.1:4352826-4363045 GCA_028646595.1 Phalanger gymnotis
GCTAATTTGTTGCTCTGGGCCCTGAATAAATTTTTTGATGCCTTCTGCTTGGAGAATTCTATATAACCAACGATTTCGAACCATTCAGATATTTATATGATCCTTTTTGAGATCATAAATTCGGCCTTCCTACTACGCCACCCTAAGGTTGTTCCCAGCTTTGACATCCTATGATTTGGTGCCTAGAGCCCAAAGTTCTCAGGACCCAGGCCATCCTCCCAGGAATGGCCACAGAGTGTAAAAGCAAACCTCCTCTTTGCAACAGAACGCCCACAAGGAAGCCATACTCACAGCACTAAGGGACAGCGAGAGAGTCTGCAGGATGTCCAGCATGGTCTTCAGGACAGTGCCACTCCACAGCAAATGCGGAAACCTACAGTTAATCGTCCAGACATATGCCTGAGTCAAAAGGCTTCGAAGCAAGGCCTCTGGCCCCCTTCCTATTAGAAGCCGAGCCTTCCCAATCCCAGGCCCCTGGAAGCACAGCCCCCAGACTCGAGGTCTCCCCCAACCTCACAAGCAGGCTGTGAGACAGACAGGGGCTCTGCATAGGAGTCAGACTGAGCGACCTGTAAGCTCCCCAGCTCTATTACACCCCGATGCTACCAGGCACCCAGGAGTGTAACCCAGCTTTGCCACACCCCTAAGGTATGGCTGCCCCCGGGCAAGGCATCTGCACTCTCTGGCTCCAAGTCTGCAAAGCCTGGAAATGAGGGCTGGGTTTGGTGAGGTATGGGCAGTACCGGCTGTAGAAAATGGGCCCTTCTGCATGAGCGCTGCAGTAATGCACAATAGAGAGTGTGCTTCTGCTGCGTTAGCCTGTCAGGGCACATGAGGCCGGGCTCCCTGAGGGGACCCTCATGCCTCTGCTCTAAGCTGCTCCCCAGGAAAGGGCCTGTCAAGGTCATGCTCACCTGCCCAGTACTTTGGGAGGGGGAGATGGCTCTGGGCCCTGCTTCAATGGAAGAGGGGCAGTCAAGCCGAGGCAGAAAAGGCAGGACTGGGAGTTGGGGGTACAGAGCACAAATTCTGCTCTACAAAGAACAGTAGTCAGAGTAGCAGCAATAATGCTAACAGCAGACCTTGAACCCTATCCTCGAGTTTGCGAAGGGCTCCGAAGGCCCTATCTGATTTCTGGCTAGGCTGGCTCACTCCTGTCCTCTGCACAATGAGGAGGATGTGATGGGGGCTCTGAGAAGAGCAGGCTGCAAATCAGAAAGCCCTTTGCCAATGGCGGGGGGCGGGGGAAGGCGGGCATTCTGATGGAAGTGATTCTGGGGAGCCCACTCAAGCTCGATTAGGACGCTCGAGTGTGTGTGGCAGGGGGGGGCACATATTTTGTAAAAAATAAAAATGATTATAAAAGGTTGGTCTGTTGTGTCCAGTGCTGGGGCCATGTTTTAAGGAAGCTGCCAACAAGCCTGAGTGTGCCCAGAGGGGGCAGCTGCAGTGTGGAGGCCTCCGGATTGTGCTGGAGAAGGCCTGGGGTGGCATGAGGGATGCTGGCCTCCCGAAGGCCTTTCCTAGCCTTGGCTCCAGACCAAGGAGCAATGGAGGAGACTGATTTCTCTTCAACACAAGGACAAATTTCTGGACAATCTGAGCTGCCTCCAAGTGGAGTGGGTATTGGGAGCTGCCCTGGGGGACTGGATGCCCACTTAACAGGCATGCAGTAGTGGGGATACCTGCTCCCACATCACATACCCTCTGAACCCCCTCACAATAATGACATTTGGATATTGCTGATGAGGAAACTGAATAATGGAGGCCCAGGGTCTGCTTGTGGTTTGAGGCCTAAGACGCTTCCTCCTTCAGGAAGCCTGCCAGAGTCAATCCCTCCCGCGTTCCGTACTCTCAGAGATCTCTCTACAACGCTCACCCTCCATCCCTGGACCCATAGAGTCGACGGCAATGAAACGAAGCACTTTTTCCTGTCTTGGCTGAGAGGCCAGGCTTCGCCGTGACTTAGCAGCCATCTATGGCACAGCTCTGGGGGTCCCTGGGACCCTGCAGGCTTTGCAGCAGGTCTAGGGGACTCGTTTCAGAAGGTTCCGCTCCCAGACAAAGAAGGTCAGGAGGAACTCTGACAAAGTCAGGCTCACCTAACTTTAGAGGCCGGTGCCAGGCAGGCCTAGACTAGCTGGCACCCTCCGGCCCAGGTTCGGCACGACCCTGTCCTCATGGGGCCTTCTGCCTCCTGGGGATGGGAGATGTCGGCGAGCTTCCTTGGGAGCCCACAGCTGTAAGTGCTGCCTCCCGCCTCTGTCCGGATTCCATTCTCCCTCCCCTCTGGGAGGCCCTAGAGCTCTCGCACAAAAGGCCGCCACGAGGGACATACTTATCCACCAGTCCAGACAGATACTTGTCGGCCACCCTGCGGATCCTCTTGTGGATGTGATTGAAGTTCACGAGCAGAAACTGGGCATGTCGTTCGAGCTCCTCCTCGTTCTCCTTGGTCTTGGCCTGGATGGTGGGGAAGGACAGAGGCTGTGAGCATCCCTGGCGACGTCCGGGAATTCCCTTACTAGGATGAAGAATAAACACCTTCCCTCTCCCCGTGACGCTCCAGGAAGAGAGATGAGCTAGACAATCCAACGAGGCGCAATGGGGCAAGACGGTGAGGGTTTGGGGATCTCGTCTGCAGGGGCTCGATGGCCTCTGCCCACAGGAGAAGGAGCAGGAGGGGCCTGGAAGGACAGGTGAGACACCACAGTAGAGCTGGGAGGAAGGCATTCCGGGCAAAGCAGAGGAGAGCGGGGAAGGCAGAGATGGCAGATCCTACGATGGGGTGGTGATGAGTCTGGTGTGGCTACCGGAATGTCAGGTTGAGGATGAAGAGGGACCACAAAGACGAGGAAGTGGGGCAGGGAGGGGCCCGAAGGCCAGAAAAGGAGCCAGGGCTCAGTCTGGGGAGTGAGAGAGAAGCTGCGGGTAGGGGAAGGTCTTAGCAAGACTTACCTTTTCAGCCATCATGTTGAGGAAAGCGTCAAAGACTTTATCTGCCACGGCGATCACACACTGCATCATGCCTGAGAAGAGAAGGGACAGTCCGATGAAAGACACGTTTGAGGGGACGGGCCGTTCACGGGAGCGGCCGGGTGAGGGAGGGACCGAGGTGCCCGGCCAATGACACAGAAGAAACCATGCTGGCCACCTAGATAATAAGGCAACCTCACAACCACCTGCTGAGTCAGGAAGGGTGGTTGGGGATGTCTTCTCATCCCAAAGCCAGCATCGCCTCTAGGAGGGTGGGGATTGGGTGGCCAGGCGGCCAGAACCCAACACGATCATCCCCTGGGGGCTTGGCACCCTGGGATCTGACCATCTTGGCGGCTCAAGGAACACAACCCACCGGGGGCCAAAGGCTCCAGAATCAACAAATCTTGATTCTCCTATGCCCATTCCTAGAGGGCAGGACAGAACCAGGGGCTTGGCACTCTGCAGCAGGGATCTCCAAACTTTTGATCACGCACACCCCTAAAAAGTTTGTCGAGTTACTTATAATTTTATGGGTAAAACGTCATCATGTACCTCTCACGTGTATGTGCAGAGTTACTTATAAATGTCATACATGTACACGATACCAATAGCCACACACGACATAAAACAGATGCAAAAAGCAGAAAGTAAAACAGGACGAGATGAAGATGTTGCATTTGATCTCTGAGTCAACGTGAGGCAAAACAGGAGAGTGGAGAGCCAGCCGTGGCCCCGGGAAGACCTCTGTTCAAATGCTGACTCTGACACATACTATCTATGTGACCCTGCGTAAGTCACTTGACCTGGACACGCTCTCAATGGCGCCCTCAGGTTCTACGCTGCAGAAAAGGTGCTGACCTGCACTGGCAGAGGACTATCCTCCCCTGGGAGTTCCCTCTATCGAAGAAATGATAGGTCTCCTTCCTACCATCTCTAGCATAAGGTCAGTGGGGAGGCATGGAAATGATGTGGTCAGACCTTCCCCTGGGGGAGGAGAGACTGGAGCAGGGAGACTAACTGAGAGGAGAGAGACCGTTGCCTTGAACTAGGGAAGGGCATGGAGAGAGAGATGGGAGAGACTTTGTCAAGGTCCAACCAACAAGATCCGGCAACTGATGGAACTGTGTGGGGGAAGGGACAATGAGGAAGCTGGTGGCAGGAGGGAGGGAAGCTTTGGGGACAATGAGAAGGGGAGGAGGCCTGTGGTTGGGACAGCTGCCTGCCACCCATGACATAGTGGGGGGAGAGAGCTGGGCTGGAGGGGGCACCTAGGCCCAACTAGAAGGGGGCTGGGGACCACAAGGGGAGCCTGCCCAGCAGAAGGAGTGGCTATAGCGGGTGGGGAGGCTGGACTAGAGAGGAGCCCCAAGGCTGGCCACAGATAGAGGCCCCTCCCTCTTCCCGCCCTCCATCCCAGTGATGGATCCACACCTCCTGAGGTCAGTCTGCAGTGAAACATTTTCATCACGTGCCATCCTATCAGTAAAAAAAAAAAAATACCAAAAAACCCCCAACCAATCAATAAGGATTTATAAAGAACCTACTATGTGTTAAGTTCTGAGAGCACACAGAGAGGAAAAAACTTACAACAGATCCTGCTCTCAAGAAGCTCACCTTCTAATGTGGGTGACGAAACATAAATAAGTGCTTATCGGCAAGATGGTAACAGTGCAGGGCAGCTCGGAACAGCCCTGAGCCTGCAGTGAGGAAGACCTGAGTTCAAATCTGACCTGGGTGAATCACTTCCCATGTGCCTCAGTTTCCTCATCTGTAAAATGGTGATAATAGCACCTTGTCCCCAAAGTGGTTGTGAGGAACAAAGAAAGTAGTCTGTGAAAAGCATGTAGCACACAAACGGTGGCTCTCCTTCTATGTTCTTCTCGTCACAGTGTCCATGGGAGGTTATCTGGTGGAGGGCCTCATGCAGAGGGTGAGAGCAGAGGAGAGGAGGAAGAGCAGCCCTGGCCCAGGCTGGACAGAAGAGCATCCTTTGGGAGAAACAGCAGGGAGGACAATGGGAGTGGACGGCAGAGATGGGCGAGGGGAAGCCAGGTGGCGAAGGGCTCTGAATGCCACAGAGCGCTTTGTATGTGATCCCAGAGGAGCCAGGGAGCTCCTGGAGCATCACAGGAGTGTGTGTGTGTGTGTGTGTGTGTGTGTGTGTATGTGCACATGCAAGGGTCTTGGTCAGACCCACACTGTAGGAGACTTGTTTGGGCTTCCTATGTGCCAGGGCATGCTAAACTCTGAGGGCACAAATACAAGGAAAGGGTGATGGGGACTGGCAGTGCTGGAGTCTGGGAAGCCCAAAACAGTGAAGGCTGGCAGGCTGAGTCTCTCTCCCAGATGAAGGTCCAAAAGGAGCTCACTAAAGAGAAAAGGGAGAAGGGGGCTATCAAAGCAGAGGGATACTCTGGCATGAAAGGACTGCAGGGGTTGGTGGGTGGATGCGTTAAGGTGGGAAAGCCTTGGGAGCTGGGGGAAACACAGAGGTAAGTGATGGAGTTGTCATGGCATAGAGGATGAAGCAGAAGGTGGGGTACGCTTGGGCAGGAGGAAGGCCCAACCAGTGGTAGGACAAGGGGTGCAGGAGGTGAGGGAGGAAGAATATGGACAGCTGAGCTGGTTCACCAAGGCTGATGGGGCCAGGATGGGGAAATGAGGAGAGGGGAGAGCCAGGGCTGAGCGGCTGCGAGGCAGAGGGAAGGACGGAACAGAAAAGGGTGAGATCAGGTAAAGAGATTTTGGAAGTGGCAATGTGTCAACACTGGGGGATGATCTCAAACAATATTACAAAGCTATAATCTTCAAAACAATCCGGTCCTGACTAAGAAACAGAATTTTGGATCAGTGGAATAGATTAGGGCAAGATGCGGTAGTAAACGACCACAGTAATGTAGTGTTTGATAAACCCAAAGACCCCAGCTTTGGGGACAATAACTCACTGTCTGACAAAAACTTTCAGGAAAACTGGAAAGCAGTTTGGCAGAAACCAGGTATAGACCAACATTTCACACCATCTACCAAGACAAGATCAAAATGGGCAGATGATTTAGACATAAAGTGGGGTACCATAAGCAAATTACTGGAGCATGGAATATTTTATCTGTCAGATATATAGATAAAGAAAGAATTTATGACCAAACAAGAGATAGAGAGCATTACAAGAGGTAAAATGGATAACTGTGATTACATTAAATTAAAAGGTTTTGCACAAACAAAACTAATGCAGCCAAGATAAGAAGGAAAGCAGAAAACTAGGAAAAATATTTTTTCTAAGTTCTCTGATAAAGGCCTCATTTCTTAAATATAGAGAGAACTGAGTCAAATTTATAAGAATATGAGTCAGTTCTCAATTGATAAATGGTCAAAGGATATGAACAGTTTTCAGAAGAAGAAAACAAAGTGACGGTCATACAAAAAAATGCTCTAAATCACTACTAATTAGAAAAATGTGAGAGGATTCTGGGAACATGGCAGAGTATGTCACAAGATTCCAAGCTCTCCAGATTTCCCCCATAAACAAGACAAAATAGTGCCTCAGGGTGAACGTAGGGCAGTAAAAATAAACAAGAGTTGGGGCAGAACAGTGGTTCTCCTGGGACAACCAGATAAGATCTGAAGAAAAATCCCAGGACCCTTTTTTCTATCTTGGCCATCTTTGCAATTCTGGTGAACACCATGGGCCTCTTCTCAGGATACTGTTTTAAATACAAAGGAAACTCATTATATTGAAATCTAGTTACCAAAACTTTTTTTTAAAAGTTCATGAAGTCCAGGGAGTCAAGAACTCTTGCTGTATAGGATGTTCATTCAAATGCACGTTGAAATCTGAGCAATGGTCTTTTTTCATCCATTTAGTCTTTGCTGTGTGGATGGACAGGCCAGGCTCCCTTGAAGGATCACAAATCTCTTCTCCCAGGATCCTCTGCAGTAGTTTGGCACTGGACGTCGTCAGGACAACGTCCTGGACAAACAGGAGCACAGGGAGAATCTTGCCATCCACAGAGATCCTCTCCTAGATTCCAAACTCCTCTAGTGCAGTGGCAAACAGCTTTTTCCCCCTAAATTGTGAGAAATGGTGGGAAGAGTTTTGTTTCCACAGGATAGTGATTGCAGATTGTAAGTCAGGTGACTGGTTTAATCAAAGTTGTGATCTAGCAGAGACCAGGCTTGTGATCCAGTGAAAGGTTAGAGGCTTGTATGCATGCTTGCTGAGCCCTTGGAGGAGGGCATCATGTAGGCAGTCATTGGCATCTGGCCAATGAAGAGAAAAGCGGGAGATTCAAATTGGGAGTCAATAAAAGGACTGGCCTTTGTCCTAGTCCTTGTACTCTCCTGCACTATATTTAGGGGATGCACCCATTTATTCAGACTGAATGTAAAATATAATTAAATATAATTTAAAAAACCCAACTACTTTTCCCCCTTCTAAAAACCGAATGATTAGCAATCCTATTTTTTTCATGAGAACGTTGGGATTAAATATGCTCCCTATTTTTGGAAAATCTTGGTTTCATATAAGGCTTTGTGAGCTCGCGATTTGGTCTCCAGAGTCTGGTTTTCCCTTCAGTTTATCTCAATGAGGGATTGGTTTCCATGGCTGTCACAGCCAGAAAGGAGACCTCCCAAAGACACGGAGTTCCAAGAAACAGATCTGGGACTGGCCTTCTTCCATTATGACACTCACTTTTCCAATCCCATCTGCCAATTACGCAGATGATTTTGTTCAACAGCGGAACTGTGGGCCCCAGGATCTTTTCTAACTTTTCTCTGAACCCTGTGAAACGGGGGGAGAGAAGGGAATGAGAAACTATAGAGCAACTGCTGTATGCGAGACCCTGTGCCAAGCTCATGTCACTAATATGGTCTCATCTGACGCTCACAACCACCCTGGGAGTCAGAGGTTACTTTTTCCCCCATATTACAGATGAGGAAACTGAAGCAAGCAGAAGCGACTTGCCCAGGGTCCCACAGCTAGTAAGCATCTGAGGCTGAATTTGAACTCAGGTCTTCTGGATTCCACTACACCAGTGGCTGCCTTGATCTGCTCTATCCAAATCTAAGGCGCGCATCAGACAGGCTCTGCGCGTCTCTCCTCTCTGTCTATCGCTAACTCCAGGAGCGCACGACCACTTTCTAATTGCAGGTGTCTACCGGCTAGCGAGACTCGGGTCCAGAATCACAGTTCCCCGTGCTGGTTCCCCTGCCTTTAGCTAGACGAAGTGATGACCGCGGCTGTCGGGTGGTCCACTGCGCCCACCTGATCTTCTTCCTCTGCCCGCCGCTTGAAGCCCCTGGTCAGACAGCACCTGTGGACTCCTGCCATCACAGCCCGCAAGACAAGTTGGGGTCCATCTCTTATACGAAGGAGGGTCTAGGATCTCTTTCTTCTTCCCTCTCTCCTCGGGGTCTCACTCTTCCCCCCACAGACCCCGGGCTCAGGTCAACATTTTCTGCCGCTTCGAGCATCCCAGGCATGTCCTTCATCTCCCCCACACACCGGCTACCGGATGATGAATTAGTCTGGCTACGGCGACACTTTCTGACGTCAACCCCTGTTCTCACAGAGGCAGGGAGCATGAGAGCCACCGGGCTTACTGTGCTGATAGAGAGGCTGCCAGCCATCCCACCTGGCGGGCTGTTCCTCGCCTTGGCTGCCACCCCCTTCCTCACTGCCTTGCTCCTCCTGCTCCCCATTGCGTGTCATCCACTCCCATCCCAATGGCAGTTCCCCAAGGACTGGGGATACCCGCTTTTCTTGTTTTTGTATCTCCAGAGCTGAGTACTGGGAGAGCATACAGAAATGGATTGCTGGACCTAAATGTGCCTCGTCTTCTAAAAAGGCAGAGACAGGCTGGTGTAAGAAAGCATTTACCGAAAGAGGTGGAGAATTAGTAGGTAAGTTTCTTTTTTCAAATGAAAAAGTTGTTAGGTAAAACAACTGAAAGAACTGTGAGATCACCAATTACAGAGAAGAGACAGAGAGAGAGAAAAAGAGAGAAAAGAGAGGGAGAAAAGAGGAGGGGGGAAAGAAGAGGGAAGGGGGGGACAGAGAGAGAAGAGAAGAGAAGAGAAGAGAAGAGAAGAGAAGAGAAGAGAAGAGAAGAGAAGAGAAGAGAAGAGAAGGAGGGAGGGGGAAAAAGAGGGAAGGAAGGGGAGAGAGAGAAAAGCAGAGCCGGGAAGCCTGCGTCTATGTGTCTGCATGCTGGCACTTGGTCCTGCTTGGGGCCCCCTGGCCTGACTGACAGTCTCTTTGATCTCTGGGCCCACGGGAGGTGCAGCAGCTGCAGCCCCCTCAGTCTCGAGGAGCCTGGCATGGGGGCCACAGGCATCTCATTAACCTCCTCAGGCCCTTCCAGGGAGGATCAAAGACGGCGGGGCAGGGCAGCTGGTTTAATGGCATCTTTCTGACAGTCCCTCTACTGACAGATGTTTTTGTGATCGCTTCCTGGAGGGAAGGCTCCCTCCAGTTATAAATCCCCAATCCCAAAGGGACAGCAGAGGACAGGCCTCTGAGATGGTCCTGGGGCTGATGCCCATTCATGCGCTGTTAGATAAATCCCTCCCCTTCTCTGGGCCTCAGTTTCCTAAGCTAGAGCCTCCGCCTCCTCAGCTCTCCCCTCCAGAATCCTCAGTGCCACCCAAAGGTTCAACGTCAAAAGCAGATGAGATTTTAGCCAGTGGACAGGAGGTTCAAGAAGAGGCCTGGCCATAGACTTGGCAGCCAGCCCCTGAAGCCCCAGCAGCAGAGGCCCTAGCACAGCAAGAGTCCCTCAGGGGCAAGGCCTAGGCTGCTTCTCTTTTTGTCTCTCCAGCACTTAGCACATAGGACGCGCTTAATAAATGCTTTTCCACTCACTCCACATGAGGAAGGGCAGAAACGTGGGTGGGCCCCGGAGCAGGCAGAGAGCAAAGTGCTGTGTCCCTGAGACACGCTGCAGACAGCCTGGACACAAGGCCAGCAGAGTCCACTGAGCACTTCCAGGACCAGGCCAGCTCCACGCTTGCTCTGGCTCTCTCTACAAAAAGCACAACTCATGCATGCTGACTTTCCTTGATAATGTCAGGCCTCAAGGGAAAGAGGGAGAAAAAATGTGACACTCAAAATCTTATAAAAGAAGAGTGTTGAAAACTATCTTTACATATAATTTGAAAAAACACCCCACTGTTTCCAAAAAAAAAAAACCACAAAAGAAAGAGAGACAAGGGGGGGGAGAGAGAGAGGAAGGGGGGGGAG
>CM053622.1:4363545-4418031 GCA_028646595.1 Phalanger gymnotis
TGGGGAGAGAGGGAGAGAGAGACAGAGAGAGGGGGTGGTCAAAAAAAAAAAGATAACGTGAGCCCTCAAAATGCAAACAAACTGATGAGAGAAAATGACATTCTAGATCTGATTTCTGCCAGGAATGAGGGAAAAGGAACTGCTAGAAATCATGGCAGCCTCAGGGGGAAGAGCCCCTTCCATATGATAATGATAACAGTAACCATATGAAGCATTACAGAGCGCCTACTATGTGCCAGGCACACCAGCTCTGGGAGGCAGGTGCTGTTATCACGCCCACTTTATGCATAAGGAAACTGAGGCAGACAGTGGTTAAGTGACCTACCAGGGTCTCAGCGACAAAGTATTTGTGGCTGGATTCTTACTCAGGCCTTCTAGACTCCAGGCCCTGTGCTCTTCGCATGGACCCGGGCCTGACGGGCTGAGCAGATCTTATAGGTCTCTGAGATTGGCCTGGCCTCCTTTTCTGGAGGGGGATGGGCCCAGAGTGATGGGAAGCTCCCCAGAATGAATCCTGAAGGCAATAAGAGAACCAATGCTCGTGAAGACACAAGGGTTTATCTGAGATTTGCAACAGGCATATTAAGCTTCATGTCCAGACTGCCTGGGCTCAGGCCTGCCCCCTTCCCTGTGAGAGCCATCCTGGCAGCTGCGTAGGCCCCCACTGTGGAGTCGCCCCCATTCCTGACTTCCATGCACACAGGCAGTCTGTCATCGAAGCCTCTTCTGGCCCCTCCTCTGGGAAACAGGGGCTCGGCAACATTCCGCTACAGTTCTAGGCTTTGCACAAGAAACTCAAGTTTGCACTTGGAGACAGGGACAGATGTTGATACTTAAGCATTTCTCTAAGTCTAAATATTTGGCAATGGGGATTTTTAAAAACCAAAATTCCTAAATTTGTGTGAAACCCTGCTCCCCCAGGGGGTAGATGTGGCACAGGGAGGAGAGGAGGAATACGGCCACACAGGAGCGTCCCAGGAAGCTCCGGCCCTGGCCCCGTCTCTGGCTCCTGCAGGCTAGGGGACCCTGGGGCATGGCCTCTGGCCCTCGGGTCCCTAGGCTTCTCTACGACCAGCAGTGGAGAGCAGAATGGGAGCCAAGAGCTTCCTCTACCAAAGTCCTTGGCAGTCACGTGTCAGCCCCCAGGGCAGCCCACCACTAGCTTGGAGCTGGGCCTACTCACACCTGCTCACACACTGAGCTCTTGTCCAATAAAACAAGGCCTCAAAGCCTCCAGAACTCAGTGATCACACAGCCCAGCCTCACTACGTAGAGACTGCCAAGCACGTCAGCAGGGCGGTTGGCATCAGAGCCCCTGTCCATCACACGCCATCGTGTGTGATCACTTTGTGAACCACCGAGAGGGGCTGGGGAGCCACCCTCCAATGAGGGACCCTCTAGGCACACCCCTGCTCCTCTGGTCTGGGGTCCCCTGGGCCAGGAAGGCCAGGAGCACAAGCCCCAGGACGAGTCGGGGGTGGCGGGGGGACAGTGATCAGCTTACCGGACTTGTCCTTCTGAATGGCCTTGTCCTCAAAGTAGCAGAACATCACCTGGAAGCGGTCTGGGTCAGTGGAGCGCAGCACCCTAAGGGAGAGGGCGGTCATGGTTGGAAGGACAGCGGTGCCTCGGACACCTCCTCCAGAAGGCCCTGTACACACGGGATTTCCCCTGTGGCCAGAGCAGCCAGCAGAGGTCAGCAGAGCAGAAAGGAGCCAGCAACACTGGGGCCCAGGCGCCCCCAGCCTCCTCCAGGCTCAGCCAGGTCACTTGGCACAGGCTGCTGGGTGCTGTAGGGGTTTAGATGTTGTGTGTGACCCATATGACAGACCACACCACACCTGACTCGACTGGTGAGTGTCTGTGCCCAGAACCATGTGAGATACTTCCCAAGAACTAAACTAATTCACGTGACCTGACATTTGTAATGAGGAGGTCCACCCTCTTCCAGTGATGATCTCATTGGGCCTGGAGGCAGCCACAGGGAGAAAGGCTTGAGGGGCCCCGGTCCAGCACCAGCCAAGACCCTGCCCAAGTCACACCAATGCTCGAGCAACCACCTGGCCCAGTGAGTCTGGTGAGTCTGTGACCTCCACTGGGAACCAGGAGCATGAGTGGGGACACGGGATAGAAAGATGTAAATCAGAGGTCAGGAAAAACGGGTGGATAACCAGAGGGTCTAACAGTGGCTGGGGCCCCCTTCATGGACGTCTGTGAGCAGAGGCCTGGTGACCTCTCAATGGCTGTGCCAGAACGGGCAGTTTGGCTGGGGGCGGGAGGAGCCTGAGGTCCTTCTAGCTATGGATAGCCAGGTGCAAGCTCACTACCACAGATGGTTCTTGACTGAGGGCACTGGGAAAGTGTAGGGAGGCCTGAGATGATCCTGCCCCTCAGGTCTCCACACCAGGAAGGAGGGTCCCTCCTCAGGGAGGCTGGAAAGGGGACCCTGGACCACCATAGGGGCAGGGCTTCCTTCCAGCCCTGGGGCTGCAGCGGTTACAGGAGTGAAGGGGGCTCTTTGTCCCTGTTCTGAGAGGCTTCCAACAACGGCTTTAGGTCTTCTGCGGGTTGTCTGCCATTTTTTCTTCTGATGAGTATGCCAAATGTGCCAGGGTGACTGCGTCACTCTCTTCTGCACTGGCTACTCATTGCGGGAGGTGATGCCCAGGTGGCCAGAGCCTGGCCTGGCTAGGCTGACCTCTCTGCCCACCGCCATTCGTCACACTGTCCATCTCTGGCAAACAGATGTTGTAGCAGCAATTTGGATCTGAAGATCTTTCCCACCCATTAATAGGCCATGTGACCTGCTCACATCACAGGAAGCCTAAGTTACGTGTGGTGGGAGGAGCTGAACAGGCTGGCTTCACTGTACTGTTTGTTTTGGGGAGACCCCAGCAGGGGTTCAAGAGGGTTTGGGATGGCGAGGCTCCAGGCTCTGATATTGTGTGTGGAATGTTTTGCTGCTCTGATAGCCTGGATAAATGGCTTGTGGGATCTGGTTCTCTGGTGTCTGAATAAACGGTTTGCTTCTTCTACCTTCTACATGGAGAATCTTGGATACTTTGTGAGACATGTTGACAATTATCACCTACATTGGCATTACTGCCTTACTGTTACCCCAGGCTCCAGGCTCCTCCCAAGTCATCTTGCTTCTGAACCTGTCAGAGCGGGGCGGGGGTGGGGTGGGGCTGAGGTGGGGGCAGCTGAGTGTCCCCGCCCCCATCCTCAGGCTGCCCTGGAGCACTGGGCCAGGATCCCTCCTCTGCCTCACCAATACATTACTTTGTGCCTAATTGATTGGTACCCAGGGACCACTGTGTTAGACTGCTAGCGTCCTGGAGATCAGGCTGGGCTGGCTGGGGTTTCCACCTCCAAACTCACAGGCACAGACCTAATACAGAGCCAGAGATACTGAGTTCTGCACATATATGGCACACAGAGCTTCGAGGGAGGCAGAGGGTCCTGGAGGGATACAAGGCCAAGGGCTCCTGAGGCAATGTGCCATTTGGTCATGAGGTCCAAGTCTCTGAGAAGTGGTGTGGGGCCCTCGTGCACCCATTCTCACAAGCCACCTATGAGGCTGACAGGACATGGGTCCTTGATCTGGCTAGACAAATGAGGCCTTAGGGCCAGAGCTGGGTCTGAGCCCAAGAACCGTGCACCCTCCCCCCCTTCCCCTATCCCTGGCACCTCTGGGAGGGTCTCTAGGCGGGCCCCGGGACAAACGCACCTCATGTACTCCAGGCGGTAGACAGACAGCAGGTAGGTGGACATGGCGAAGTCCAGCTTGTTGATGAGCGCGGACACTTCTGGGGGAGGGTCCAGTAGATTGCTAATGGTGCTACGGAGCTCGTTCAGTTCAGCCTGAGAAGACAAAACCAAGCCCTTTACCAGTGGCTGCTCCCACACAAGGGTAGCCCCTCCACCAAAGCTGATGGCAACTCGTCTGCCATCGTTCTGGTGCTCATACAGCTGGTGTACATCAGAGGCAAGGCCTGACTTTCTCAGGTCCACTAGACCATGCTCAGTACTACTGCTCCATTTAATGGATGAGAAAACTGAGCCTCTATCAGATGAAGTGGCTCAGACCCCGAGCACCAGAGTTCTGGCCTCTGGGCCCAGCCTGGTGGCCCCTTCATGGCCAGAGTCAGTAGACCTGATATCGGGCCCAGTGCTGGTACCCTGCCCCTGCCCCCCGCTTCCTCATAAGTGAGAGGAAGGGGGTAGGGATGATTGCTCAGGCTTCACCCAAGGCCACCCCGCACCAAGTGTCCATGCTGAGCCCGGGGGCTGGCCCTCACCGGAGTGACGGTGTCATTCTTCATGGCAGAGTTGTACTGAAGAACAGACCGCAGGGGCTCCTTGCTGGGGAACGTGAGCAGGGGGGACTTGGTGGCTATTTCACAGACGCCCTCGTACCACTCCTCGGGCCACAGGCCTGCACATACAAAAGGGGACAAGAGAACACCTGTCCAGGGGCATCTGGTGTGGTCCAGCCTGGCCCAGTTGGGTCTGGTCCGACCCAGCCCGGCCCAGTGCTTGACCCAAGGGCTCAGTCAACAGGGCAAGCACAGGCTGGCAGCTCCCGCCCCCCTTCCCAGGCCAGCCTCTCTACCTGCTCTGAGATCGCTTGCTGGAGAAATGAAGGAAGCCCCAGCACCTGCAGGGCTGACTGTGTTCACCCACGCCGAAGCCCAGCCAGGCGGAGCAACGGCCACTGGGAAAAGCAACTGCCTAAAGCTGGCTGCTACATTACGGACTACGGCCTGCACCAGAAGGAGCAGGACCCGTCCAAGTGAAATCATGGGTCATCCTTTAATTGTGGAAAGCCTGACACGCCAGAGCAAGCCCTCTTCCAGCCCAGCCCTGGTTCCTGCAGGCCCAGGGTGTTCACGCTCAAGAACACCGAAATTCCTTCATCTGACCCCACCTTTCCATTGTTCCCTAAGCCCACGCAAGCCCTCGGTGCCACCCCAAGCACTGCCGCAGCTGGGGTGCAATCTTAGCCTCTTCGGGACTCATTTCAAGTCCATGCTACCCTCTCTGCTCCAGGCCCTGGTTTCTCTGTCCATCACCGTTCATGCCTCGCCAAGTTTCCGCTCAGGGACTAGAGGAAATCCCCAAATCGCCTCGACCGAGTCCCTTACAAACCGACATGACCTCAGCTCAACTAAGTGGCGATCCTCCTACTCATCCCTAATCAGTCTCCTCCTCAGAAGCGTCCCAGCCCTCCCCTCGACCCCGGCCCTCTCGGCAGGGACCATACTTTGTACTTTCCTAAAAATGGTGGCCATTCACAGAGAACTCCCTCGAGCCACCCTCTCCCTCCTCCCTTTCCACGCTTCTGACATCACACCCTGACATCTCCTCCTCTGGGCCAGGCTCTGGGAAGCGCGGCCCTTCCCCTCACCAAGGCCGAACCTGTGACGCAAGGCCTCCACGACACCCCCTCCCCTTTTCTGCAGAAGTCGCCCCCATCGTCTTTGTCCTCGGTCTTGCCTGGATTACCGGTTCCTTCTCTATTCCTACCAAGTCTCACCGCGCCTTAAATGACCTTGCAGGTCCTGCCGCCCCCATGACCCAGCTTCCCCCCAGGCCCCACCTCATCACTCAGACAAAGCTGCTTTCCCCAGTTACCAGGGATCATTCGCTTGCAAAGCCTCTTCTTCGTCCCCATCCTTCCTGAAGCAGAGATACTCTGTGATCTGGTCGGGCCAGGACCCCCCCCCCCGCACCCTGGTTCTCCTCCTCTCTCGCTGACTGCTCCTCCTCCGGATCACAGGCATCCCTCAGGCTCTCTCCTGGGCCCTCTGCTCTTCCCTTCTCCCTCTGTGCTACTTCGTGGGCTGCTCTCATCAGTTCACATAGATTCAGTGACCATCTCTACAAATATGGCCCCCCCTGACAGGGTGATCTAGCCCCAGTCTCCCTCTCAGGCTTTACTCCTGTGACACCAGTTGCCTGCTGGCGCTTCGGACTCAGTATTTCAGCCCAAACGCTCCCCTGCTCCAAATTGACAGGCTCGTCCTCTGACTGCTGGCTGCCGCATAAGGAGAGCCCTCCCTCATGCCCCAGAGAGTTTGATGCAGGCCTTGGAGCAGAGGAGAGGTGAGCTGAAGAAAGGCTGGTCTCTGGACACCTCAGCACAAAAGAGATGAATGAACCCCGGGGCCTATCTCCCCCCTAAAACCAGATCCATTTCCTCTAGCAGGCTTGAAGGGTCTTGGCCAGGCTCTTGGGGTCATGGGGCAGGATAGCTCCCCCCGCCATGGCCAGATAAAGGGAAGGATGATGTGCAAATGTACGCCCGCTCTTTAACAGGGCTTACGGAATAGCCCCAGCGGGTCCATCTGCCAGCTCCTGTTGCTGCCGGCACATGGCGGGCAGGAGATGGTAGGTTCCTAGGCTCCCAACAGAGACCCCTCTAGAATCTAGGCTCGGTGTCAGAAAACGTCACCTCCTGAAACAGAAGCTACTGGAGAAAAACACCTGCTGAGCAACTGTGGGAGGCCACGATGCTAAAGCTGGCGTCCAGGAGACCTCCCAAATCTCACGGAGGAGATAAAGGAGCTGCGAGCTAACGTCTAAGGGTGGAGCTGCTAGATGGCACTGCAGAGGACAGAGCACCAGGCCTGGAATCAGGAAGACCTGAGTTCAAATCTGGTCTCAGACTCTTCCTAGCTGGGTGACCCTGGACAAGTCACTTCATCCTGTTTACCTTAGTTTTCTCATCTGTAAAATGAGCGGGAGAAGGAATGGCAAACTGCTCCGGTATCTTTGCCAAGAAAACCCCAAATGGAATCATGGAGAGTCAGACATGACCGAAATGACAGCCGTGATAATGTCTGCCGGAACGTGGTCACAACCTAAGGCCGGGGCTCTGTGTAGCATCTATGAGACAGGAGCTCCACACTCAGAACATGCCCTATTCTGCCACGGCGCCTGAACACGTGAGGCACGACCAAGCTGCAGAGTGTGCCCCCTCCTCCCCCAACAGCCCCGCCCACCCAGAAGGAGTGAGGACTTTGTACATGTGACCCCGGAGGTGCGCCGCTGTCTACTACAGACCCGCCTGCCTCTGTGGGTCAATTAAGCTGGCAAAATCGGGTGGATTACTCTGTCTGGTGAGCTTGGAGAGTGGGCTGCTGCAGGCTCACCAGACTAAAGCCCTGCCCCCTTTGTGAAACGTAGGGCCGCCCTCCGGACCCGGGCCGAAGTGGGGAAGGGTCCGCGGGGCTCTGTCTAGAATAGCCACCGACTCACAACAAAAGACGAGGCTTCCTGAGCAGAAGCAGTGCGCTCAGATCATTCAAAAAGACACTTGGGAAGTAACGGATCTACCAAAACTCACATCCTAGGGAGAACGAGTCACCTTGGAAGAAACATGCCCCTCCCTGTCCAAACTCATGCTCGCCTGAGGCCAAATCTGTCCACAGGTGTGGGACCTGAGCCCCCCCTCCAAAACCAATGCACATCTCCCTACCTGAGCCTTCCACAGCAAATCCCATGAGCACCGAATAGAGCCAGAAATCCCGGAAGAGCTTCTGAAGTCTCGGCTTGGCCTTCTTGATGGGGAGCAAGCGTCTTGTGAGCTAATGGGACGAAGACAGAGAGAACCAGAAAAAGGGGGTTCAGAAAACCTGACCACACCATGACCTTGCTGTCCAAAATGTGGAGAAGGCCCTGGAACATAGTAATGCCATGGGGGTAGGAGGAAGCACGGGTGCCACACTTCTCATGGCCCCTCTACCAGCCACAGGTGGTCATTTCTGATCATAGAGGGGTCTGCTCACAAGAGACAAAGGGGCTTCTTTGCCAAGAGTCCCCCAGCTCGGATGGGTCAGAGGTCCTTCCTGACCCCCTCCCAGATACAAGGGCCTCTCCACTGGACTTTGCTCACTCTACCTTGAGGCCTCTCGGGGGAGTGATTGCTAGCGGCTGGTTCAGACGTCAATAAGAAGGGACCCTCGGCCCAGAGGGCTGGTATCCCCAGCACCCTGAGGCACCTGACGCAGAGGTCCAGACGCTCGGCACTGGAAGAAGCTGCACAGGGTATCCAGGCCTAGTCCCTCATTTTATAGACAGGGAATCCGGCTCAGGAGCTGGCCCAGGCCAGGACCTGTTGCTCTGCCAGAGAGACTGACCCGGGCACAGCGGCCTCCTTCTGTGGCTGCTTATCACACAGATGATTTCCCCAAACAATACAGAAGAAACCTTGCCTTGGGAATCCCAGGCCAGAGACAGCTCTACAGATGCCAACCCCAGAATGGCAGAGCTGGGGGGCCTTCAAGAGTACCGGGTCCAACCATCAGACAGAGAGGACAGTTGAGGAAGAAGCGGATGCTGCCACAGCCTTTGGGCAGGGTCTCTGGACATGTAGCTGCAGCTGTCCCTCCCCAACCCTTCCCTCAGAGTAGCTCCCTAGGTGGCCCATGGCTCTTGACTGTCTGGGCTCTGGCGCAGCTTGGTGAGCCTGGGCAAACCGCCTTCCTCGGTGGGCATGAGTGCCTTCAAAGTCCTCTCTGGCTGAGGCACCTGCCTTTGAGGAGGTGTTCCTGGCAGCAAGTGCACCGTGACCCTAAGATTTCAAGCATGCTTCAGGGGGTCAGCAGGACGAAAGGGGAGTCGGGACAAGGGCAGCAGCGGCTGGCACAATCTCCTGAGAGCGCTGCTCTGTTTAGCAGCTATGGCCTGAGCACCTCGGATGTGCAGGGGCCTGGCTTCGGTGCCATCAGGGACACAAAGGGGAGCAGCAGGGAGGCCGGCAGACAGAGAGAGGAGGAGGCTCGGTTCTGTGGCCACGGCCAAGGCCTTTAACCTAGCCAGACCTCAGCTGTTTCACCTGCTGAACGGGGATGCTGATCTCTGGAAAATCACCCCCCCCCATCTTTCACAAGTGTGATGAGGCCACAATCAATCCATGAGCATTTATTAAGTGCCAGGCCCTGGGGTAAGTACAAAAACAAACAGTTCCAGCCCACCAGGCGCTCACTACCCACTGGGGAAAACAACAACACACATACACACATATGCAGATACAAAGTCATGTATCCCATTTGGGGTTTTTTTTTTGGCAAAGGTACTAGAGCAGTTTGCCATTTCCTTCTCCGGCTCATTTTATAGATGAGGAAACTGAGGCAAACAGGGTGAAGTGACTTTCCAGGGTCACATAGCTAGAAAGTGTCAGAAGCTAGATTTGAACTCACTTAGTGTGGCGCCATCTAGCTGCCCAAGGTACAAAGTTAAATAGACGATCGCTGGTAGATGCAGAGGGAAGAAGCAGATGGTCTCCCTAAGTGTTGGCACTGAAGCCCAGCTCTGAAGGAGGGCAGGGATGCCAAGGGGAGGCGAGGAGGGAGGGCATTCCAGGCATGGGGCACAGCCTAGGCAAAGGCACGGAGACACAAGGAACAGCTTCTAAGAAGGCCCGTTGGCTGGAGCCAGTCCGGGAAGGGCTTTAAGTGCCAACGAGAAGGTGCTTTGAAAACATAAAGACTCCAAACATCGAGTGTTCCCACACTGAGGGTGACCCGGGCCAGAGCCGGTAACTCCTCCATTTAGGGACAGAGAGGCCCCAAGAGCAGTGACCCGGGCAGGGTCCCACAGCCACCAAGTGCGGAGCAGGGCCAGGGCTCCAGAACAGGCGCAGCAGGCCGAGGGAGGCCGGGCAAACGTCCAGAAGCCCGGGCCTTCCAAACATTCCGCGCGGCCCCAGGGCAAACACGGTGGGGGGGGGGGGCGTTTTCTGCTGACAAAGGCAGTTCAGAGGCATCTGATTCCGATCCTATTTACTTTGGAAAACACGTGCCAGTCTGGCCCCAAAGTTCACATTTGCCTGCGCTGGTCGCTGGAGGCTGCAGCTCTCCTCAGCCTCGGCCTGAACCTCCTCTGCTCACATAGGCTTGTCTTCTTCAGTCCCGGGTATGTATTCCCCACCTACTATGCGCTCTGAGGGGGGAGGCAGGGGGCTGGGGTCAAAGCATGCTACCCGTGGAAGGGGCATGTGACCCTCACTGTCATCTGGACACCTCCTTCCTCTTGGGAAGGCAGGATGGTGGGAGGATGCAGGAAGAGGCCCGGACCTAGCTCGCCAGAGCTGCACTCCCATGCAGCCCCTTCTGTCCCCCGGCCTGTTGACTTTGGGAAAGCCTTCCCTTTCTGGTAAATGCAGGCCTTGGACTGGGCACTGTCCCCTTCCCCAACTTGCTGGGCAGCCTGGGAAAGCCTTCCCTTCCCCAGGCCTCAGTTTTCCCATCTTGCTGGAGGGTGGTGTTCCAGGCTGGGACACGTTGTGGGGGGGGGGGGCAGCACAGAACCCCCTACAGGAGAGCCAGAAGGACCTCAGCAGCCATCGAGCCTGACGTTAACAGTTTGTGTAGTCTTGGCAGGAGGATGGTGGGCTTAGGCCAGAGACTGGACTGGACAGTCCTGGGGAAAGGGATGGCCCCTGAGGACAGCACTAGGAGAAAAGAGGTTATAAAGAGGCCAACAGAGGCAAGAGAGCAGAAGGGCTTTGGAATGAGGGCTCCCCAGAGCTGGAGGAACTGCCCTCCCTGCAGACCTTCGGCCTCCGAGGCCCCTTCCCCTGCCAAGATTCTGCCAATATCTGGGCTGGACGATCCAGTGAAATGTAGTCACAAACAGGGGCCAGGCATATGTGACCCTGGACAAGTCACTACCCTGATCTGGGTCGGAGGTTTTCATCCGCAAAAGAAGCCCAGCAGAGCAGATGCAAACAGCTAAGGGCCTTCCCAGTCCTCCGTCTGGCCCTGAACCCAGGCCTCCAGAATCTAAGCATCCGCTCACACCCTCCAGGCCCTTTTGTACGACACGTGAGGAAAATACTATTCTCATCAGGAGATGGATCACTGGGTTTCCCCATAACCCAAAGCCCATTTACTATTTCTTAGAGACATTTGGTTAGAGATCTGCTGCTGAATTACAAAGTCAGAACTGGCCGTGGGGGTTGGTATTCAGGCCCCCAACACTCGGTTCCTTCAAAAGTACAGGCTCTCTTTAAAACAGCTCTCAGTTTCCCTGTTCTGAAAATAAATGTTATTGACAGTTGCTCAGCCCAGGAATAAGGATTAAGAAGTCTCGGAATTCCATTCCATGCTGGAGGGAAGAACGATTTCCTGGGGTTGGGGTGGGGACGTCCTAATCCCTGTGGTGGATGGAGGGAGCCCTTCTGCACTCTGCTCAGCTGGGCCATGGACAATGGGCTGACGGGGTTAACTGCAGCCTGGTCTCCGCAGGCCTGGCATCCAAGAAGTGCAGCCCCGTCCTTGCTGGAGGGAGATGGCAGCGGCCACAGGCCTGTATGTGTCCTTTTCTGTTTCCTCTTTGGTGGGTCTCACTAAACCCCGGTGCACTCGGATCACCTGGGGTACCTCAGGTGGGGAACGGGGGCACACAGCAAGTGCTAAATAAAGGCTCTAGCTATTGAATCACTCCACCTCTCCAGGCCTGGGTGCCCTTTGCTGTCAAATGAGGGAATGAGCCCTGCCTTGCCTTCCTCAGAGATCTGAAGCTCAAATGAAAGGATCCATATAAAGTGCTTTCCTGGAAAACTGTAGGGCCCATCAGACAAGCAGGTTCCTTTGGGTGACTATATTTTTCTTATTCTTAGGGCCTTACCTCTAGCTTTCCCTGAGAAATCTGGCTTCCCACAAGGCCAGATGCGGAGATGGAGGGGCTCCCAAGTATTCCCATCCAACCTCCACCTTTTCCAAAGGACTAAAGGCCAGTGGCTTTGCCTCAGGGCACCCAACTACCAGGTGGCCCAGTGGGAATTTGGACCAGGGCCTCTGGCTTCTAATCTGATGTCTTCTTTTACTTGGTAAATAGGACTTTGGCAAATTTACCATGAAGCAATTTGCTCATTCCCTTCATTCTTCTGTGGCTTTTAATGTTCGGGTTCACTGGCCAGAAATGAGGTTGAGCTATAATTAGAAAATGAGCTTAATGCAAATCACTCCCATTTCTGCAGTGCTTTTGTCATGGACCTGTTATTAGCCTCTTTTATAAGGAAACTGAGGCTCCCAAGCTCACACAGCTAAGTGGCTACTGGGCCTGCTCCTCGAAGGATAAGGTGGGACCTGCATTGCTTTATTTGGTTAATACAGACATATCTGGGCCTAGTATAGTGTTAAGTCAAGTGGTCTGTAACCTACCGCTCAAGGAAAAGCCAAAAGAGAATATTCAAGTACAAGTGCTGGCCAGGGGAGAAAGGAGCCTGAGGAGGAGAAGCAGAGGTAGCAGTGCTGGAGCCCCTACCTCAGTATCCCCTCCATAACTACTTGGCACAACTAGAGAAGCGGCAGGCAGAAGCAGCCCAGGACCCCACCCCAGCGGGCTCCTCCCAACCAGGAGTACAATGCCTTCAGAGGCAGAGGTGCCCAAGAGGAAAGATGGCCTTGATTCTGATGCTCACTACCTGCCTGTTTCCTCGACTGCCAAAAATGGGGGTGCTTTCAGCAGCACCTCCTTCCGGGGTTTTGGGTTCTATGAACCGAGATAAATCAAAGCCATTATTTTCCCAGATGTCTGTTCTCTGGCCCAGGGCCTAATTCCCCAGAGGAGCTAGGCAGTGTGTGGGGGTGGGGTGGGGTGGGGATGAGGACCTCATAGCTAGGGCCAGGGTGGCTCACTGGGTCTGTTCTCCTGGAGATTCTGAGCTGAGGCAAATAGAGAAGGCTGAGAAGTTAAGTTCTATACCTGCTCGTGCCCCAAGGGGAGTGAAGTCACAAGGAGAGAGAGAGAGAGAGAGAGAAAGAGAGAGAGAGAGAGAGAGCGCGTGCGTGAGTATGTGTGTGTGTGTGTGTGTGTGTGTGTGTGCGCGCGCCTGTGTGAGGGGACGGAAATGTTTGGACGAAGGATGGAAGGAATCCTGAGCTGTGAGAAGTCTAAGCCCATGCAGGCAAGAGCGTGGGGGCTGGGGCTGAGGCGGGAGCAGCCAACATGGAGGTAATCACCCTCTCTATACTGAAGCATGCGCACTTTGACCAGAAATCCTGACCTGGCCCTAATTCTGGACAATACTGGATGGCTGCTCACCTAAGCACAACACACTGGGGGAAGAGGAGGGGATGCTGTGGGCATGCAAAAGGAAAAGAGGACTATTCCGAGGAGGGCACCAGAGCTGGCGAAAGGCAAACCTTTTAAAAGCAGGCCACAGTGAAGCCATTTAGCACAGAGGCAAAGAGCCCCGGGCCTGAAGGACATCCATCCCAGCCCTGTTACTCACAGCCTACAGAACACATATTGATTCACTTGGGTGTCCAGCCCAGGCGCCTAAAGTTAAAAGTGCTTTAAGGCTTGTGGGGGGAGCTGGAGGGTAATATGAGGCTGTGTGTGCTGAACTCGAGTGCCGTGACCTGTGCTGGTGGAAAGGTGGCTGCGCCTTCCTGGAATCCTTCCCTCTCCAGAGCAGGGGCTGCTAAAACCAACCTGGAAGGGCTCTGGTATCGTCGAATTTAATGGCTCCAGAGTTCCAAGGGCAGAGACAGTCAGTGAGGGGACACAGGGGGGAGGCGTTTTCTCCTTAACATATCCGGGAGGGCTGCCTCTTTGCTCAGCCAGTGAAAAGCACCCTTGGGTCGCGAACACTGATCAAGCAGCTGAAGTGGGCAAGGTCCTGAGCGAGACTCTGGTTGGTAACAGGGAGGAGAAGGTCTCAGTGAGCAGACTTGCTGTGACCAAAGATCTCCTGCACTGTTGGCCAGCCAATCCATGGCTGCTCTTTCACGGTCGGATGTAGTCTGTACTTGAAGTCTGTCTAGCTTGGCAAGGGATGTCCTGTTGGCACAGCCTCTGAGAACCCAGGGTTACCTCATGCCATGGTGAAGTGTAGGTGTGCACAGAGGAAGGCATTAGTAGAAAACGAGGAAGCAGCGTGGTACCACGAAAAGCGTGCCAGGCTCCAACCCAGGTTCTGCTTAGGGGACTCTAGCAGAGGCCTCAGTTTCCTTATCTGAAAAACGTGCTGTCCAGATAGCAGCCTGCTCCTGGACCTATTTTTATGTAAAAGTCCACCAAAATGCTAATTGATTCATTTTCTCTTCCAATGGCAGGGTCTCAGAATGAAACTCGGGCTCTACCTCTTCCTCTTTTCTTTAGTCATATCACTTGTGTCTGGGAAGAACAAAGAGCCTGTGGGTCTCGTGGATAATGGGGGGAGACCCCCATCAGCCACAGGGAGGTGGGGGCAACCAGACCCCACAAACCTAAGCATGCCTCTCCTGCCCGCTGACTTCCACAAGGAGAACACGGTGACCAACGACCTGTTTGTGGAAGAGGAGGAGGAGGAGGACTATTTGGACCTGGAGAAGATCTTCAGTGAGGATGACAACTACATTGACATCATCGATGCCGTCCCTCCCCCAGACCCAGAGGCCCAGCCTGGAAATGTCCTGGAGCTGTTCCAAGGCAAGAGTAGAATCCAGCGTCTCAACATTCTCAACGCCAAATTTGCTTTCAACCTGTACAGGACCATGAAGGAGGCAGACGACTCCACCGGCAACATCCTCCTGGCGCCCGTGGGCATCTCGACGGCCATGGGCATGATCTCCCTGGGCCTGAGGGGAGGCACGCACGAGCAGGTCCACTCCGCCTTGTATTTCAAGGACTTTGTGAACGCCAGCAGCAAATACGAGACTCAGACCGTGCATAACCTCTTCCGGAAGCTGACCCATCGCCTCTTCAGGAGGAATTTTGGCTACACTCTGCGGTCAGTGAATGACCTTTATATTCAGAGGCAAATTCCCATCCTAGACGACTTCAAAAATAAGATGAAGGAGTATTACTTTGCTGAGGCCCAGCCTGCAGACTTCTCAGAGCCCGCTTTCATCGCCAAAGCCAATGACCATATTCTGAAGGTCACCAAGGGCCTGATCAAGGATGCCCTGGTGAATGTAGACCCAGTGACACAGATGATGATTCTGAACTGCATTTACTTTAAAGGTAAGGCAGGAGAAGGACTTCCTCTCACTCTTTCGGTACGCGGGGGGCGGAGGGTGGGGTGTGGATTGGGTGGGCATCAGGCCGTGATGGAGGGATCTTCATGCACTCCAAGAGGAAAATGAGCACTTGTTATGAAAGTAACAATGATGAGGTAGTACAGTACAGGGATTAGAGGGTCAGCCTTGGACTGGGGGAGACCTGGGCCTCTGGCCTCTCCTGGCCATGTGACCGCGGGTAAGATGCTTCTCCTTTCGCTGACCCCTCGACAATTCTCACAGACAACCAGTGAGTCACACTGCCCCGTAGTGGGGGGCTGTCCTCACTCTATGTGCCTGCAGGAGCCCCATGCTCAGATACTTAAGAGCTAGAGGCTCAGAGAAACTCATTTTTCAATTAATAAGCCTTTCCTTTCTCACTCTCCAATCTGCTCCTACTCCATTACTGACGGAAACCCAAACAAAAAAGTCCTTGTTAAAAACAGTCAGGAAAAACCAATTCTCTCTACTAGCTGTACCCAAACCACCTGTCTCCCTTCGAGTCCGTCCATGGCCTAACAGGAGGCAGGGGACCCTCTGGATCATAGGTCTTCTGGAATCATGGCTGCTACTGCCTCAATAAGAGTTCCTTACGTCTTTCCAAGCCGTTTGTTCTTTAGATGTTTTTGTTAGTGTATAAATTGTTCTCCTGGTTCTACTCCCTTCCCTCTGCACCAGTTCATCAAAGTCTTTCAGGGTTTTTCTGAAACTCCTCCTTCATCCTTTTCTGCAGCACAATAGTATCCGTCACATTCATATCCCCATTCCAAGTGATGGGCACCTCTTGGTTTCAGAAGAACAGCTATAGATGTCTCTTTACATACATAGGCCCTCCCCCCTTTTCTTTGTTCTCTCTGGGAACAGGCGTGGTAGCGGTATGTCTGGGTCAGAGGGGGTGCACGATGCAGTGACTTTTGGGGGCACAGTTCCAAGCTGCTTTCCAGAATGCCTGGGCTGGTTCACATTCACAGGGCCCCAGAAGGTTGTCATTTTCCTTTTTCGCAGATATAGGCAATCTGACAAAAGTGAGGTGGTACCACAGAGTGGCTTAAAACTGCATCTCTCTAATTATGAGTGACTTGAGGAATTTCCATCTGGCTGCTGATAGCCAGGCTTTCCTCCTCTGAAAACTGCCTGCTGAGGTCCTTTGATTATCGATGAGTTGGGGAGTGGCTCTTACTTATAGACAGATTATATGATCTGCTTGTGTTCATGGCTCATCAGCATCTTCGAGAATGTGAAGTCAGGTGTCCCAGCTGAAATGCCAGAGATTCTGAAGGCAAAACTCGATTATCTCCTAAGGCATGGACACTGAGTAGTAAAATAGGGCTAAGGGTGGAAGCTAAGTGACCACAACTCAAGAGACAGCATTTTCTGACGACAGGATGATGGGTCACTTTGTGAGGGGTGAGCTTTCTATAATAAGATCTCTAATCCTCCCAACTGTTCTGTGAGGTTGTAGTACCAGGAAGACAACCCCCTCCACAGAGGAGGAGCCTTTGTCACTCCTTGGAAGTCCCAAGGGCAGCAGGCAGGGGCCAGAGCCAGCCCTCAGGCCCAGGACCGCTTCCTGGTGTTGGGAGACCAGGCCAGCGGGATGCTAGAAGGTCACGAGGCAGAGGCATTGCTGCACACGGCCTGAAGCTGCCCTTTCAACGAACAGCAACGGAGAGAGAATACGTAGGCATCGGTGTCTGTGTGCTGGGGGCAGGGAGCCAGGCATTTTAGTGCTCCACGGGAAATTAAAGGGGGAGGTTCAGTTGACTGGTGGCTCCTCCTTAGTGTTTGAAAGCCCGAATCCTTGGGGGATTAGTGCAGTATGTGTGGCCAGTCTCCAGGGCAGGTGCTGGGTAAGGGTCCAAGTCTGTGCTGCTCCAAAGTCCGCCCACAGAACCAGAGAAGGAAACAGCCCCGCTGTGAGCTGCCTATTGGATTACATAGCAACTGAACTTCCTTTTGCCTTCCATCCCTGGAAAGGGGTGTAGCAGACAGCTGGGAATGAGCCTGCCCAGAGCAGGACAGCGGCTCAGGAGGTCCCAATTTGGGAAGCCAGGCTTCATGCTGCAACCCCGAGAATCACTACACCCGAGCGTGAGTGTAGAGCATGGGCATGAATCTCTTAAAGGAGGAAAGCTGGTGTCTGTGCAAACAAACATGACAAGGATGTGTTCCAGGGAGACACAGCCCCATTTCTTTACTGGAGCACGTGGCAGGGCCAAATCATGATCTGTATCTATCCGGAGGCTACACAACATCCTAGTAGCATCGCCCTGCACACTAGAAGGATGTGGATTCTAAATACATTAAGTTTCTGCCAATGGGGTGTGTGCCACAATGCACTGTGTGGTCCCTGTCCCTGGCAGTAGAGTAAATGCAGGCAAGATGCCAAGCCAAGGGGCACAATATTAGAGCTTCATGAGAAAGGAGGAGTCGGGCCGGACAGCCTAGGAAACCCGTTACGAGCCCCAGAGTTGCTAAGCTGATGATTCTTGTGCTTAACCCTTCATTAAAACGGGGGAAGGCATAGACCTGGGCAGCAATCTCACTGGGACTCACAAGAGGTGTGACCTTGTGACCTGCTCAGGGTCACTCAGCCAGAAGGGGTCAGAGGGCAGGACTTTAGCGGAGACGGGCTCTCTCCATCATGCTGCTTTCAGAAATTATCCCAAAGGTTGACATGAAACTAGGAGGGGCGCTCTTTCTGATCAGGGGCAAACTTAAAGCATTAATGCTATCATAGTCTCTTCTCAGATGCCCAGCTGGGCTCTCCAACCCTCTGCCAGCAGAGCCTGAGCATCCTCCACAAGCCCATCCTGGGCCCTCTGGGAGGCACCAGAGCAGACCCAGGAAGGCGTTCCACCCACTAAGTGCCGTGGGACCCTGGACCCTGAGTCTGATGGCCTCCTTTCACAGAGAAGGACACCGAGACTCAGAAGGGAGAGAGGAAAGGCTCTGTCCTGAGCAAGAGGGCCGAGCCAGCTCCCTCTCCATGTGGGCCATGAGAAGGGAGAGATAGCTCCAGGCCAAAGGTGGGAGAGGAGGCCAAGACTGAGTGAGGCTGCCAGAGGAGCCCAGACCCCTCCAAGCAGCAGAGAGGCTCTGTCCACTAGGGGCTCAGAGCCTATCTCAACATGGGGACCATTTCTCTTATCAGCCTCTTGGGGCTGATGGTGGGTCAGGGCGGGCGGTGCCACCATCAGACGAGGCCCAACCTGATGACGCTCGGGCCACGGCGGCTCGGTAACACCATCAGCTGAGGAGCCAGGGGCTGAGGCGGGACTTCTGGGTGGCGGGGTGGAAGAGAAGGAGCAGAGACGAATCCCATCGCCACATGGATCCAGCAGGTCTTGGAATCATGTTGGCAAGAACAATGCGCCACAAGTCAAACATTAC
The DNA here is from genome assembly GCA_028646595.1 of Phalanger gymnotis. Taxonomy (NCBI): domain Eukaryota; kingdom Metazoa; phylum Chordata; class Mammalia; order Diprotodontia; family Phalangeridae; genus Phalanger; species Phalanger gymnotis. Next base: position 4,381,935 of record CM053622.1, read on the forward strand.
TTTCCAATAGTGTGTGGAGGAAGATTTGGGAGCAAGAAAGTCATGAGGGAATGTCCCAGGCCTCCCTGTAAGACCCCAGAGGGATTCTAAGGACCAAAGCAGGACTTCCCTGGGCACCAAGGGCATGCACGGCATCAGGACCCTCACGGGGCAGCACCAGCCAACAAAGCTGGGTCCCTGAGGTAGGGGGAGGCGCAGCCCTAGGGGACAAGGACATCCTGAGGGGTCCCCTACCTACCTACCACTGAGTCACAGGGGAGGCTAAGTGACCCAGGCTGGAGCAGTCAATGATGCCACAGGCACCGCCCAGCAAGGCGGAGGGACAGTCCAGGAAGACCTAGGTTCAAGCAGCACTTCTGGTACTCACCGACTGAGAGACCCTGGACAACGCGCTTGGCTCCCAGGGCCCCAAGGGGACTTAGGACCTTTCACAATCACCTCCCCACTGTGGGAAGCTGTGCCCCTCCTCTTAACGCAGTCCAAGGTCATCAGAGGTTTTTCGGCCACCACATCCCCACCATTAGCTTGTGGTCTACTGAAACCCCCAGTTCTTTTTCAGAACAAACTGCCATCAAGTGACTAAATGTCATCTTATTTGCTTTATTGAGCCCAATGCTCGGCCTGTCCTACTGAGGCCTGCTTGGATACCGATGTTGCCGCCCAAGGGTATTTATCACATTTCCTGCTGCTTTGAGCCAGTCTGAATTTTGCTGGTGGGTCACAGGGAGACATTAAAGGGTTCTACAGTAGCATCCCCCAGAATGCCAGCCTGGCCAATCACTGTCATTCAAGGAGAAGAAACCTTAGGCTCCAGGATGGGGAGGGACTTGCCCAGGGTCACACAGGCTGGCAGAAGCAGACACCGGTGCCCAGGCTCCTTTGGCATTTCCAAATAATCTCCTGAGACTGCTCCGACAGCCCCTTTCTTATTGAATTCACAGGTACCTGGGTGAACAAATTCCCAGTGGAAATGACCCACAATTCCAATTTCCGCCTGAATGAGAGAGAGGTGGTCAAGGTTCCCATGATGCAGACCAAAGGCAACTTCCTTGTGGCCAATGACCAGGAGCTGGACTGTGACGTGCTGCAGCTGCAGTATGTGGGGGACATCAGCATGCTGATTGTGGTGCCTCACAAGCTGGCGGGCATGAGGGCACTCGAGGCCCAGCTCAGCCCGCGGGCAGTGGAGAGATGGCAGAAAAGCATGACCAACAGGTAGGGGCACCACGCATAGTCTGTGAGGGGGCAGCGTTTGGGTGAGTGAGATTCCCTCCCCACAGAGTTCTGGGGATTTACAGTGTCAGGAGGACTCCCCAGAACCCAATCCATGAGCCTGGCACTGGGCCACATGCTGAGGCCGCCAAGAGGCTTCATCTTCCTTCAGTGCCCTGTGGAGGCGTGGGAGGGAGGGTCGTGCTGGGGCCACAAACTCCAGTGGGCAGGGCCTCACGAACAGGCCCAGAGCAGCTGCACTCTGAGAGGGCTTCCTGAGGGAAAGGGGGACGAGCTGCCGAGTCACACCAAGGACACCACACCAAGGCCTCTAAAGGGTGGCAATCAGCACGGGAAGAGGGAGTAGCCACACCAGTAAACCAGGCACTCTTAAATCTGAGGTAGGCTAAAGATAAAAAGGACGGAATAGCAGACAGCAGCGAGATGGTGCCAGTTGTGGAGTGGGAAGGGCCTGGCCCCAAAGCTGCCTGCAGCTCCAAGCGGCTCTGGGTGGCGGGGGGGGGGTGGCGGCGGGGCGGGGGAAGACAGTCACTCGCAGCCCCACCAGCTCTCGAAGGCTCTGGGAGTTGAGCCCGGGACCATCTCCACTGGTGATGGGGCAGTTTCCTCACTGGGGACCTCCAATAGCTACAAAATGTCCTATTTGGTCCAAAGCAATATTGGAATGGATGGACAGAGTGAGCAGAGTCTCACTGCCTTGTCGGTGCCAGAGGCCGTATGTCAGGAGGGCCCCTGGCAGCGCTGACCCTGGAGCAGAGGATCTTTGACGCGGTGGGGGGTGGGGGGCGGCATTTCAATCACCAGTCATTAAGCAGCTACTGTGCACAGAGCACTGAGTGCAAAGTAAACAAAGATGAAGGTCTCCGCTCTCAAGAGAGGGGCAGCACGACAGCGTGGAAGAGCGGACAAGAGCCAGACTGGGAGTCACAAAGATCTGGGTTCCAGACACGCTTCGGTCTCATCCTAATGGGCCGCACTGGACACTCCCCTCCCCTCCAAGCAGTCTCTAAACCCAAAGATTCCAGAGGAGTGGCTATGTGCACAGCTCAACGGAATTTTCACAGTCGATGCGCTCCAAGGGTGCCGCCCCCCCAAAAAAAAACCCCTACGCGGACAAAAATAACTATGATACTTAATTTTAAAAATATCAAGTCAGATTGCTGCTGGCTGATCCAGTACGGAAAACGGAAGAACTAGCGTTTGGCTCCAAGAAAGCTCTCCCCCCATGGGTGCCGCTAGGGTTTCTGTCCTGAGTGGAAGTGGGTGTGATGTTGCTGTAAAAACATCCACCACCAGATGGATGGGGATGGAAGGGAAGGAAGGAGGAGAGGCCTTGACAAGAAGCCTCGAAGACCCCAGTGGGACAAAGACAGAATGCTGAGCAGACTCAGGGAGGAGAGGGCACTAACAGAAGGACTGGGGAGGGCACAGAAATAAAATGTATTCGAAAGGAAGAAGAAATGGGCCTGTCCCCAAAGGTACTTCAGAGAAGGGAAGGCAATGCTGTGTATCACAGAATATCTGATATTCCCCACTGGATTCAAAGAATCCCAGTATTTTGGAGCTGAAAGAAAACTTCACCCCACCCACCCCCATCTTACAGATGGGGAAACTGAGCCCCAGGAAGATGTGATGTGCCTGAGGTTGTTCCTCCCCCACCCCCACCCCAAAGGGAGTGGGTAAGAGGCAAAGATGAAGCTCCAGGTCAGGTCCTCACTCCCCACGCTGTGCAGGTCATACACACTGTCATCACGACTGGTCCCTGTCACCTACAGAGCCGGAAACCTCTGCCCACCTCTTCTAAAGGGTTTGCTGGCACGGTTCTTTCTTGGAAAGCTCAGGGTCTTTCTCCTCCTCCTCTCCTTCTCCCAGGGCTTCCACCGTGGCAGAAGGTGGCAGCAGCCTGGAGTATTTCCCATTGGTGCCTCCTTTCCCTTCCCCAGATCAGGCTGGTGGCAGGTGCTTCCTGCTCTTCCCCTCTCAACGACCAGAGAATTTGCCCCCAAACACCATTTTTATCATGTGCTTGCTATCGCATTTAGGTTTCGCTCACTCCCTGTGGCCTACCGGAAAAAGCCAAACTCCTCCTTAACTCGGGCTCTTCTTCTATCTGCTCTTCCTCTTCCAGTCTGCTGCCTGTCATCGGTCCTACAAACACACCCTGCTCCTGTCCATTTCTGGGTCTGGCCCCTGATGTCTCCCACCCACCAAATGGCTTCTGCCTTAGCTTTTCCACCTGTCTGGTTCAAGGCCCATCTCTCTTCCCTCTGACCTCCTCCAGCCCCCAGCCTGGGTTTCACAAGGTAGGAAGGAATAACAGTGGGCTGGGGGACCACCTCAGGACTCTTCCCATCTCAGTTCCACCAACCAGGTGAAGGGGATCTTTCTATACTGAGCTGCTGCTGCTTGGAGAAAACCCTTCCTCAAACACTTCCTTTAACCCTCCCAATGGCTTGGTCATCCAGAGAAAACAGACACGGAGAGAAAACCAACCGACCAGAGAAACTTAGATGTCTGAGGCAGAATTGGAACCCAAGCCTTCTGGCCTCCAAGCCTTGTGGGCTATCCAGGAAGGTAGTTTAGAATTATCACATCATGTGAATGGAGCAAAGGTCGGGCTAGATCTATGACTGCTCAGGGGAGCTGGGCGTCAGGAGGCAGTCCCATCTTGCAGGGCAGGCAGGCACTTTCTCCCGCAGATCCTTGGAGCACAGGGTTGTACCCATGTGGGTCAGCCAGGGCTCTATCCCCTGAACCACACTATCTTTGAGTCACCCGAATAATTTTACTAAAAGTCCACAAGACTTTTAGTGGGCTTAAGAAAAACCCAAAACACCAACTTCCTAGAGGCAAGAAACCTGAGTTCGAAGTAGGCCTCAAACCAGTCGCATGACTCTAGACAAGTTGGTTTTCTCATCTGTAAAATGGGATAATAATAGTCTGCCCTACCAGGGTTGTTGTGAGGATCAAATGATATAAAAGTTTGTAACCTGTAAGCCCTTACAAGTGCCAGTTATAGGCAGTGAATTAACTAAAGGAGGATAAGGAAGTACTGTTCTGGGTCTCCCTGCCGGGCCAGTCAGTGGACCCTCTCTTCTGCTCTGGGCCTCCCTGCTGGTGGCCCTCCTCTTCTGCTCTGGGCCTCCCCGCTGGCCCAGCCGGTGGCCCCCACTGCTAAGCAGGCAGACTCTCTGTAGCATCCCTAACACAAAGTCATGCAGCTCTGCTTAGACCCCAGGGAGGGGGAAGAACGCTGCCTGAGGCCTCCCAAGACTCTCGGCCTAGGAAAGGTTTCCCTGGCAGTGAGCTGGAGTCACAGAAGCACACACACATATACATATAGGATAGATACTGACTGACTTGGGGGCTGCCATGGAGGAATGGAGAGAAGCCGACGGAGAGCCAAGAAGGCAGGCATTCAGATGTGCCACATCCTGGCTGGGCGTCCCTGAGTGAGACACAGCGTTCTCAGTGCTCTGTTTGGGGGCAGCTGGGTGGCTCAGTGGATAGAGCACTGGGCCTAGAGGCAGGAAGACCTGAGTTCAAATCCAGCTGTAGCTGTGTGACCCTAGGCAAGTCACTTAATCCAATTTGCTTCAGTTTCCCCATCTGTAAAATGAGCTGGAGAAGGAAATAAACTGCTCCAGTATCTCTGCCAAGAACACCCCAAACAGGATCACAGAGAGCTGTACTTACATGAGTGAAAAATGACCAAACAACAAACAGCCTGCTGTGGAAGGAGTTCCCTCGCCTGGGAGTTCCTTCTACCAACCAAACCGCACTCAGGCCCTAGTCGCTGTGTGGTGAACCACAAAACACCGCAGGATCAACGAGGTTCGTGCAAAGAGACCTTAGGGATCGTTTAGCGTGGCCCCTCATCTGACAGAGAGGAAAGGGGTGCAGAGAAGGGACGCAGACGGAGCGTAAGAACAGAGCAGGCTCTGACCCCAGCCCCAGGGTTCTTCCCCTGTACCGTGCTGCCCTTTGGGATCATCTGGCCCGACGCGCTCATTTTCCAGGGAGGGCGCGGGTTCCATCCCAGGCCGCACAGCTTTGGCAAATTTCCCGCAGGTGCGTTTCTCACCTGTGGCAGTCCCAGAAACCAGCACTTCTGAGGTCACCCCTCCCGTATGAGCTGCTGTGATGACACCATATTCCTTTTCCCCTCTCTGAGCAGAACCCGTGAGGTGCGCCTGCCGAGGTTCAAGCTGGAGAAAAACTACAATCTCGTGGATGCCCTTAAGTCAATGGGCATCACCGAGCTGTTTGATCACAACGGGGACTTCTCTGGGATATCTGATCAAAAACTCGTCATTGACTTGGTAATCGCACACTCTCTCCTGGCCCATAGCCCCCAACAGTCTGCTGACTGCTCTTATCCCTCCTTCAGTCCCCCCAACTTGACTCAGCTCTGCTGAGACGCGGCCTGTCCCCCTGTGCTCTGCCTCAGTGGCCATGCCAGCAGGCAGCACAGCACAGCAGAGACATGGCAGAGGGTGGGAGAAGCTGCCTTCCCAAGGAGCCTGGGCTGGAGGGTGGAGACGCTCCATGAGCATATGGGTACCGTAGTCCCTGTAGACCCCCCAAACCAAGGGCTCTGCCACCACCTCTTAGGCAGGGGATTAAGAGATGCTCTCTCCTCTTCAAACAGTTCAAGCACCAAGGCACCATCACGGTGAATGAGGAGGGCACCCAGGCTGCTGCTGTGACCACTGTGGGCTTCATGCCCCTCTCCACGCAAGTTCGATTCACCATTGATCGCCCTTTCCTATTCCTCATCTATGAGGACCGCACCAGCTGTCTGCTGTTCATGGGCCGTGTTTCCAACCCCAGCAAGTCTTAAGATGTGGAGGCTGGGGCTCCCATCCGATCCTGTCATAATTACCTTTTTGTTATAACAACACCCAAAGGGAATCTGCTAGCAGTGCCACTTTCATAATCCACCATGGCCCCTGAACGCAAGGGCCAGGTCTCATGAAAGAAATCACAACTTGTGGGAATTCTTTGGGAATCACTTTGTGTAGCAAACAGTCCTGAGTCTAGAGAAGCTGTGTGCGCCTGCGTGCGCAGTCAATGAATACATTAAAAGTGTCCTTAAGGAGCTGACCATCTGATTTCCTGTTTCTTTAGTGCTGCGGCCTCACGCAGGCCAATTCCCGGGCCCTTCTGTCCCTGTTCTATGTCACCTTCGGCCCTTTGGCTCCTTTGTTCTCTTGTGGCCTCCAGCCGTGCCGAAAGGGCTAGCAGCCTGTTCCCATGATGATGGCACCTGTTATGAGGCCCTGCTGCAAAGCACTGGGCTGGGGCTGTCACTCCCTGGGACACATAGGACCACAGGTTTCCCCTCTAGGCACCAATAAATATAGACTACTTTTAACCTGTGTCTCTCACCTTTCTCTCCCCTGATAGAAGCCCATTAAATGCTAAGGTATGACCAACAGTAAAGCAGCCAGACCGCTCTGATCTGAGAGGCCAGGATAAGGATCCCAGTGGGCCACATTTCTACGGCCCTGTGGGATTCACCGGCAGCCCTGGAAGGACGGCAACATGGCTCCTCCTTCGCAGGGGTTGACTGAGAACTGGCAGGGCCCTGGAGGTCTTTATGGCCATCTGGCCCTGAAGCGTGACACGGGTGGTGGGATGGCGTGGGCCATCTTGTTAGGCCACGGAGGGAGAAAGAGAGGCTGGTCTGCTTGCCTGACTGTTTAGGTATGTTCTACAGCAGGACTGTTAAACCCAAATAGAAATGGGGGCCACAGAACTGTCCGTGAGGATGTGTGCAGCTGCAGCCTGCCCTAGAAAACCCCATGGTGATGTTACCTCCATTCTCCTGGGTCTTTACTGATTCTGTGGAACACTCTGGCACTCCACTTTAATCTGTGGGGGCTGCCACCCTCATGTCTACACTGTGCCTGCAAAACTGGCATCCTGGCTGAGCTTTCTATAAAATCCTTGAGATGTAGCCGAGCACGGAATCCCAGGCAGCGCCCAAACAGGGAACATCATGGGCCAGGCTACCTGAATGTCGCATGCTTGCAGGAGCGGCCGCTGGGTCTAAGGATGGCACGGCTCAGTGTTTCCTGCCACCTCAGGTGTACAGAGAGAGAGCAGCGGGTTTCTGCACCGTGCAGGGCAAGGGTCTCAACCATGTGGCAGATGTTCAGTTACATGGCACAGTGAGCCTGAGGGGAGGCACCCATTGGTCAGCTGAGGCTCAGAGGTGGTGATCAGGAAGTAGGGGCCCAGTCCTGTCCTCTTTGCTCTCACTTTCTGGGCTCTGGAGCAGAGAACCATGACCTGGAGAACCACAGTTAGGACACCTTTTCTTGCCTCTTCATGGCCCTAAATAGGGAGGCTCAGTTCCCAAGAGAGGATCTTGAAGAGCACAAGGCCTCAAGCACTTGGCCTGCCCAGGTATAGGCTCCATCAGCGGGCACTCACACAACCCACTTCCCTTCCCCTCTAGCCCAAACCTCCACCACCGTCACTGAAATCCTGGGTCTCTCCTGTAGACTCTACTGATAAGATTTTATCTTTGTTGGCCTTGGCAAACCAACCAACTAAGTGAGTTTGATACAGTCAAGGTTTCTGGGAGTTACTTCTGCAAAATTCCACCAGACGAGTGCCCTGATTACCATGGCAGTGCCACAGCAGCAGAATAGGGAGTGAGAAGGGCAGTTAGGAAAAACCCTGGTCTTGCCATCAGAGCATCAGAATTCTCTTTCCAGGTCTGCCCTTTATACCTGTCAAGTCACTTGACCACTCCAAACCTCAGTTTCCTCATCTGCTGAATGGAGCTATGATACAGCTAACACGGGGTAGTTATGGAAGAAGACCTATGTAAGAGTAAAGGCCTAGAGAAATGTGAGGTTCTGCTTTTCACCAAGTCTACCAGAGACTTTTTAGGAAAGTGCTCATGGTGCCCACAACTGGGCTCAGCCTAACAGAAGGAACCCAGAAGGCCATGGTGCAGCCCTTGCTCTCTGGAAGCGCACACCAGCTCACAACAGAATGGAAGGTGTGTCCCTGGAGCAGGAGGGACCATCACAAAGACCGCGCTGGACAGGAGGAGAGGCCATGGCCCCCACCCTTGGAAGACACCTGCCAGAGGAGGGCTTCCTGCCCAGATCCCCGGCCCCTGCTCACTGTGGCTGACTCATAGGACTCTGTCCTTAGCCCCCCCCCTGTTATTCTAACATACAATTTTGCCAAGACCAAGATCTTAACCGCCATATCACCATGGCAAACTGCTTTCTTCCTCCTTTTCCACTACTATCTGCAATACTACTATTTTGCCAACCTTCTAAGACCACAACGTTAGAGTCATTTTTAAGGTTTTCATTTCATTCTTCCCCTAAGACCGGTCTATTACAAAATCCTTTTGCTACTTTCTTTCTCTTGTCTCGGGGCTCCCCATTATCGCTGCCCCTAGGTCTCATCAACTCATCCCCGAGCTACTGTAAGGTGCCATCCAAACTGGCTTCCTGCTCCACACTCTCTTCCGGCACAGCTTGTAAATCACCTCCGACCTAATTTTCCCCGAGTCACATTTTCACAATGTGACCGGGCTGTTCCAATTGGCCTCTGAGTAGAGGGTGTCTGGCCCAGGGCGCTCAGTAGCACTTGGAGAGTTAATGAGAGGTCCATGACAGATAAGGCCTTTTCTCAACGATCTGGGCAACTAGACAATAAATGCCATCACTGACGCATAGGGGAAAACACTATAATACTGACCGAGTTAGATCTGGAGACCCTGAGTGATCACTCGGCCTCATTTTATAAGCACTTCTGTCTCAAGACCGTAAGGTCGGTAGGGCAGGTGTTATTATCCCAATTTACAGACGAAGAAGTCAAGGTTCTGAGAGGGTGGATGATGTGCCCATGGCCATCCTAGCAGTCAACATCCAATGTGAGACTGGAGTCCAGTGCACTGCCCGCTAAGTTCTGAAGGTACAGAAATGTAGGAAGGGAGAGCGACCCTTCAGATGGAGGCAGTGGCAGAATTACTAGTGAAGGCATGGTCCATCCAAGTATTTAGGCCCCTACTTCATGAAGGGATCCCATCCACAGGGTGCACTGAAAACAGAACCTTCTGAACTGTGTGCCCCCAGCAAGTCCAAGAGGGCAGCAGAAAGTAAACCTAAGGCCTTGTGATATGTCTTTGTTGAGCAAGAAAATCAAATATTTGCTTCCTCCCCCATAATGTAACCATTAACTTTAACTAAAAACCCTCAATATTCTTTCTTTTACTCCTGTTAAGGGTCACACTAGTTGGAAAAACAAACATGTCTCATAAGCTTTGATTAGACATTCTATCTACCTTCATTGTAATATATTAGAAAATGCAATGCTCAGTGGATTAATTTGTCTATTTCTTCAATTCTAAAATCAGTTCGTGTGCATGGCTGCCCATCAGATTACAGAATGTTATAAGTAGGAAGGCCCTGGAGTTCTTCCAGCCCAAATTCCCACCAATCCATGGGATTCCTGGGCATCGCCTGGCTTTTGTTTCAGCGTGCCAATGCCAGGGAGCCCACTGGGGCATCCCGTCCCAGCTCTGCATGGGGGCGCTTGTCCACTGGACAATGTATTCTCTTCTAATGAGTTCTGCTCCTGGGCCTCCTCAACCCCTGGAGCCATCTCAGGACAAATGAATAGCGCTAAAGACACTCCGAGGCTGCTGTTATGGCCTCCCATCAGGTCAAGGAAAGAGTTCTCTCCTTGACTCTGGCAGACACTTAACTTTGAGGTGGACAAAGTAAACCTAACCTAAGTGGGTTAAAGTGAAGGCTACGTAGCGTAGCAGGGACAAGCAGGCAGCCACACTCAGGCACAGAACACGGCAGATAAACTCGGTATTTATGTCATAGAAATAGGACTTTACTAATGGCACCGGATGGCCAGAAGCACCTCCCAGAGTCCATTTGGCCTCATTTACCCAAACTTCTCTGCTCCTCCGCCAGAACACACCTCAGCGCTCTGTCCTGGGCCCTCCTCTCATCAGCTCCCATGGACTTAATGACCACCTCTGGGCTCATGACTCTCAAATCTACCTGCCCTGCCTCACCCACCTCCCATCTCCAACTGTCTCAGATACCTCCAACTGGATGTCCAGGAGACACCTTACACTCAACACATCCAAGACTGAGCTCGTTATCTTCTCCCTAAACCCACAGCCCCACCATCCTTATTACTCCAGAGGACAGCTCCTCCTAGTCCCTCAGGCTCCTAACCCAGGAGTCACCCTGGACTCCTCTCACTCTCGTGCCCACGTATCCAACATGGGGCCAAGGCCTGTCAATATCACCTCCACAGCATCTTTGGAACACTCCCCCTTCTCTCCTCTGATATGGTCCTCACCCAGCTGCAGACATTCATCTCACATCCGGACTACTGCAATGGCTGCTGGGGGTCCGCCTGGCTCCCATCTCTCCCCGCTGCAGCGCGCTGTCCATTCAGCCACCACAGTGATTCTTCTAAAGCTCGTGGCCAATCGTGCTGCCACCTACCCAATCCACTCTAGCTCCTGCCTCCACCTTCAAACCCAAAGCTTGGCATCCAACACCCTTTACAACCTGCCCCTCTTCCCTTTCCTGTCTCCTTACACCATCCCTCCTGACACGTCCTCTTCCATTCAGTGACCCGGCCTCCCGGCTCTCCCACCAACAAGCCCCTCCATCTCTTGGCTCTGAGCATTTTCTCTGGCTTTGCCCCCATGCCTCAAATGATCTCCCTCAATCATCTCCTGCTCCTGCTAAAGTCCCAGCTAAAGTGCCACCTTCTACTAATGTGCCCCCTTCCCTAATGCCCTTTCATGCCAGGGTCTAAGTCTTAGCTATACTTTTTATCTCCTTAGGGCCTAGCATAATATCACACACACAGAGGATGTTTAAATAAATGTGGAATGAATGACCCACAGAGCCTGACCACCAGCTATAACACTGTTTGGTGGTTAAACTCATCCCACAATTCTGGCTTGGACCCCAGGAAGCCTCATCTCTCCTTGAAAGGAGCCTTGGTAGTGGAGGCAGCACAGGCAGTGGGAGAGGAATGGAGAGCAGAAGGAGGACCAAAGAGCGCATCATGTAGTTTTTCTCTGGCCTGGTATTAGTGTACTCGGTAATGTCTCATGGCATACGTGTGTAACAGAGGGACAGGGGAGTGTTGATAATAATTGAGAGAAATACACAAATCTTCTAACCTAAAGAGTCACCATTTCCCACAATTCTTAGCAAGCAAATACCGTTCCTGGTGAGGAAAAAGCCGCCAACCATGTCTGGCACTTTTGGGTCTAAGTGGCAGAGCCTCCTACTCCCAAGAGATAGGGGCAAGGATTTCTCCCGGAAGGATTTCTCCCCTGCCTTCCGAGCGGGCACTCCCACGCTTACGGAGCCTGGAGATACTGAGGAGGGGAATGGGAGATTACTGTGAGGCGGGAGACAGGGGGGTGGACAAAGGAGGGGAGCCAGGCTTCCCTGGTCCTGTGAGGAGGAGGAAGAAACCTCAGGCCAGGCAGGCAGCCTCATGGGAGTCAGGCTGTGGGGCCACGGGCCCAGTGGGCCTTCGGGGATACGGCACTGTCCGTTTGGAGGAAGCTTCCACAAGAAGTCTGTTTCTCTCAAAGGCAGAGGTGGCTCAACTTCTAGTCTCAGACTGGATGAAGCGTGAGGAGGCCCAGAGGCCGAACGTGAGCTTTTAGGAGGGCGAGGGCCGAGGAAGGTGACCCCAGCTCCTCGGCTTGGAGGAGCCAGCCTCTAGCACCCTGGAGTGGTCCTTGCAGTGTGTACCTGGCCATCCTCAGGCCATGGTAAAGCAGCCCGTAGCTCCTCAAAGGACGGGCTCCCTCCAAGCCCGGCTCTCATTGGCTTTTGGCTGAGGGGGTCCAAAGGCTGAAACCCAAAGGAGGCCCCCACAAGGAACAGAGGGGAGATCCCAGGAAGGCCAGCTCACAGCCCATTTATTTACATGCCCCAGATGCAGCCCAGGCCTTGGAGCCAGAATACATGGATGCTAGTCAGGACTGCCACTGACCAGCTGGGGGGCCCTGGACAAACACCTGCGTGTGCACAATAGACTAGGGATGGATGGGAAAGAATGGATGCAGGAAGAGCTGAAGGCTCCACCGAGTGTCTAAGCCGCACACTTGAAGGGCTGAGGCGGGGGAGGGGAGAAGACAACAATTTCCAAGGTGGCGACGACAAGTCTTTGCAAAGGGTTAGCTGTGACGGAGGAGTAAGGAGGAAGGGTCAAAGAGGTTAGGAGTCTGGGGCTGGACTAACACACTGGAAGCTTGGCAAGAGGAACTCCAAATAGAAAGAAACATATCAGCAACAGATCACAGGGAAGTATCACAGCCCAACACAAAGACCCCAGCAGAAGATCAAGGTTACTCACCACGGCAATAACAGGGATGAGCACGCCAAGGTTCCCAGCACTGCTGGACGCCTAGGAAGGAAGAGAGCACAAACGGCACATCAGAGGACCACTGAGCCAGAGGGGGGAGGGGTGATGCAGGCGGTGGCATTCGAACCCAGGCCCTGGGACTCCAGAGCCTGTGCCCTTCCCTCTGGACGAGCCATTTAAAAACTAACAAGGAAAGAAAAGTAATAAGAATGAAAGACCGCACAACAAAACCCCAGGTAAACGGAGCCAGTCAGCGGGCCCCTCAGGCAACCAATGTTATTTTACATTCTTCAATATGTAAATATGTGCACATATGTGTATATATATATGTATATGTATGTAAATATACACACTTATAAATAGATATGTATATAGAAATTGAGAGATGGATGGAGCCAGAGATGGAGAGAGAGATGGAAGGAGAGATGGATGGATGGAGAGAGGGATGGATGGAAAGAGGGATGGATGCAGAGAAGGATGGAGAGACGGGCAGACAGATACATAAGAATCCACCCACACGAGACTCCATCCCGGGCTCTACTCTTTTTTTCTCTACCTTCTCTCGCTTGATCTCTTGACCTCCCAGGGGCCCAATGACCCACGGATCCTCAGGTCTGGACCCAGTGTCTGTTATGACCTCCAGTCTCTTATCACCAATCACCTGGATCTCAAAGTGGATGTCCCACAGGTGGCTCAGACTCTTCATTACCCTTCCTCCTACACCCACCCATCTTCCCCATTTGTCCACTTCAGGTCAAAGTCTCCTCCAACCTTCTGGTCTCCCAGATTCATTCTCAACTCCTGCCTCTCCCTCATTGCACACAACAGATCCTTTTCCAAACCTCATTTCTACATCCACGACGTCTCTCCACTGAGCCTTGATCTCCACATAAGCAGCCGCCTGCTAGATCAGGCCCCCATCACCCTGGCCTCCTAACTGGCCTCCCTGTCTCTGCTCTCTCCCCACTCTGATTCTTCTTCCACTTGGCTGCTGGTGATATTCCTAAATTTCAAGACTGGCTGTGTCACCTACTCGCTGATCCCCAGTGGTCCCTCAAATATAAAATCCTCTGTTGGGCATTTCAAGCTCTTCCCGAGCTGGCTCCTTACTGCCTTTCCAGCCTCATGACACGACTGCCCCTCCTACCCTCAGCTTCCAGCCAAATTCATCTTCTCTCTCTTCTTCACACACAGCACTCACCTCCCAGCTCTGCACCTTTACACTTATAGTTGCCCATGCCCGGCATGCCTTCCCTTCTCTACCTCAACTTCCTGAAGTTCCAATCCAAGTACCACATTCTGATGAGGCCTTTGCTGGTCTCCCCAGCTGCTCCTGCCTCCTCCCCCAAGAGTTCCCAAATATCCTGTCTACAAGTTCAGTGAGGCAGGGGATCTTTGTTCAAGCTTGCTTTGGTGGTACATTAAACATCTGTCTGCTTCCCCTGTGCCTAGCAGAGAGCCTGGCTATAATGGCACTCCATAAATGCTTACAGGTTAAGTGAAAACGATCCTAAGGTCAGAAGCTCAGCACGAACATGCTTTTACAACTAGTTAGAAGCCTTTCAGAATGGCCTTTCCCAAGTGAATTGCAGCCAGAAGGTGAGTTATCCCACCTTTTGGCCTGACTTTCCCATGAGGCTTTGGACATCCTGCCACCCTCCTCCTCCTCCAGGAGGCACCTGAGCCTCAGGCTGAGGTGAGGAGAAATAACTCAGCCAGGGTACCACAGCAGGAGAGCCCGGGTCAACAGAACCTCCGGCTGTGGCTTCACTGCGTAACTGGAACATTACACCTACGGCGTGAGGAAGGGGATGGCACTAAGCTAACCCGTGGCCCCTCAGAGCGGGAAGGGGCCTGGGGGCTGCTCAGACCATCCCCTCAGGAGCGCCTAGGCTCGCCTGGTGCGCTTCCAGGGAAAAGGAGGTTGCTGCCTTCCTTCTCAGGGAAACATCCACCTTCTGACACATCTCATAGTGAGGAAGACTTCTGGGCCGCATAGCTCGAGGTGTCCCTTATCCATGGGATGGCCGGGCCCTCTGACAATGGGGAACATGCTCCATCTCCTCTTTTCCAACCAATCCCCCTGGCTTCTTCCAGGTCCCTTCCGTGGCTGTCTCTGAATCTCTTCTTCTTGATCATTCCCTCCTCTGTCTCTCTCTCTCTCCTCAGAGTGGCTGCTGGTCTCTCATGTCCCCTATCTGGGCCCCACACGGGTCTCAGCTTCCTCCCTGGACAAGACCAAGACACCCAGCATCTTCTACCCTTGGCCCCTCACCCCACAGCTGCTACTCCCTGACAAACCCAAACCCAGCATCTACCTGTATCCGACTGACCCAAAGGTGCTTAATGCTCTTGGAGAAAAGTCACACCTCTGGGCCACGTGCCCAGAGGCTCCTCCAAACATCCCTTCTCAGCTCTCCTATGCCCATTTTCCTCTTCCCCTTCAAGAGAGGGACTTTCTACTCCCTCTGAATTAGGTTGAAGACTACAGGCAGATGCATTCTTGGGAGCAGCCCTTGTCAGGTAGACTCCATCCCTTCTGGGAGCTCATCATTCACTGGCTCTCAGACAGCACCATGTTCATTCCCCAAAGCTGCTCATCTCTCCTGAAGGCCCTGTCTTCAATGGCCCCTGCAGGTGCCCAGGGTCTCTGGTTTCTGACCCAAGATTTAGTCACCATCAGTAATACCTAAGACTCTTATGTGCTATCTTCTTCCCCCTCCCCCTGCTCTCCACAGGGCACAGGTCAGAGAATGAGAGCTGGAAGGGGCCTGGGGGCTCACCGCGTGGGTCACCCGCCAGCCCGTCAGCGTCGTCCTTGGGAGGGAAGCTGAGGATCCGCAGAGGCCTCTCAGTCCTGGCCCTTTGACCACGGCAGCTTTTCTAATGACCCCATTCCATAGCCAGCTTCCTGTCCTCTCCAACCCCCAAGTCTGGCTCAGACAAAATCCTAGTCCAACCAACAGCGGCTTCATCGCCTCCCCCGCTGGCGACGTAGCTCTCTTAGGACTTGACACTTGTCCCTGTCAGTTGTTAGCTCACTCCTCCCATCCTGATCTTAAGCGACCTGAGTTGTCATTTGGTGTCAGTGATCTCTCTCTGCTCTGTACTATCTGCAAACATGGCACACCATCCGTGCCTGTATCCAAGTCTCCAATAAAAACACCGGAGAGCACCAGCAATTTGCACAGATCCCAGGGCCCTCTACTGGAGACCTCCTTCCAAGCTGGCTTTGAACCTTTCATGCCTGCTTGAGTCACCTCATGGTGCAGGGATTGAACTCACAGCTCTCTGTCTTCTCCACTAGCAAAAGATGGTACTAAACATCCCACAGAAATTTGGGTCGACGCCGTCTCTGGCCCTCTCACAAAGGCTGCAGAATTAGCCCAGCCATTCTGCCCACAGCCAGGCGGGCTCTCTGTGAGCACCTCCGCCTTCTCTCCCTCGTCACTATCTCCTCAAGGAGAGACTCGAGCATTCTGACAGACTTATGTGAGACTGCCAAGGTGAGAACATGTCAGCCCTTGCTCAGTGAACCCCCCCTGGCTCTTTATCGCCTCCAGGGTCACCAGCGAGCGCCTGCTCTGTGGAAGCTCATTAGCTCTGGCATCTAAGCCACCTCACCAGCTGGCCCTTCCCACCTTCCTGACCAGTCCTCAGGGACGGCCCTCTCTCCAGGGCCCCACGAGCCAGCTGTGTGTACCTCCCTCTCTGTCACCCATCTTGGAGTCGTGGCCTCCTCACCTCCTCCTCTGGAATCAGGAACCACCTTCCGCGAGAAGTATGCCCTGATCCACGCAGGGGCGGTGGCTTCCACCCTCCCTCCCCAGATCACCTAGCACTAATTGTCCAGTCTGGGCATACCACAAACCTTACACTGCTGCGTGAATGCTAGCTATCGCACCCACTGCTATTAGTTACCGATCTGTTAGCGGTTGTGAGCTCTTGAGGCAGGCACTTCCTGCACAGGGGCTGAGCACCGGCTCACATGGAAAGCTACCGAGGGCCCTCCTCGGCCGACTCCCAAGGCAGGCCTCATCCACACGTCCTTCCCACGTCCTTGCCCTCGACCTGGACTTTCTCTCTCCCCATGCCGCAGCCTCAATGGCTCACCAGCACTCCCTTGTGACCACAGCCTCCCACCTCCTTGTCAGTGCCTGGCCCAACATGGCAGGCTGCCTCCTCCTCCCCCTCCAGGATGCCAAAGAAAGAGCTGACAGGGTCCTTCCCCTGCGTGCTCTTGGGGTTTTTGGAGCCTTTCATCCCATCCCCAGCCTCGCTTTAGCCTCCTGACACATCCTTGTCCTTCTCTGCAGGCCAGCCCTCCATGTCCCTGTGGCCCCAGGCCCCAGCGTGTTTATTCTGCCCCTGCTCTGGATTGATTTACACGCGTCTGTATTTTTTGCCCCACACATTATGAGCACCCTGAGCCTGGGGCTGCGTCTTTTCTATGTTGGCATCCCCACCACCTCACACATAGTAGGTACTTAATGCACTTTCTAATTGACCGCAAAGCACTTGCTGCGTGCCAGGAGAGATGCAGCCTTTAGAAGGGAAATGGCTCCTGACCTCCTGAAGCTTGCCGTCTAGGGATAATTCATAAGTTCTTCTTTATTATTTGAATTTAAATTAAAATGCCAGTTATTTTAGCCAACGGCAGGGCCTCAGACATCCTGGGCAGGGCCGATCAAGTCGCCACAGGGTCAGAACAAAGAGGCAAAGCGGCCAAGGCAAGAGGGAAGCGAACCTGGACAGAGGAAGTCCTGGGTTAAAATCCTGCCTCAGACACATCCTGGCAGGATGATCTTGGGTGAGTCATTTGACCAAGGTGTCTGCCTCACTTTTTCCCTTTGTAAAACGAGAGGGTGGGCCCCAAGGGCCTCCCAGGGTGCCACAGTGGGGCCCAGGCACAGGGCGGCAGTGGGCTTACCTTCAAGGCTGGTCCTTTCTCACTGGCGCGCTCACTGGCACGCTTCCCTTCCAGCCCCAGCTGCACAAAGAGCTCCAGCAAGTTCATGAGCAGCTCATCCACCAGGTGCTCGTCTTGGATGTTGGCGGCGATGTTGGCCAGGGCGTTGATCACAGCCAACGAGCAGTGCCTGGGGAAGAAGGAGGATGTGCTGACCCCCGCACAGGGCACAGGTCCGGACAGGCAGACCCCCTCCCAGGCGCAGCGCCTACGCAGAGGGGGTGAGCGCTCAGGAAATGCCTATGGTCTGGGGCCAGCTGGAGGGACAGAGCTGCTCTGGACAAGAAGCGGCCAAGGGAAGGAGAGGCTGCCCACAGCCACAGAGCCAGCAGCTGGCCCCAGCCCCCCAAGGGGGAATGCTCTCTGCCAGACCCTTCCCTTTACATAAGCTCATGGCGATCCCGTCAAGCACAGGGCCAAAGGAGGCCTCGAGTGCACAATGTGACCATGAGGAGGAAAGTGGATGGCGTGGCCACCACAGAAACAAGCAGGAAAGACTGCTGAG
This sequence comes from Phalanger gymnotis, assembly GCA_028646595.1. Lineage (NCBI taxonomy): Eukaryota > Metazoa > Chordata > Mammalia > Diprotodontia > Phalangeridae > Phalanger > Phalanger gymnotis. Next base: position 4,400,045 of record CM053622.1, read on the forward strand.
GGCTGACTTCATTCTTCTAGGTCCGCCTGGGGAAAAATCAGGCCGGGCTACAGAGGTTTTAGTACTGTCATCCCTAATGAAGACTATGGCAATGACTGTGACCTGGTGGTTAGGGTAGGGGTGCGCTCTGAAGCTGGATGCCTGCCCACTTCACCCAGAAGCTAGCAGAAGGGCCAGGGGGAATGGGCACGCCAGGCACTGACACGGGACTCGAGGGCTTCAAAGCACGTATTCTCTCACTTGATATCACAACAACCCTGGGAAGGAGGTCCTATCTGTCACCCCATTTTACAGATGGACAAGCAGAGGCCAAGAGCAGTGGAGCCATTTGCCCTGGCTCTGAGGTGGGAGGCCAGCTCAGCTGGGCTGGGTCCCATTGTCCACTCTCGTCGTGCTTTCATTTTACAAGAGGCTTTGTTCTGTGGCCAGCCCCCTGCAAGAGACAGAACTGGCCTGCCAGCCCGGGTCCCTCTGCAAACCTCAGCAGCCTCATCTATGAAATGGGGGAAGAAGGCACAATACAGTAGCCAGAGAGCCTGCCTCTGAGACCCAGGATGCCCTGGGTGCGAGTGCACCTTCTCACACCAGCCAGCAGTGGGTGAGCAGCTAAGGAGCAGGACTGGAGGAAGAAGCAATGGCCTCTCTGACTAATCCCTTGGGCTGAGGCAGAGCTACGCCCAGGTGGGTGGCACTGTGGGGCACAAGAGAGCTCCTGCCAATGGCCATAGAGCTCCAGCAAAGGCTTGGGCTTCAAGGATCCCAGTGTCTGCGAGGGGCCGAGCTAGGCCTCAGTCCTCTCCTTCCCCATCCCGCTTGGCATCCGCCTCAGCCCCTTGGGACGTATGAGGACAGAGTAAAGGCAGGAGCTATTAGGATGGAGATGGGCCAGGCCGGGGGCTGCACTCCACTCCTTGCCGTGTCCCCAAGGTCGCTTTGCCCCCCAATCAATTCCACAAGTTGCACCATGTGCCTACCTATAGTGGCTAGCCTGTGTGAGGGGCAGATCATTCAGTCTTAGGGGATTCAAGTAACCTGAAGCACTGCCCTGTGTACACTAGGCTAGGCACAGGTACGAAGTCAACAAATAAAGGGATGGTCTCTGGTTTGGGGGAGTGCGGACAGCAGGAGAGGTGGGCACCTGATGTTATATACAAAAGCTGGGTGTAGAGAATCGGGGGGACTTCACGTAGGAGGTGGCACTCAGGAGAAGTGAGCTCTGGCGGAGGCTGGGGATGCCAGGAGGTGGTTGTGAGCAGGGAGGGAGGGAATGCTGCATGAGGAGGAGGGCAGAGGGGCTGGGGGAGATGAGAGCACTAGGAGTGAAGGACCCTGCTTCCAAGCTCCCACAAGACACGCGCCGCCCAGTTCTGGGAGCCCCGATAACTGCTTCCGGGGCCCCATTCAACCCCTCCCAGAACCTTCTACATGACTGTACCTATAGCCGTGATCCTTGTGGTCTTTGGTGGCCGAATAGACCACAGAACTGGCCTTGACACTGATCTGCTGGAAGAGGTTCCACACCTCCTGGTAAATGTATTGCTGAAAGAAAACAGGTTCCCTAAGCCACCAGCCCCTTCCCAAAGTGCACTGAACGGCGACCAGGCACAGACTCAGGCCCTGGCCCAGGCACCACCTGCAGGGCCCTGCTTTTGTCAGAGGGTCTGGGGCCTAACCAGGGCAAGGAGGGACTCTCAGCTCCCAGAGGTGGCACCAGGAAAGTAGATGCTTGGACAGCTCCTGCCCCATCTGAGCCTTGTGTCCGTCACCAAATGTGCCTGGTGCCCATGGACAACCACAGGGAGATGAATTCTGTGGCCACAGAAACTCTGGGACAATCTGCTAAGCGCCTGAGATTTGCACCAGCAGAGGGTGGGTGTACTCCCTGGAGGGCTTCAAGCAAAGGATGGATGGCCAGTCTCTGGGTATGCGGAAGGAAAGCTTTCCTGACTGGCCAGAGGCCGAACCAGCCAGGCCCTGACTGGGGCTCCTTCTACCTCTGAACTCGTTAAAATTAAATGGGTCTAATCCTTCAAGTTTTATTGATACAGTCCAGAGGATTCGCTTAAAGCTAACTCTCTTCTCTGAAAGCTCAGCACAAAGGTGTCCTGGCCCTGCCCGGGGATGTCCATGTTCTGGGCCAACAGCCATCCCCTCTATTTTCTTACAGAATGCTGGCCCAATGTTGGCCTGGGAATGGACCGTGGGCTCACTCGGTCTCCCCTTCTCTCAGATGGACGAGGGGCTGGGGAGGAGTCGGAGGGGCCGGGCTCCCGGAGGCGACTCTGAGGGCTCCTCTTTTTGAATCGCACCTCCTGGGGGCTGGGGGATCTGGGGAGTGGCCCTAGGCTCTCCACCTTAGGAGAGCAGCTGCGGTGCTTACATTGCCAGTGATGACCAGGCAGCCCAGCTGATCGATAATGAGCACGTCAAGTGGAGATGGGGGCTGGCAGAACTTCTGCTGCAGGATTTGCAGGATGGGCTCCATGACTTTGGGGGTGTCCCTCAACGCTACCGCGATGTGCCCCAGCGCCCGAATGGTGTGGTCGGGAATCAGGTGAGCATCCCTGGGGGCAAAGGCAAACACTTAGCAACCACCACCTGGAAAGCCCAGCTCTCTAGCCCACCTCCATTCACGGAGTATCTACCACGTGGGCCTGCCCTCAGGAACCTTACGTTCACCTCAGCTTCTTAATACTGCAAACCGATTTGGAGGAAAAACCCCAAAAATTACACAGCAGAAGCCACTTTCTGGCTCAGACAGGGAGGTCTTTCCCCCTTCAAAATGGGCCTCATGACTAGTGGGGTCTCCTTCCAGACTTTCCTAGCTACCACCACCACCACCGTCATCATCTTTTACTGGACAAAACGCCAGCAAGGCATTCGTGATGCAGCCCATCTTACAGACGAGGAACCCAAGGCCCTGTCCCCAGAAGAGACACGCACAACATCCCAGGAACGCCAGGTCTCCCTTCCACAGCCCACCGCTAACACCCAGAAACAGAGGCCTCACTTGTCGCTCTCCTGCGAGATGTACAGCCTGTTGGAGAGGCTAGCTAGGAAGGCCTCCACGATCACGGGATCGATTGTCAGACCAGCTTTTAGGCACCTGAAAAGACAAGGAAAGTGCCCCGAAGAAAAGGTCTCGAGGAGAGGAGCTGAGGAGGCGGGGAGCCCCCCCCCATCCAGGAGACATCCCAGAGCCGCAGGTCTGGTCAGCGGGGGATGCCCTTCCTGGCCCGGCTCAGCCGGGGCCCGCGTGACACTGCAACGACACCCTCCCCAGGCCTCACCTGCAGATGTTGTCGATGGCGATGTCCCGGAGCTGCTCGTACATGGATGGCTGGCTCTTCTTTCCCGACATCACGTTCAGCGTAGGCTCCGAGTGCTCGTTAGTGACGCTGATTTTGATGTCGTTGGCGCCAACTAAAGGCAAACACAGACACAAGCACACACACGGTTTGGCGCCTGCTCGGCCCTCCGGCCAAGACGCGGAGTCTCCCGAATGGCCTTTGCTTTGGTTTTCAGAGCTACCCCGATGTTCCTCTTGAACAAAAAGAGGAGAAAAGAGCCACTGGGCTGACTCATTCACTTTCTGATAATGCCTCCAATGAAAAGGAATCCAGAGCAGCGTGAGAAGACATGAGCGCGAGGAAGTGCACAGCCTCCACGGAACCAGAGAAGACCTGGGCCGGGGAAGGGACAAAGGTGTGAGACAGAGAGAACCGAACCCTGGGCCGTCCTAATGGCTCAGTGTGGCCGGGGGAGGGGTCTGAAGCCTCTGCGGAGGGAGAGGAGGAGGAGGGACACCACACACAAAGTCAGACGGCTTGGATAGGTGGTTTCCCAGAGCTTTTCTTCCCTCTTATATTTCTAGTCTTTATCATCGGGACAGCGGTGGGGAGGCATGGGTGGGAAACATGGGTGATGTAAAAACAACCCATCTCAGCGAGAGCGCATTAAAGGGAAGGCCGTCTCTGGATCTCCAAGTGCCGCAATGATTTCTGAACCAGCGGTTAGTCCGCACGAGCTTCCTGAGCACCTACAGGAGCACCGGGTGCAGACCCAAGTGCCACAGGGGACATGCACCCCGCCCTCCCAGGGGGAAGCAGTCTGCCCACTGCACGTGGCCTCCATCCAGCGTACACAATGTTCTGGACAGAATCTCTCTGAAGCCTCATGATGAGCTGGCTGGTGGACCAACCTGGCCAAGGTCAAAGAGCTGGAGTGGCTGGAGCCCTGCCTAAAACGCAGGCCTCCAGGGCGGCGTGGGGCACGGGCGCCGTCCTCCCCAGCTGCAGACAAGAAGACAGCCTGGAGCTATCACTGAGGGATCAAGGAAGAAGGGAGCCGGAGATGGCCTTTGAAAGACAAGGTCACGCCGTCCTCCCGAAAGCTGACCGAGACCACCACGGCCACCTGGGAGGGAGGGCAAACTGAGGCTCCGAACGGGGAAGTCTCAAAGTTGGCTAGTAGGAAGCCGGTATTGCATATCTGTGCCTCCTATCTCAAAAACCAGGGCCTCGTAGGTGGGAATTGGCACAGCATTTATGAAGTGCCTACTGTATGCCAGGCATCTTACCATCTCACTTGGTCCTCCCAACAAAACCATGAAGTAGCTGCGAGTAGCTTGCCCTATGAAGGCCCAGCCCGCAGCCCCGCCGATGAGCCAAGTGTGTGCATGCCGCGGGCTACGGTACCTGCATGGTACTGGCTGTGGTATTTGTACAGCTTGATCAGCACCGGGGATGGGATGACGAGGAAGTCCCGCAACGACGGGGTCACTGAATGAACCACCACTGGGAACCGTTCACACAGGCGCCCGAGGCCCTGTGGGACAGAGAGGTGCTACGGTCAGCCAAGGGCAGGGCCGGTGCTCGCAGAGGAGCCCCCAAAGTCTCTGGTGCCCTGCCCTAAGGACACACTGGACTGCAGAGCGACAGGCACGGAATGCCAGAAGGATGGGGCTCTGGGGAGAGCAGTGGGCAGCAACGAGGCAGGGTAGGCTCCCGAGGCCTTCCCAGGGACCGGCTGTGGCCGCTCACGAGCTCTCCAGCACAACTCCTGGCGGGAAGCAGCAGAGCCTGATGAGGTTGCTCGGACCACCGCTAACCGGGCAGAACGTCAGCAGGCCCCTTACTCCTTGAGGAGCCACGATAGGCTTCAGGACGGGACCGGGGACGTAGCGGAGAGAGAACTATCAGGGACCCAGAAGGAAGCTTCCCTGGCCGGCCTGCACTGCTCAGTCACCAAGCAGCAATTAAGCACCTATTGGGGGCCAGGCTAAGCCCTGCAGATACAAAGGAAGGCAAACAGCAGGCCCTGCCTTGGACAGAAGGTGGGGGGCAAGAGGCAGAGCCCCGGAGGTAGATGTGCCCCAGGGGCTTTGAGATCTGGGGCCACGGGAGGGCACAGCTCCAAGGTGGAGCAGAGGTCCCAGGGTACAAGGACACTCCGAGTTCCCCGGGGCAGACCCAAAGGGAGAGGGCAGGATTCTGGACAGCCATGTGGCTGCTGCCCTTGGTCTGCAAGGGACTGACCTGAAGGCAACAGATGAGCAGAGGCAGATGCGCGATGATAACCTTGCTGGAGGTCTTGGATTGCAGCTTCTCGGACAGCTTGAGGCAGAGGTTTTCTGCTCCTGGAAAGGCAGAGACAGGAAAGGAGAAACCTGTGAGATCCCCCAGGGCTGCGCAGACACAGGGCGCCAGGAAGCTGGTGTGTCCATGGAGGCTACGCCCGGGTCTCCCGCACCTGCCCTCCCTTGGCTGCTGCAGATCACAGCCTGGCCCTGGCGACGGAGAACAAAGACAGGGTCTCAGAACTCTTACTTTCTAGGAGGTGGATGCCTGAGTCCCAGAGACCTCACCAGGCCTCCATCCAGCCCCACGCCCAGAAGGAATCCTGCCGAGATCAGACCCAGCAAGGAGTCACACGGCTGGGCACACTGTTGGTGCCACATAAATGCTGCCTCATAAATAAACGGGTGCGTTTGACAGAAATGCCTTCCCCTGGACGCGCCAAGCCAGGGTGCAAGATCCCCAGGTGTGGAGGACAGGGAAGCACCGTCCCATCTCTCCCTATTCCCCTGGCTGGCCACAGCCTCCACGGACACTAGATCTAACCCTCTTGTAAATACCCGACGAAAAGCTCAGACCCCACCTGACTCTGGCTCAAGATAAGCCGATGGCACCTCGGGGCAGCCAAGACAGCCAAGACAGCCACGGCGACGGGTGTGTCAGAGTCAAGAAGAGCCGAGTCCAAATCTGCCCTCAAGACATTCAGGAGCTGGGAGTCCCTGGCCAAGTCACTCCACTCCTCATGTGTAAAATGAGGGTGACAGCAGCCCCTCCCTCCAGGGATAGCTGTAAAAGGCTTTGTACCTTCAAGGCTCCATAATATCACTGCCCTTATTTTTATCCAGAGCAAAGGTGGGGGGCAGGTGGAGGCTGTGGTGAGAGCCCTGCTGCCCTTGGCCCCAGCCTTACCACACATCAGTCATGGAAGAAGAGTCTGAGGGGGCACGTGGCCCCGAGGTGCCTCAGTGGGCAGCTCCCTCACCCTTTGAGCTGACTTGGGCTGGGAGGGTGGAGCCGGCCCCTTCAAACCTGGAGGTGCCAATTGAAAGCACCAGGAGCTCAGCTGCAGGGCAGCTGGGGAGTGGGGAGCTACCCTGGGGAGGGATGGAGGAAAGGAGGGAGAGCACGGGCTCTGTGCAGCAGTGGTGCGCAGGCTCACGTGACTGCCACGTTGAGTGAGGAGGAATGGGAGGAGAATGAGGAGTCCAGTTTGAACTACATGGCAAATGAAAGGAGTCAGATGACCCAGGGGTGGGTGGTGCCCGACTCTGAAGGTCAGGAAAGGTGCAGGGCTTTCCCCAGGGTGGCCCCCACCCCACTCGGCACACACAGGTACACACGCACGCCCACACACACCTTGCTCGTCCTTCACGGCCCACACCATGAGGTCCACGCAGGCTGCGTTGGCCTGGCAGCGGAGCTTCAAGGGGCTGAGCTCACTTGGGATGCGGTCAACATCATGCAGGATTTTCTGCAGCTCTGCCTGGCTAATGTTGAACTGCTCCAGCACAAAGTCATGGACCTCCTTCACAAAGGACATGGGGAGGTCTGCAAAGAGCAAGAAGCAGACAGCCCAAGTCAGGCCAAAGGCAGTGAGGCAGAGGCAATGGCGCTCAGCGCCACGGTCACGCTCGAAACCTGATTGGCAGTGACCCGCTCGCTTTGTAGCAACAAGGAAGCTCCTCACAGACCCTTCTTTCTCAGCTCGCTGGCCGTGAGAGCTGGAGCTGGAGGGGACGTTCAAGGGGGTGCAGAACAAGGCCTTCCCTTGGGAGCTGTGGGCCCCGAGGACAGAAGCGCCCACTGGCACGTAGGCTGTCCCTATGGGCTAGACCCCCCTCGCCCCGGCCACTGACTGGCACGTGCAGGGCCTGGGGAGGGCTGGTTCCCGGGATGTGTCTAGCCCAAGGATCACCAGAAGTGGAGAAAAAGCAGCTGCTGATAACTTTTCAATGGCCAGACTTTCATGTTCTACGTTTAGGGAGGCACAGAATTAGACAAAAGGAAAAAAAAAGTTAACGTAAAGACATGAGAAGTTTCCTGGGCCTCAACACAACCCATTCAACTGTCCTAAATTTTAGTAATAAGAATCAAAATGCCCTTTATTGCAGTCTAATAGTCATGGAAGGCCACTAGGTGGCGCCATGGTGCACACAGCTCTGGGCCTGGAGTCAGGAAGACCTGAGTTCAAATCCAGCCTCAGATACTAGCTGAGTGATCTGGGCAAGTCATTTAACCCTGCTTGCCTCGGTTTCCTCATCTGTAAAATGAGCTGGACAAGTAAGTGGTCAGCCACTCCGGCATCTCTGCCAAGAAAGCCTCAAATGGGGTCACAAAGAATTGGACAAGACTGAAAATTACTAAAAAACAACGATAGTCCAGGGATGGCTGCTGAGCCTTTAGGAAAAAGGGGAAACTGTGCTGCACCCAGGCTGCCTTCAAGCCTTCTGACCACAACCACTGACCCTGCCTAAAGGACAGCAGCTGTGGGTTAGGCAAGCATACCTGGTCCCCAACGGGCGGGTGGGTGGGGGCACTTGCCAAGGCATAAACTGGGCCAGAGGGCATGGGCAGCCTCCGTTGTCTTCCAGGAAGGTCTCAGAACGTGGCCATGGGGGCAGGGATACAATCACTCACGTGTGTGGGAGAGAAAAGATCCCTGTTGAGGAGCAAGCTGGACCAGTGTCCTCAAAGGGGTGCGCACCCCCTGCTTTGGGGTATGTAACCCAATTTAGATTTGAAGATCTTTCCCATCCATTAATAGGGCATGTGACCTGCTTATGTCACAGGACACCTAAGTCACACGTGGTGGGTGGAGCTTGTGGAGAGGAAAAGGAAAGTGTGCCACAGAAAATGCTGAGACAAAGCAGTTAGAACTGAGGGAGAGAGCAGACGTGTGCTGGCTGTGCTGTGAGTGGTTGTTGGTGGCAGGGGCCTAAGCATGGCGGGGTGGTGCACAGTTTTGGGATGGCGAGGCTCCATGCTGTGACATTGTTTTAAGTTCCTTGCTGTTACAATAAAGTGGGCTTACTGGTTTTGAGAGTTGGCTGCTGCTTGGATGGGCTGGACTTTGGCTATGGGATTTGGTTCTCTGGTATCTGAATAAATATTTTGCTTCTTCTACCTTCTATATGGAGAGTCTCTCATATTTTAAGATATAGAACCACACAGGCATATTCACAATTATCAATGATGTTGTATTTATTGCCTTGTTGATACAGGATAGAGTCCACGGCCTCATAGAAAGAGCACCCAACGCAGAGTCAGAGGCTCAGTGCAATCCTGGGCCAGTGGCTTAATTCTCTAGGCCTTATGGCCTCTGGGCTCCTCCCAGGGTCTGCTAATCCTCTGAAAGATACCCGTGGGTACCCAGAGGATGGCGAGAAGTCTGTGAATGAAGACCAGGGTTGGTTCTGAGCACAGGAGTTTAGGACAGACAGCAGTCACTGAGAGAGTGCCCAGAGGAAGGAAGGTGACCAGAAATGAGAAGCAACCCCAGCCCACACTCCATGAGGCCTGGCTACAGGAAATGGGGACGTTTCACCTAAAAAGAAAAGCCATGAGACAAGCCTCTCGGCACTTGATAATTGGTCCCGCGCAGGCATGGCAAGGGCCCTGGTGGGTACCATGAAGAAGAAGCTGGTGAGTTTAGCACTAAGTACAGCGGGAGGTCATCTAGTCAAGGCTCCACACTGGTTGGTCTGGCCAGGTAGGGGAAGTGGACTGGGCTGCCTGACCACTGAAGCCTCAGGCCACCTGACCTGCACACACTCTCAGGCACCTGGCAGGTCCAGACTGGAAGATCTTACCCATGCCTGGTGACTGAATGTGCTAGTCCTGAAAGGCAGCTTTGGTGCCTCCTCCCCAAGGCCTATGCCCATTAACTAGGAGAGCCCACATGTGCCACCATCGCTCACCCTTCATGTAGTTCAAGGTGTCTCTCAACATTTTGAACATGGTGACATAGAGCGGATCACTGAAGGTGGAGTAGTACAGATCGATGTTGGGATTGGCCTGAAAGAAGACGCAGAGATGTTAAGAGAGGAAAAGAAGCCAGCCCTCCTCCCCTCCGGGGCTAGGCAGGCCTGCATCGAACAGGCAAGCTCTTCCTGCTCTGGCTGCTCCACCAACCCGTGCCAGCGGGTGGACAATGCCTGAGCTACAGCTGGGGATTCGCTAGCCTGGGACATGGCTAGCACCTTCCCACATGCCATCCATCAATCCTGCCTAACCGATGAGGTGCTGGGTCAAATGCCCATGCTCCTCTGGTCTGGCCTCCCCTTTCCTTCCTCAGACCCCAGAGGATTCTCTGACAGCCTGCTCCATCGGTGGCAGTGGGTGGCAAACAGGGTGACAGAGAAGGGCCTTGGGCCCATTACATACCAGCTACTGGCTGAGACAGGACTCAGGCTAAGCCCAGCTTCCTCACCCTAAAAATGGGGGACAGCCATGACCTCTGGAAGCTGTGGCCAGAAGAGGCACATGTGGAAAGCACTTGGCAAGCTTGGAAGTACCACCCAGGTCAGGCATAGTGAGGCAGGTCTAGATTAATTCTCAGGCTCTGGAGAGAGCTAATATTCTAAGGTCCACGTTCTCAGGCCCCTCCCAGCCCTGCCATTCCCTGTTCTAAGGTCCCTCCGAGCTCCAAAAAAAAAACATGTGTAACCCACCTCTGTGACAGAGGTCACAATAGCATCTAAGGCTTTGAGAACAGGTTCCTCCACAATCTTCTTCACCTACCAAAGAAACAAAGGGAAAAACCAGCAGGTCAAACAAAACCAAGGGCACGGAATGCCAATGGTTACCATGTGTGGAGCCATCAGCCAGTCTCAACAACAGCCTGGTACATCATCTGGCAGGGGTTTGCTCTGATCCCACCATTGTGCAAAGACAGACCGGTGTGAGGAGGGCCCAGGAGAGCACCTACCACAGCCCCCAGCACACACAGATGATCCAGGGGCTGATCCTCAGGGGATTCTCAGCACGGGATGACAGAGGCTCGTGGAGACCCCAGAGTGGGTGAGAACGGCATCCTGGGAATCCTGCTGTTGTGACCCTGTGGAAGCGCCTGAGAAGCAGGGCATTGTGCATGGCGCGCTCACCATTGCCCTCCTCAAACCCACACCGGGGACTCTGGGGGTGATGGTTTATGTGTACGGCTTTCTGCCAGTGTGTTACCACCACCATTTTCCTTCCTATTCACTATGAGCATCTCAAGAATGTCTAAATTACTTAGAGATGACATCCAACAATAACTCTCAGGAGAAAAATGAAATTAATTACAAGAAAACTTAAATCTAAAAGTTTAAATAAACACATGCAGAAATTTACTTTCTCCTGAGATGATGCGTTACAATGACTCAAGTAACTTTGGTACATTCTATGGGCAAGATTCAGACCAGTGGAGAGGGGCCTCCAGGGAGAAGGATTTTCTAACACTCGGACCTGTCCAACCATGCATGGGCTGGCTTCCACTGTCTGTCCCTCAGAGGGCTCCTGGCCTGGTGTGATGGAGAGTGGACACAGACACACACACACAGACACACACACACAGACACACACACACACAGACACACAGACACACAGACACACACACACACACACACACACACACACACCATTTCCGAGGCCAGGGGAGAAGGGAGGAGCCCCTGGCAGCGTCTTGAGCTTCCAGGATCACCCCCCACCTCCCTCATTTCTTTTTATCAAGGGACAAGAAACCAAACTCCGTGATCAGAACTATTCTCCCAGACATCCTCGTTTGTTTACATGGGTGTGTGTTAAAAATAAGCCTCAGGATATAGAACGGTTCCTAACACTTGGGGGGAAATCTGGGGTATCTGGGGCAGTGTCCATTTTCTCTTAATAATTCCTTACGGCCCTGCCATTCTCAAGCAATGGCAATTCTGCCCAGTGTGGGAATGCTCTCCTCTCAGCAGCCCCAGAGGAGAAGGCAAATTCACCCTCAGCGTCTGCCTCCCTCCTACCTCCTCCCTAGAGTGAGTCTCTACAAAATCTGACATTTCAAAGTTTTTAAAATGGTAACAAGCATTTGTAAACACTTACTATGGGCCAGGCACTGCGCAGAGCAGAAAGAATGTCCCTCCTCTGAAGGAGCCTCTATTCTAATGGGAGAAGAGGACGCTCAAGAGGGAGATGCAAGGCAGGCGGGCAGAGTGGAGGGCACACCTTCAGGGCCCATGCCAGAAGGGCCCAGACTGGCAGGCAGGAAAGCCAGAAGGGTGATTAGACGGGGCAGGGAGAAGGCCCTAGTGCTGAGGCTCACGCCCGGCAGACCACAGGCACCTAATGAATGCTCGTCAAAGGACTAACAGAAGAGACAGTCCGGATATAGAACGGACAGACCCGGGCAAAGTGACCGGCAGAGGAGCGGAAAGAATCAAGGCAATCCCAAGGTTAGGAATAAGGGAGCGCCTGTGACGGACGTGGCGACGTCAGAAGGAGAGGGAGAGAGCGGGGCCCCAGATGCTGAGGCTTCTCACTCCCATTCTGCCACAGCGTGGACACGAGTTGCTGCTGTCAGACATCTGTAGTCAAGGCTGCCATTCCTGGCAGGCAAGACTGCAGGGCCCCTGCAGAGCAGGCTGGGTCCCCAAGAGTGCTCAGGAGCAAAGCCCTAGGAGGGCTCTATGGGGGATACGACTTACCAAGGTGAGGAGGTCACGAAGCATTTCCAGGGGAACCTTGTATTCAGCAGAGCTGGTGACAGGGATGAGTGGAGACACTGAGAAGCTGGAGCTAGCTGTGAACAAGTAGCAGTCCGGGTCCAGGGTCTGCCCCTCGGGAAACAGAGGCCCTGCAGAGGAGATAAAGGCCAGCACCTGATTGGCAGCCCCCAGGAGGGACGTGGGGTGCCCTCTCCCCAGTGCCCCTGCCTCCGGCCTGGGTCCAGGCTAGGGCATCCAGGCAGGCAGCCAATGGACATCTGTTAGACCCCTCCCTCCGGCAGGGGCTGTGCCAAGTGCAGGAAATGACCCAAAGAAAGGCAAAACCTGAACCAAAAAACTAGACCCTGCCTCCAAAGAATTCCCAGTGCAATGTGGGGGACAGCACGCCAATGACATTACAGACATGATGTGGTGGCGACCATCGAGCACCTACTAAGCGCTTCCCATGTGCCAGGTGGGAAGGTAAACTAAGTGCAAGGAGTCAAAGACACCCAGGCCTACCCTTAGGGAGCATGCACTCTACTGGGGGAAGAGATGACATTTGGGGAGGGGGCAGAGAGGAATCAGGATGCCACTCTGGGGCCCGCCTCCACGCGTGGTTCTGGGCCGTGGGGGCACAGGGACCATCCAGGGGAAGAAGGGCACAGGTGTGTGTGATCTCAGCCAGAAGGCAGGACCAGCATGAAGCAGAAAAGGATCTGAAGCCAGGAGATGAAGCTCCTCGTTGGGACACAGAGGTGGACACAGACCAGAAAGGGAACAGGAGCTGGGGGCTGGAGGATGTTAAAAGCCTAATTGGCCTTTCGGTTTGGTCCCAAAGGTAACCAGAGCTACTGGAGTTTGCTAAAAGGGGGAAAAGGGCACACGTCCAGAGCCACCCTTTAGGAAGGGCAATCTGAGCACCGAGTGGAGGATGGGCACCAAGGAGAAGCTTACTGGATGAGTGAGGCACGGGGAGCCCCTGGGAAGGAAGTGTCCAGAGAAGAGGGGGCTTGTCAGGGAGACGTTCTGGAGGTAGAACCAACAGGCCCTGGCAAGTGCCTGGATACAGGGGATGAGAGGCAGTGGTCCAAGATGACTCCTGGGAGGCTGAGCCTGGGGGCTGAGACGACAGCAGGGGGGGCAGGAAAGACAACGAGCCCCCTCTGGACCCGAGAAGCGAGAGGCGTCTTACAGACGCACCGCCGGAGGTCAGGGCCCAAAAAGCAGACCAGAGAATCATCAGCATAGAGCTGACCATGGAATTCATGGAGCTGGCGAGCTCGCCGAGCTGAGCAATCTAGAGAGAAGAAAGGAGGGCCCGGGGCCAAGTCCTGTGGGCCACCCTGACTAGCCGAGTGAGTTGTGCAGACACAGGGCTGCGGATCTGAAAGAGGCCGATACCCAAGAAAAGGAGAGAGCAGAAGATCACTCAGCAGCCCTTGATGAATTTCTATCGACTGGCCCAGATGAATGAGATCCACAGGTTCAGAAAGAAAGGGCAGATGTGACTGCTGGGCGAGATGCAAACGATCATGGAAAACAGGAGAGGTACCACAACATGTGGGCAGCCAGGAGGCACAGCAGAGAGAGCACCATGTTTGAAGTCAAGAAGTTCTGAGTTCTAGTCCAGCCTCAGATACTAACTAGCTGGGTGACCCTGGGCAAATCACGTCACCCAGTGTGCCTCAGTTTCCTTATCTGTAGAATGAGCCAGACAAGGAAATGGCAAGGCACTCCAGTATCTTTGCCAAGAAAACCCCAAATGGAGTCGCAAAGAGTCAAACAAAACTGAACAACCACCACCACCAGAATGGAGAAGGACAAAGAAAGGGGAAGAGAACAGAGGCTGCCGACTTGATGTTAATTCCTAGAAAAAAGCCCCAAAGGACCGCGAAAGAACTGACTGGGAAAGCAACAAGACAAACAACTGTGAGAGGCGTGGGGCCTCGGACTGTGCCGGACGTGGGCTCTGGGTGCGGGCTCCAGATCAAGCTCTAGGCCAGGGGCTCGTTCCGGACTTCTTTGCTTGGCTGTGCATGTTTGTTATTCGTGCTGTTTTTTCTTTCTTTCTCAAAGGGGCAGAAAGTGGGAGGGAAAGAAAGCATGTTTTCAATGATAGGGAAAAAATTAATGTTTTTTTAAAGAAATGTTGGAAGGCGGTGCCCCCCCCAGGCCAGCTTCATCAAGGACAGGTCACGCCGGGCTGTTAGCTTTTCTGGAAAAGTGATCAAACCTGTAGATTATGAGGAACGCTGTGGACCAAGCTCTGGAGAACATTATCTCTAGAGGATGTGCAATGTGACCACTCAGGAGGGAGGTGGCAGGACTGGGGAGGGGTCCCCTCAGTGGGGCAGGTCGTCAATGGTACTGGGGCTCCCTACTTAACATCTGCTTAACAAAGCATGGAGAAAGTCCTAGATGGAAGGCTGATTCACATGGTAGAAGGGCATCTCACGTACCGGGCTCCATGCTGGAGCACTGGGCTAGGTCTAAAAAGATACAATGCAATCACTGGGGATAAATATATATATCAAAAAACCAACTTTGAATGTATAAGAGGGGGAGCAGAATAGATGAAGATAAGTTTTCCTGAAAAAGATTCAGGGTTTCCAGTGGACCGCGGGCTCAGTATGAGTCAGCAGGAGCACGTGGCAGCCCAAAGGCTAACTTAATAAACATTTACTGACTGACTCAGATGAAGGTTGGGATAAATGTTCAGACTGAAGGACCCTGGTTAGCCTGGAAAGGAGATGCAGGGGGACATGATGAAAAGGGTTCTGATACAGACGATGGATTGGCATGGCTCTGCCAGATGCCAAGGGCAGAACCAGAAACAATAGGAGAAAAGTTGCAAAATGATCCATTTAGGCTTTAAGGCAAAATTCTCAAAGAATGACACGTGCCCCCGAGTACCATGGGCCCCCTCTAGAGGAGGAGGTGGAGGCCTCCCTGCAGCCCCAGGGCAGCTGGGAGTGAATGCAGCCTCAACACCCTTTGGCTGGATGACTCCGGGTGCCCATTGGACCTCTCTCCCCCCATCTGCTCATCTATAAAATGGGGTTATTGATTCTGCCTCCCAGGAGGCGATGAGGGAGTATCAGAGGAGTTCATTAACATGTGGAAGTGCTCATGAGAGGCTCTGGTAGAGTGGGGATTCCATCCTTCTAGGTTGGAAGAACTAGCCACTGACAGATCTGCCATAGGGAGGGAAACCCAGGAAGAACAATGTGACAAAACCAAGGGAGCAGAGAAGAGGCAGGAAGAGGGGAAGGTCAGCAAGGGCAAAGACTGACGAGGGGCAGAGGCATCGATCCACAAAAAGGCCATTAGTATCTGGGAAGACCCTGGTGGTTGAGCAGAAGGTGAGCCAGAATCCAGACTAGAAGTGAGAGGAGAGAAGTGGAAAAGACTGCCAGTTACTGCCTCTGGGAATCTAGCCTCTCTGGAGGTGGCAGGGGGCCAGGGAGGAGCTGGGACAGAGAGGGCCGCAGTCTGAGCAGGAGGCCAGCTCTCTTTCAGGCATTCTGTGCTCTGGCCACAGAGACCGGGAGGACGGGCTGCTTGGTGTCCTTGGTTCAAAGGGCAGGGCCACAGAGCACAAGAGATCCAACCGCTGACAGCCAGCAATGACTTGAAAAGACCCCCAAGGGTGGATCCCCAGGGAAGACGTGGAGGCAGACTAGGCCAAGAGACACAGAGCTAGTGGCTGGGCTGCCATCTGTGCCTCAGAAGGGAGTTTGTCTACATCAAAGGGAACACCGAGAAGGAGCCTGTTCAGGAGGAAAGGAGCCTTTCATCACCCAGAATGCTGAGAACAGAAATTTAAGGTGCTCACTGCCCTCCAAGGGCCTGGAGTGGAGGGGGAAAGCAGATGGGAAGGAGAAAGGCCAAGTTCTGGATGAATGCCCATCTCTGCTGATGCTTAGGGGAAAGGCACTGGAGGACACGAATGATTTCAGATCAAACACTAACCATGAAAATGCATTAGTGACTTAAGTCCTAAGCAGGCTTTTTTGTGAAAAAGTATGGAAAAGAAGGTTACTTTACAATGATTCTATCAACGAGCCTTTTTAAAGAGCTTACTCTATGCAAGGTCTTAAGGTAGGAGCTGAGAAAAGAAAAAAAAAGGAAGTGTCCCTATCCAAGAAGCTTTTCTGTTCTATGGGAAGCTGTGACAAAATGAGTGCTGCTGCAAAAGGACAGCGCTGGAGTCAGAAAGCTGGGCTTCACACACGGCTTCCATTACTGCCCCATCTAAGCAAGGCCCAAGACCACACCTCAGTGTCCTAAGAGGGACTGATTCCCAAGGCCATTCCAGCCCAAGCCCTAAGCGGGTCCCTAGTTCCATCAGGCACAGCACAACAGACAGGCACTTCTGGCATCTCTAAGAAACAGGAAGTGAACAGCAAAGAAGAGCAGAAGGAATTGGAGATGGGGGCCAAACGGACCAGGGGGCTGCCTTCAAATGCCTGAAGAGTGGACACATGAGGGATGGCAGGGAGCACGAGGTGGGAGGACCAGCTGCTATGAGATCTTAGCCCATAATGCGAGAAACAACATGAGGAAAAGAACTCCCCATCACCAGAAGGATTTAAGCAGAAGTGCTCTGCTGGGTTCCTGCAGTGGGGAGGTGGGTGGATGGGATATCCTCTAGGGTCTGTGATTCTATGGAGCACGTCACAGGGAAACAGAGAGCCTCATGCTAGGTAGGCAGGGGCTGCTCAGCACATGGTCTGAAGAGTTGGTCAGGGGGCAGGACAGGGAGGACCATTCTGGAGAGGACCATTCCGGAGGAACCCTGCAACTTCGGAACAACGCAGCAGACGCTGCTCCCTCCCGGCTCTTCATGGCCATGAAATGCCTTCTGAAATGTCCTCTGGCACACCTCCATGTCCCAAGGCACACCCAGACCATGGAAGTCCCAGGGACCCAGCCTCTTCCTTGGACATGGGGGCACTGTGAAAACCCCACACTCCAACTCACTGACCCTCAGGCCAAAGAAATGCTCCTACCTTCCAGGGAGTGAAAGATGGATCCTCCAGGAGAATTGGGGGCTGGCACTCCTCGCTCAGGGCTCACCTGAAATAGGGAACAAGAAACAGGATGCCTGATGACTGGAGTCGCCACAGCATCTTAGCCAGTAGAGCATCCTCATCTGCTGCAGCCAGAAACCCTGGCCAGTCTGCCCAAGGGGGCAACCCTCTGACTGTTAGCCACTCCAGGCCAGTCCTATGAGGGCATGTGTTGGGAAGCAAAATGGACTCCTCAGCACTTAGTTCAACAAGTGCCCTTGAAGAGTTTGGCTTTGGTTTGCTTTGAGCGATTCAGCTATTTCATTGAATCTTGCTAAGTGCTAAGCCCCAGGTCCAAGATTTGGGTGTCCTTGGTGCCTCCTTGCCTCAGGGGAGAGCTTAGTTTAGACATGAGTTTGAGTGACATGTCTGGGACAGCAGAGGCTTTTAGACCAAGTGGATTTAAGTGGCTCTTTGTAGTAATTCTAGGTCACATGAGTGAGTTGCATGTGTGGCTCACCCCTGACCTTGAAAAAGATATAAAAATCGGGGGTTGGCCTCTTCTTCCTGGGAGCTCTTTGTCGAAGCAGTGGTGGCGTGTGACTCTGGGTCAGCCCTTGTTCTGAGCTCCCGGGCTGAACCTAGATGTTGGTAACTATGAATTGTATTGGGTCTGTCTGTTTGTAATTTGTTTAAGGGCTCTTGAGATGGTGTTGATGAAGAGACTC
>CM053622.1:4418531-4443446 GCA_028646595.1 Phalanger gymnotis
GGGCAGCTGTAGCTAAGGAGCCCTCCAGCTTGTAAACCCGGATGCTGAGACTTTGTTGAACTCTGGTAACTATGTATTGGGATTTGAATCAGACAAGGTCTGTCTGTTGATGTTTGTAATTTGTTTGTATTTTGCTCTGAAGTTCAGGGTGCTGGCTTTTCCCCCTGAACTAAGTGAATGATTTTTGTGTGCTGAATTAAAGTAAGCTTGCCAACCCCTTCACCTTGCTCTCCTTATTAAGGCAGATCAAAAGAACCTGTGCTGTCCGGCAGTTTTCTGGGTGCTGGCTGTGGGTGGATCCCCTCCCCCCCCACCCCACAGAAGCTGCTAGCCAGATTGTTGAAACAGGGCACAGGCCTTTGCTGGGCCCAGGCCAAGTCAGGGAAGGAAAAGAAGAATTCAGTAACCCTCAGACCTCTCCTTGTTTTGAAAAGGCCTTCTCTGGGGCAGACTCAGCTGCGCTGTCCTCCACGAAGGCCGCCTCTGAGCTACAGCCTCCACAGTCCTCGTCTCTGTTTTCTGTCTCAAGATGTGGGGTCTTTGCTTCCTAGAGGGATGCTAGGTGCTGCGAGCACATGACCCGCATCTTCTGCTCCCTCCACGGTGGTGAGGAGACAGAAGACAACTGAATCAATCTCTAACTACACAGTAATGCCTGATCATCCTACTGGAGTGTGCTGCTGCCATCAACCTTGTAAAAAACCAAAACTCCATAATGAAGGCGTAAGGAAAAAGGCACATTCAGAGAAGAGGAGGACGGCAGACTGGTTCTTTCTGAGGATAATCTATCTGATGACTGGAGTCCCCACGATCATAAAATGATCATCACGATGACAACAGCCAGGCCTGGGATCACACACAAAGTTGTGCAAAGAGCTTCACAAACATTATCTCGCCTGATCCTCCCAGAAGCCCTAGAGGGGGCGAGGCAGAGACCACTATTATCTCCATGTTTGCAGATGAAGAAACTGAGGCAGAGAGTCAAAGAGATGTGGCAGGGTCGCACAGCTAGGCGCTCTCTGGAGCTGGGTTTGACCTTGCGATATCCCACTCTATAATGCCTTTCTCAATATGAGGAGGATCAAAATAACTCAAGGCAAAGAAGCAAAGCCAGGCCTACGGGCCCACCCTGCACCAAGGGGCCAACATGGCAGCACCCACAAAGGGATCCCGGGGCTGGCAGGGGAGCAGAGGGGAAAAGCGACGAGGAAGGGTTGGGCCCAGGAAGTGGACACCGGCTTTCTCAGCAGGTGAAGGAATCTGGATGGATTTGTGCCTGGTGGAGGAGCCTGCCAAGATCAGGGAGAAAGCACCCTCATGCCTCTGATGCCACACAAGCCTGTGCTGGGGCTCAGGTCTCCCCGCCTTGCTTAGATGTGACTGCAAGGGGAGCCCCAGACACACCTGTGAAATGCTGGAGACACTGCTGGTTTTTCTCTTCAAGGTGCCTTCCTGACACACGGTCAGTAAATTGCTGGGAAGGATGGAGCGGAAGTCATTGAAGGAGCGCCTCCGAATGCCCTCGAGCTCCTCTGGGACTTTCAGTGACTGTGGTGCGATCTGGGGGAAAAGCCTGGAGAGGAGGGGCTCGTCGGTGAGGCTGAAGCGCCCAAAGGCCCGGGAGATGCCCAGCAGGCAGGGCACTATGTATCGACACAAGTATTCTGGAATAAAAAGACACAAGAAAGACGCTTTAAAGGGAAGCAAAATCACAATGCCCAAGAGCTGGGCCCTGCAGTCAAGTCTGGGGGCCCAGAGAAAAGGGAGCAGCCCCAGCCCTCCAGAAATGGACACTGCTTACAGAGGCAATAACAGGACCCGAGATCCAGGTGCCAGCCCAACCTAAAATGAGCAGAGTCAGTTCGGGCTGGGGCAGACCCTCAGCATGGGCTAGGCCTCTTGTGGGTGGTCTGTGGTGCATCAGGCAGGAGCCACTCGCTTCAGTGTGTACCCCAGCAACAAGCATTGACAGCATTAACCTTGCAGAAAGCAAACAGGCTGCATGGCTAGGGCCTTCTCTGTCACAAATACTAAGCCGTGAATGGGCCGTGCCAGGCCTTTGGGGAGGACTCAGTGGCGGACTCAGGGCTCTTCCACCCTTGACCTCATTTGACTTTGACCAACCCTGGGGGACAAGGATTAGGACAAGTTTCACTCTCGCCACTTTCCAGATGGGCAGAGAAGGGCTAGGCCCCTTCAAAGCAATGCAGGAAGCCAGAATGGAACCCTGGAGCCTCCAATCCCTTAGCACCAGATGTGAGTGTTAGGCTCTCTCACACCAGTCCCCATCAGACACATGTGCCAGCTGAGCTGGGGAGAGGTGAAGGGTGCCTGGCCCCACACAGCTGGCACCTTTGGGATGGAGGCCTAGCTAGTCCTCTCTATCCAAAGTCACAGATTAGCATTCCCCAATCAGTGCCATTTATGGGCTCCGTGAAAGTCCAACCTGCTTCTGCCACTTCGGCTAGGCGTGGCTCAAACAGGCCTGTCACGTTACTGAGAAAAGCCATGGGCTGTCGTGCCATGCCAGGGAGTGGGCCTGCCCAGGAACAGCCCAGACCTCCCTTCAAGAGAGGGGAAGCATGGGCGTATCCTGACAAAGTGGGGTCTAAATCAATGCAAAAGACAAAGTCAGCAGCTACAAAAGGAGAGCTGGGACAAGTCCTAAACCATCAACTTTGTCCTTGGAGAGGGTGAAGAGGGGTAAAGGCGAGCAGTGCGCCATCCCATGGAACCACGTCATTAACGAACAACACACATACCCTTCTCCTGTGTCTCTGAAGCCTTGCACATTCCCAAAAGGATATTCAAAACGTGCAGAACTGTCTCGAAAATCTAATAGCCAAGAGGACAGAGAAAATCAATCCAAAGATTAAAAAAAATCAATCCCATGTTGTTGAAAGGGTGCAGTGGCCAATGCTGGCCCTCTGCTCCAAGGAAGAGCAAAACCCCCCCCGCCCCGGTCCTGTTCTTCCCCGGCATTGCTTCGTGTCCTCTTGGGCCTCCCCTCAGAACCTTCTGCAGGACCACTGCACGCTGTCCCAAATGGCTCGTCATCTGACCAGACCAACCTTCAGCGGAGCTCAAGAGGCCAACGGGAGCAGGGGCAGAGGGAGTTTAAAGGCAGGCCTCACAGAGAAAGGGGATAGCGGAGAGTGAGGGAGCAGGGACCACCCCCCCACCCAGCACCCTAGCTGCAAGCACTTCAGAAGCAGGACCGTGGAGGTGGCCACGGGTCGGGGGAGCTCAGCCACCTCACGCAGCCTCCAAGGGGGGGTCACTGGATCGACGGACAGCACAGGGACAACCATGGGCCAAATAAAAGGTCCAGTTTGGTTCGCTAGTCCACTTTGTTTAATGAGGCATCTAAAAAATGGCTGAAACTTGAACAGCTTGGGCCCTGAAGGAGAGAAGCTTCACTTACTACCTGGCCCAAACGATCCAAGACGAAAGGGGTGAGAGTTTGGCCCGGCAGAAGGCAGAGAGTACCCAGGGATCCTAGAGGGCAGAGGCTGTTTGGGCTTTGTTTGGCGAGCCTGGCATGGAGCAGGACCTCGGTCAGTCTTCGTTGGTCAGAAGATGGGGCACTCTAGGGTTTGGGTTCTGAGCTCACTACTGGCTCTCTAACATCCCGGATTGGTACGTGAACGTTTCCTGCTCTTGGGTGGGACCCGGACCAAAAGAAGGCTTGAGAAGGGGGCCATTGGCACATCAGAGAATTGTGGCAAATCTTACCTCATTCCGGAGGGCAGAATCCCGATAGGCCACATCCGACAACAAAGTCACCAAGCAGAAACTGAAGTTCTCTGCAACGGGGAGCATGCCTACGAGACACAAGGACATCAGATGTGACCTCCAGAGAAAACTGAGACACTAATGCATTGTTGGTGGAGTTGTCACCTGATCCAACCATTGTGGAGAGCAATTTGAAGCTAGGCCCAAAGAGTTATAAAACTGTGCATAACCCTTGACCCAGCAACACCACTACTAGGTCTATATCCCAAACAGATCAAAGAAAAAGGATCTACATGTACATAAATATTTCTTAGCAGCTCTTATTGTGCTGGCAAAGAACTGGAGTCTGGGGAATGGCTGAACAAACCATGGCATGTGATTGTGATGGAATAGTACTGTTCTACAAGAAATGACAAACAGGACAAATTCAGAAAAACCTGGGAAGATTTATACAAACTGATACCAGGTGAAGTTAGCTGAACCAGGACAATATCATACACAGGAACGGCAACGTGATGAACTGGGAAGGCCTCGGCTATCCTGATCAAGACAGGGATCCAAGACAACCCCAGAACTCGTGGCGTCACTTGCATTCACAAGCACTATGGCGTCTGAAGGCAGATCGAAGTACGCTTTCTTTAAACTTTCTTTTTCTTGGGGGTTTTTTTTGGGGGCTGTGTTTTCTTTCACGACATGACAAATAGGAAAATATTTTGCATGACTGCACATGTATAATCCATATAAAACTGCCTGCCTTCTCAATAAAGGGTGGAGTGGGGAGGGAAAGAATTTGGAACTCAAAATTTTAAAAAACAAGCATTAGAAATTGATTTTACGTGTAACTGGAGGAAAAAAATGAGCTGCAGAGTCCAGCCCATTAACCATCCAGGCCAGTATAGAGACTCTGGCATGGGCCCTGAAGGAAAGTTTCTGGAGAAATGTGCTAATGGCCTGCCACCAAAGAGTCAGACTCAAAAAAGACAGAGATTTAACCTGAGTATCCCAATGGCCCCTTCAAAAACTCTAGATTTAAACTAACATGGTTCTTGATAGCCTCCCTTTATCTGGCCTCCCGGCAGAACATCTTTCATATAGCTCATATCCTCTCAGAAATACAAGTCAGAGAAAGCAGGGTGAATGAAGATGGCAACATGGGTGACACAGGCCACCAATGCAACACCTAGGGGCAGAGGGCAATGGGGATACTGTAGGGTCCAGAGACTGTATACAGCAGGGTTTGCCAAAGGAACCGGGGACTTTGGCGTAGAGAAGAAAAGACCGAAGGGGATGGGAGAGTTGTTCAAGGGTCTGCAGAGCCATCAGACCAAAGACTAAAGGAGTCAACCTTGGTCAGCTTGGGCAAACAGGGAGCAATTGCCAAAGTGGGGCCTAGGTGAGCCACTAAAATGAAGCTGAAGTCACCCAAAACTCCCTAAGAACTAGAAGCGTTCCAGAGTGGAAGAGGCTGCCTGTGAGAAGAAGAGAATGGGGCCTTTGAGCAAAGGCTTGCTGCCCATGCTGAGGCAAGCTCAGGGTTAACAAGATGCTGGCCATGGAGCCCTCTTCCAACTCTCAGACTCACATTCAGTGACTAAGCCTGAAGACTGTGGGGTTGGTATTTCCAGCAACAGAAACAGCACAGGGGCTGTAAGGAAATGAAGAGTGACATTCTGGACACATCAGAACCCCATGATCCAGGGGAGTCAGTACCCCAACAACTAATGACGTACAGGAGCTACTGCCCAGGGAAGGCCGTCAGCCTCAGAGGAGTGTAGTAAATAGGCCCTGGGCCTGGAGTCAGGAAGAGCCAGATTCAAATCCTCCTTCAAACACATACTAGCTGTGTGACTAGGGAACCTCTCTGGGCCCAACTTCCTTCTCTATAAAATGGTGGCGGTGGGGACCCTGAGATCCTTCACAACTCAAAAGCTATACTCCTCTGGCCCCTAAACAATCCTGATACACAGAGTAACAATGAAGGTCTTCAAGGTTCCCTTAAACTCTCTGGAAACCAAGATAGAAAAGAAACAGTTAAAACCAAGAAAAAAAATCATCTTACACCATTGATTCTGAAAGAAAAATCAAAGTGACGTAGTTCCCACGTTGGCTTCCTTACTAGTTGACATTTACAGCCTCAGTCTGCTGCCAGAACCAAGCTCAAAGCATCTGCCACAGTAGAAGCTGCCAGGCGCCCAATACCCTGCCACTCTCACCCCCCCAACTAAGATGAAGTATCATAGGAGAACTCTGTGATGCATGGAAGTACACCACCTGGGAACAAGACTGAGGGGCTTATGGCACTACAATGGGATCCTAGAGATGCTAAGGTGATGAGGAAGGTCCCCAAGTGCCTCCTTATGGGAGGCAGTTGACGAGGAGTGCAGGGACAGTGAGAGGGGCATGTATTTGCAGGTCATAGAAAAGAGGACAGGCATCCATCCACGTGCTCTAAGGATTGAGGTCTGAGTTATAAAATCACACGAGCGTTCAAGGAGACCATTGAGGGCCCCTGTGTGGGAATGGCCCTCGGCATGTTTATGTTTTTCAGCTACATTCAAAGAAAAATGAACAAGGCACCACCTCGTTTTTTCCGTGCAGCACTTTCTTCAATCCAATGCACTTTGGGGAGACCCCTCAGAAGGCGGAGAAGGTAGGGGATAATGTGGTCTTTGTGCTGAAAAAGAAAGAAATGAACATTGAGAAAGGAGTCAGTAGATGTATCCCCCAAACCCGGCCCCCCTAATTACTGAGCCTGACCGACAAACACTGGCTAAGGGCCAGACTTGGGGACGTGAGGCCTCCCCTCAATACCTGAGTCCAGGAACAAGGACAGCTGGAGGAAAATGCCAGCACACAAGGGCGTGAGTACCAGGGAGACCCAAGACAAGGCAATGCACTGAGGAGAGCTGGGGGCAAGAGGGGAGGCCATTCAAGGCAGAGGGAAGCAGAGATTGAAGAGGAAAGAGGGGGCCAGCCAGGGAGGGAACAGGGGAAGGGTCACGTCTTCCCCAGCCAAAAACGGACGGAGAGCTGGGGAAGTAAGGGTGGGGCCTGAGGTACAGAATGGGGGTGAAGAGAAGGAACAAGGTAGACCGTCTCTGCTGAAAGAGAAGGCAACAGAGGAGATGAAGGGTGGAGGGGAGGAGGACAGGTAGCGAGTGTGAAAGTCTGAAAGAGTATGAGTATGGAACATGAATCTAAAGATTTAAAAGACGTGTCTTTATTAAAATACCTATCCGTGTTTACTATTTAGACATTTGTGGAATGCTGATGATTCTTTGGTTAAACAGGACAGTTTAAATATTGATCGTCTGGGAACAGAAGCTCTCTAATAACAGAGTCTGACGAGCATTCGCTCCTACACTGATGACTGACCTTAAATTTGGGCATGGTTCCTCCCCCCGCAACTTCTTCACCTCAACTGGTAAACAAAACAGCCAAATTATCACTTGGTTTTCAGATAAAATTGCAAAAATGCAATGGAAAAAAGCATTTTAAATAAAATGAGTCACCTTTAATGTGCTTAAAAATTTAGTACCCTCATTAAGCCTGCATCTATTACTGAACCATGAAAATAATGTGCTCCATCCCACAAACATATACTTCTGATTTTAAGTTACTTTGATTAACCTGTTTTCTGTAACCTCATGACTTAAATCAATTCCACTCTGAGCAATACATTTCATCATCAGGTAAATGATCACCGGCAACATGAAATCTAGTAAGAACCATACCTGTAGGTTTGACTCGATGAGAAAAATCCCCAAAGCAATGACAGCATCTCTCCGACGTTCGTCCAACTGGAAAATCCCATGAAAGTCAACTGGACACATGCAGAGCAGCTTCTCAACCTAATCGAAGGAACCAAAACATGCAACGTCATAAAGTGAAAGCCAACCCTGACTTGCACTGGATCTGAGCTACAAAGATCCATGCGGTTCCTCAGAAAAACTTGGCCTATTTCACTTGGACAATTCCATATAAGAGATCATCTCCTAAACGGATCGGAAAGAAAATCACCAAGTCTGATTAAAAACGGAGGTCAGCCGCCATACTCGAAACCTTTTCCAACCCAGCAAAGGACAAGTTGAAAATGTCTATCACAACGCAATTCCCACCACAGCCTGAGCAAGACAATGTGGGAAATCTCACCCAACTTGGGGTCCAGACAACAGCAATGAAAGCAAAGAAGAAACGGTTCCACTTCTCACCCTATCAAGTCACTATTTGCAGCAACAAAAATGCCACCAACATTTGGCATTGGGTAAAAATAAAGTAGAACAGTGGAATT
Source organism: Phalanger gymnotis (assembly GCA_028646595.1). NCBI lineage: Eukaryota > Metazoa > Chordata > Mammalia > Diprotodontia > Phalangeridae > Phalanger > Phalanger gymnotis. The sequence continues at coordinate 4,426,558 of CM053622.1, forward strand.
GACAAGTGAAAATCAAAACCATAAGACTCAATATCCCAGTGTCTGATAAACTCAGAATCAAATTCCTTAGGGAAAAAACCTCCCAATTTGATAAAAAAAAAATGATGGGAAAACTAGAAAGCAGTGTGGCAAAAATCAGCCTGATGCAGCACCTTATGCCATATCCCCCATAAATCCAAACTAGATATTGAAAGATCACATTATTAGAAAACTGGAAGAGGCAGATCATGAACCTCTCATAGCGATGGGTAGAAGGTGTACTCTTAAGCAAAGAAGGGAGAGAATTATAGAAGATGAAATGGATAACCAACTACATAAAACTAAAAAACTTCTGAACAAACAAAATTAATGCATCTGTGTTTAAGACGGGAAGCACCTGAAAAGGAAAAAAAATCTTTCTGTCCAAGTCCTCAGGTAATGGTTTGGTATCGAAGATACACAAACCCCTAACAGATAAAAAGAAAGGACCGAGAGCCATTTCCTGTGAACAAACAACTCTTATAAGAAGAAATACAAACTATTCACAACCTCAAGACAGCTCAAAATCACTACTGAGAAGAGACATGTCAGCTGCAACAACCCCCAGGTTTTGCCTCACACCCGGCAGAACATCAGAGATGACTGAAGTCAGATGGGCGCACAGGTGCATTGTGAATCAGTACAAGTGACTAAAACGTCCATACTCTTTGACCCAGAGATTCCAATCCTAGGCACAGATTCCGAGGAGATCATTCAGTCGGTTGATAAACATTTAATAAGCATGGACTATAGGCCAGGCACTATGCTAACAGGCTGTGGATACAAATTTGGGTAAAAGACAGTCCCCGACCTCAAGGAGCTGGCCTTCTGATGGGGGAGACAACATGCAAACAACTATAAACAAACAAGTTACCAACAGAAGAGAAGCACTGGCATTCTAAAGGGTTGGGGAAGGCTTCCTATAGAAGGTGAGACTTTAGTTGGGACCTACAGGAAGCCAGGCAGGTCAGTGGTCAGGGCTGAAGAGGGAGAGCGTGCTGGGCCTGGGGGGCAGCCAGAGAGAATTCTGCCCAGAGCCGAGAGGAGAGGGTCTGGAGCGAGGAGGAGCAGCAAGGAGGGAGAAGAGCTCCACTTACACCAAAATACTTACAGCAGCACTTTTTGTGGTAGCAAAGAACCAGAAACAAAGGAGATGATGCCCATCCTTCGGGGACTGGCACATGAATGCAATGGGCATATTACCATGCTCCAGGAAATGATGACTGCACTCAATACAGAGAAGCATGGAAGGAGCTCCAGGAACTGACCCAGAGGGGAGTGAGCAAGGCAGGAAAACAAGGACTGCAGTAACGTAAGGGCAGCTGGGGGGGCCAGAGTGCACGGAGCACCAGGCCTGGAGTCCCAAAGACCCAAGTTCAAATCCAGCCTCAGATGCTCGCTAGCTGGGGGATGCTGGGCCAGTCACTTCACCAGTGTGCCTCAGTCTCCTCATCTGTAAAATGGGGGGGAGAAGGAAATGCCAAACCCCTCCAGTGTCTCTGCCAAGAAAACCTCGAACGAGGTCATGAAGAGTCAGACTCGCCTGAACAACAACCATACAAATGGAAACAAGCATGTTACTGAGAACACGTGTGGCCCCAAAGAAGGGGGAGGAGAAAACACCCCCCACACATACTCTTCTGCAGCAGTGAGAGGCCCATAAGGGTGGAAGAGCGCAGGCATTTCAAACTTTTCCAATACACTGACCAGTTTTGCTGATTTCTTCTATCCTTCCTCTTTTCTTTGCTTTAAAAGATATCATTTGTTCCATGCACCAGTTCTCTTAGAGGGGGAGGAAAGAGGTACTGCAAGATACCCAAGCAATGTAAGAAAGGTTTCTGTAAAAAACTATTTTTAAAAACAGCGGCTGCCGTTAATGAAGCATTTTCTCATCCCAGAGATTCCAGATTCTCCGCAAAGCCCCACCCAAGAGGCAACGCTGAGCAGCCTCACCTCCCTTTTAGGAGAGGGGAAGTGATCAAAGTGACCCCGGACACCCAGCTGGGGAAGAGAGAGCAGGCCCAGGGGGCTGGAGGCTTCTGACTGGAGCCCATACGCCTTCCTTGGCCCGTCTGTGTGACAGGAACACGACACGTGAAGGAACGCCCGTGTTAAAGGCAAATGGACGGAAGCTGGAGAGAAGAGCAAGAAGAAAGTGAGTTTTTAAAAGGATTTTTAGAATGCAGGGACTGAGAGTCAAGGGTGAGGAAGGGAATGAAAATCAACCAGCAGTAATTCAGGAAATGCCCACCAGGTGCAAGGCTCTGCACTAAGCAGTCAGTGCCTCTCTTCTCCTTCTGGACTCTTAGAAAGGGATCTCACAGCCCCACCAAAGGGATGTCCCCCTGCTCACTAATACGCTCCCTTCCTCCCCCTCCAGATGATCAAAGACGAGGTCCTAGCCCTAGCCTGAGGTCCCCACCTCTCCCAAACTATTTCATTCCCGATCAGAACACCCCTCTAACCCCAGAGGGAAATGCTAGCTTCCCCTTCACCTGGTCCTCCCTCCCCCTGCCTCACACCTGTTCCGACCACCCCTCTCATCTGGATCAGGGCCTGCCGTTATCCTCTTTCTTCACAAATCAGCTCAGGTGTCACCCCTTCCATGCAGTCTTCCCTGATTTCCTCCTGCTCTAAGGCAGCCCTTCCTTCTGCTCCAAATCCCACTTACCTTCTTAGCTTGAGTTCCCCTTTGTGCCAATCACTTTCCAACTTGGATTCTATTTTTTAGGTGGATGTTGGGAGTCCCAGACTTTTGAGAGACGGAAGGGGCCTCAAAGGCCATTGAGTTCGAACCATATGTGAAAAGGAATGCCCTGTGCCTCCCTGACTAGTGATCATTCATGGGCTTGAAGATTCTGGGTCCTGTAGGGGAACTCAGACAGTTCTGCTAAGAAGTTGCTTCCTTAATCGAGGGAAATCTACCCCTCTCTGGCTCCTCCTTCTTCCTGGTTCTGCTCTCTGGGCCAAGCAAAGCAAATCTGAGCCTCTTCCAGGAGGCAGCCCTTCAAAGGGTTCCATCATGGCTGTCACATTCCTTGGAAGCCTTCTTAGTTTCGGGTTCCATGCTCCCTGTTCATTGCCTGGACTTGCCTTCCTGGCCTCGACCTTTGCACTTGCTCAGTCCTTTAAGCTTCCTGAGGCCAGGGACGGGAGCTTTTCATTGGCTCTTGCTAGCATTCTCAGAGCACCTTCTACCAAGAAGGCTCATAAAGTCACTTGAAGACCAGCTGAAGGGACTGAGGGCTTTCACATCTGGAGGGCACAGGACGCCCAGCAGAAGCAGGTGGCCACTAGAGAGGTCGATGTTGGCGGGGTCTGATCAGGTCACTAAATCTAGGGGGCTCCCCGTCACCTCTAGGATCAAACACAAGATTCTTGGTCTGACTCCAAAAGCCCTTCAGTGCCTGGCCCCACAGAAACTTGCCAGGGTCCTTGTACCTTCATCCCTACCACGTCCTCATCTTTGCTTTCTGCGGCCCCCTCGATGCTGGGGGTGTCTGCCTTCTGAGGTTCCCCCTCACATTAGAATATGGGCTTCTGGCAAGCAGGGGCTGTTTTCGCTTTTCTTTGAATCTCTAAAGCTTGGCACGCAGCAGGTGCTTAATCAGCGCTTGGTGACTCGACTTGAACTCGTCAGGTAGGTTGCAGAAGTGATTGGTCCGTTGTGTGAGTTGGACTTGATGGTAATTGAGTTTCTTGCTAACTCAAATTCTATGACTATTACCACTTTTTTGTTGAATTAGTGTTCTTGGTGAGAGATATTTCAATAGAACGGTTCAAACAAAAGTCAAGTTAGTCAAAGACTGTTCCCAAGAGGACTGCCAGGATGGCGAAAGGCCCCTCCTATACTGTTCTCCTTGGCCCCAGAGGGCCAACCCACAAGCAACGAGAAGGCGGAAAGATCAGGAAACACTACGGCTGCCACAAAGTAGAGGAGACCCCTCCACGCCATGCCTTTTGACAGCCTCTCCGAGGTGTCACTGGCCTAATTAAGTCACTCTTCATTTAATACGACATGATTTAATGGGAGATGACCATGCAATTCAACAGATATTTAATAAGCAGACATTTAATAAGCTTTTTTTTAAAGCAATTACACGGTAGGTGCTTAATAAATACTTGCAGACATAACTTGACCAACGTGATTTGCCCAGGGTCCCCCAGCTGGTAGGTGCCTTAGTCAGGATTTGAACTCCAGTATTCCTGAATCTAAGCCTAGTGACAAAATTGCCTCATAAACAAGGGGCCTCTGAGGGGCAGACAATCTAACAAAGACACACATAACAGAGTAACAGAAGATCAGGGCTACAAGCAGCATCCATTATATGCCTACTATGTGGCAGGCGCAGGGACGGGGCTAATTCTCTTTTTTTTTCTTTTGAAGGGGGGAAGGCAGAGCAATCGGGGTTAAGTGACTCGTCCAAGGTCACACAGCTAGTAAGTTCATCCAGTGTCTGAGGCCGGATTTGAACTCAGGTCCTCCTGACTCTAGGGCCAGTGCTCTACTCACTGTGCCACCTAGCTGCCCCAAGGGGCCAAGTCTCTAGTCCAAGGGTGGGGAACCTGCAGCTTCAAGGCCACAAGCAGCGTTCTAGGTCCTCAGGTACACCCTTTTGGCTGAGTCCAAGTTCTTTTATTAAGGGAATTTGTTGTGTGAAGTTTAGATTCGGTCAGGGGCTGCACTTGAGGCCCTAGATGGCCACATGTGGCCTTGAGGCCACAGGTTCCCCACCCCTACTTAGGCAAACCAGAGGAGGCATTTACCTAGGCAAAGACCAGGAAAGACTCTCTGGGACTCCCAGGAGCTCATCCATGGGAAAACCTCCTGGTCCTGCAGGAAGCCATTTCCCTTGGGGTTCTGCTTCATCAAGGGCCTCTGACTAGAGCATGGCACCATCACCAGCCATACCCAGGTGAAAGCAGCTGATCATTCCCCATCAGGCTGCACTGGTCTGGGGCCCCCTCCCCCTCAGTGGGACACTGCCCAGTCATCACTCTCCCCTCTTCCCCTACCTTTGGGTGTTGTAAGCTCCTCAAGGGCAGGGACTGGACTCCCAGCACTTAGCACAGGGCCTGGCACATAACAGGCACTTAATAAATGTTTGCTGACTGACTGACAGAAGGCACGGCCCCCACTGGACCCTAAGAGAGGGACCTTGCAGGCAGGAATGAGGACAGACAAGGGGTAGCCTGCTGACCAGTGTGCACAGAGTAAGTCTGAAAGGTACCAATCATTCGAAGGAGATGCAGCCAGATGGTAAAGTTTCTTTTTATAAACTGCAGCTTCGTGTCCTCATCTCAATTGTTTCTGACTCTGGCAGAGTTTTGTGATTAGCCAGAGAGAACTTGTATCTCAGCTGAAGCCTGATCCCCAATCACCCCCATTGGCCAAAATAAGATGTTTGACTCCAAAGAAATACAAATAAATGCTTTAAACATCACAGCTGAAAAATAAAAATGAACAATATTGTTGCAGATTCCTAAAAAAAAAATGCTCTCCTTTTGAAAGTGTTACAGGGCAGAAAGGTAATGTTTCCCTATAAAAGGTCACTGAGCTGGGGGTGGCCGGATGGCTGGTGGATGGGAGACTTGGGAACTCCAAACCCAGGGGTTCTCTGAGGAAGCAGATCGGCATGGAGAAAAGGCCTGAGCCCCAAAGCCTCGGAGACAAGGCAGCATGCCGAAAACGATTAGCAAACCGAGCCATCCCCTGGTGACTTCATGGGGGGTCTGGAACTCCTCCCATTTGTGTGACTTCGTAGGGGTGTGGAGATGCCCTCCTAAGGGGCATTTGTGGTGGGAAGCTGCCTAAGACTCAAGAAAAATGACTCGTCCATGGTCACATGGCTAATGCCTTTTGGAGGCAGGATCTTTGGGACTCTAAGGCTTTGGCCACTCACTAGAGCATGCCACTTCTCTCTGCCTGGTCAGCTCCATTCCAAACATCCTAGGTGACAGACGTAGCACTGCAATGGCCAGGGTAGGGCTGCTTTTGTCTCCCCAGTGCCCGGCACGTAGTAGGCCCTTAATCAGTGCTGACTAACTTGCAGCCACCCCTGCTGTTCGTCTGGAGACAGAAAGGTAAAGACAAAGTGGTGCAGCTCTAGAGGAGCTTCTATACTAGCTGGGAAGGCCACAAGTACATATGGAATAAATCAGAGGAAGTTTGGAGAGGATCACCCCAAGTGGGTGGATGGATAAAGCATAGAGGAAAAGAAAGTCACATTTGGGTGGGAAAGAGCCTTCATACACAAGGACTGGAGAAATAACTACATTTCAGGAAAATCCCAGTCTGGAATCACAGATCCTTCTTTGGAGGAGCTGGAGCCATGCTGGGGACTCGGAGCAGGGCAGGCACCAGGTGCCAGGGGCTCTGCCACCAGAGCTGCAGCACAGGAGGGGACCAGAAAGGGGCCTGGCCACAGGCCTCTCTCTTGACTTACCCCTTACCAACAAATCTCACTCTGGGCTAGCCCCGGGGTGAAAGGAGACACAGGACCCACACAGCATGGTCATCGGAAACAAGAGGCCAACAAAAATCAGGAAAGAAGGGAGAGAAATCCCAAGAAGACGTGCAGGGCAGGAGAGGGGAGGCCTAGCCACCTGGTCACCGGCCTAGTCAAATGCAAGCTGGCCACCAGTAGTTGAGTATTATGGCCTTCACCCAGAAGTACAGCAGCGCTAAGGAGCGAAGGATTTTACCAAGCAATAACACAGTAGCTTGGGACCGAGATTCAATAAAGTCAAAAAGTCGAAACCTTTTTTTCGAAAAAAGTCGAAAGTTTTGGGAATGCCAGGACACAGAAGCTGGACATTTCGACCAGCAAACAACCAACATCCCTCCTGCTTCGTGAGGAAGTAGAACCCAGAGAATATCCCATCACACTCTCAGACTTCAAGACCAACCAGCCTGACTTGGCATGGCCTCTTAGCTCATCTGAGACCCCAGAGCTCAGAGATGCCTCAGCCAGTCACAGCAGGTCCCCAAACCAGGAGCATTTACTTAGATTTTCAACTGTTCTCTCTGGATACTTTTCATGGACAATTGCCCTGAGGCCTCCACTAAAGTTCTTCTCACGGCATCACGACTGTAGGCTTCCAAAGGCTGAGCCAGTGAGACACAAGTCGGCAGAGCCTGCCGAGCTGGACGGCTTCAGGCACCAATCTGTCCCCAAACAGCATGCCTCAAATCCTTGAATTCAGAGCCACTGCCAGACTGCTGGCCACCAGGCCACACTCTTGGAAGTTCATCCATTCAGGACAAGGGGAACTGTCACTTACAATGGAAGGATTACCCATCCTAACGTCAGGAATGCTTGAAAGAATTAAGTATTTTCACAGAATAATCCCACGTAAATTGTAAACTGTAATGGCTGTCTAAAATTAGAAACACAGGCCCTGCACATCTGCTCCGCCAGAAATAAGAAAATCTGCAAAAAGCTGATACAAGAGTCTGTGAGGCAGGCTCCCATATTAGAAACTGGCGTTCGTGAAACAGAGTTTGTGGATAAACCCACAGAGCTCAACTGCACAGCCCTCTCGCCTTGCAGCCCTGTATAATCTTGTCTACCCACACGTCAATCTCCCAGAACCTTCAGGCTTCCGAGGTGCCAGATAAAGTCAGGAAGACACAACAGAAAGCCTGGGAGAGGACATCGGACGCGTTCTGATTGATCTGGTTCCCTTAATAAAAAGAAATGCGTTCTGATTGACTGGTGTGGTCTACAAAAAGGCCAATGCTTTCTGGCTGGAATGATGAGGGAGAAGGACCCAGTAAGCAGACAGCGCTCAGCAGCCAATAAAGGCCAGCCTGCCTGGGCAGGCCTGAGGTGCACAAGGGGCAGAGAGGCTCCATGGGCCAGGCCCACAGCCCACACCGAGCAGCAGCAACAGCACTAGATGACAATCAGAAAGCGAGAAGAGTTTAAGTCCATTTCAAAAAGATGTCCATGCCAATACAGTTAAAACCACTTCAGTAGAAATGCTCAACCACTAAGGACACTGGTCCAGCCAGAATGACTCATTCTCCGAGGGTCTGGAGATCCAATAATGACAACAAAGTACTTCTGACCTTGGCTCGTTTGGGCTCTGCACTAACCCCATGAGGAGGTGTTAGCAGATGAGGCATGGAGGGGCTCAGGACTCTGAGGTAAGGCAGGAGGTAAGCCCTCACACCCAGCACAAGGCACTGATAAGGCCAGTTCCCTGCCCTGTGTAGTGCCTTACAGATGCCTCCAGAATAGAATAGACCAGGAGCTGCCCAGCTGCCATTTCAAACCTCCCACTAACTGGCTCCAATTTCCCTTCCCAGCCTTGCCTTAGACATTCGATATCATGGTCAAACTGGACTGTTCAGTGGCCCTGGCAGGCGGCCCCTGGGGCTTCATCTCCCACTAGCAATCCTTCTCACGGGGCAAAGCTCAGCTCAGAGGCCACTCTCACGATGCCCGCCCCCCCCCTTCAAAGGCATTCTTTCCTCAAATTACCTCAAATTCTCTTCTGAATCCCTTGAATTTCTCATGCCTGTTACACACCTACTGCTGAACTGAATATTGGGGTAAAATAGTGCAGACTACCACAATGGTGCTGGCCTGGGATTGATTCTAGCCCAAGTTCTGTAACTGCAGATGACTGGGAGGAGTCATATGCCAGGCAACATCTAGACCTGAGGGACAGCAGGCCTCTGCCTTCCTAGTGGCCCGAGATGCATTTTCTTTTTATCAGCCACCAGTTGGTTTTGCTGCCCTGCTCTGACCTAAGAGGTTGCTGCCAAGGAGGCACTGATCAGTCTCTCTGATGGCAGAAAGTGGCACGGCATGTACTCCCAGGTGCCCCTCAGCAGAAAAATGGTATCTACACACACGTGTAGAATATGGGAGTGGGGAAAGGAGCCTGGCCAGTCACCAGAGGTGGCCAAAAATGCCCCGGCCCTGGGGTTAGAGACCAGACTTGAATGCCAGTTCTGACACCTTCACCAGAGATGAGTCGCTGGAAAGCTGGGCTTCCTTCAGCTTACTCCTCTGTGAAATGGGGGAAATAAATTATGCCACCAGTGTTGACCTCCCAGGGATGTTGTGGTGTCTATCAATGCCTTGGAAAGCTTTAAAACCCTTGGTAAGGGTCAGCTCTTAGGGCGATTCTAGCAGGGAGAGAAGGTTTCTTCATCTGTTATAGGCCAGCTACCTCTAAGGCAAAGCACTTCCATCGGGTGGTCCCAGCTTGACTGCTCTAAGACTCTCCAGCCCTCATTACTCTGACCTCCCTATGCAAACAAGGGCTGCTACCTTAGCTTCTCCAGAAGCAGGAGAGAAGGTGCTCCCCCTGGGAGGAGCCCAGGCTGACTGGCCACACCAGCATTCCTCACCAGTGTAAGGTAGTAAGTTAGCATTCTGATTTATAATGCAATCTCAGTGGTCAGTCTGGTTAGTGTGAAGCAATAGCCTAGGATCTATCTGGCCTCAGTAGGGCAGTAAAACATTTCACAACCTCCCAAGCTAAGGAGCCAGACCTTAGACACTGGGAACCCTGCTGCCAGCATGGAAAAGCTCACGAGGGCCTTCCTGGAGCTGCCTCAATTTCTCCCCAGCATAAGTCTCAGTGACATACCCTCCCAACAGGCACATTTTCACTCACTCCTCCTCCGTGGAACACCCTCAGGAAATGTGTGCACCAGAGGAGATGAGCTGGCCAGACTGACAGTGGCATTGCTTCCTGTCAAATAAGACCGAGAGGAAGGCCCTGGGTGAATCCTACTGCAGACCTGCCCCTAGGGGACAGACTAGGAGCAGTGGGAACAGGGTGCAAAGCTGGCTGTAGAGACCAGATTTACATTATCCATTAGAGTAGTGGTGTCGAACTCAAATAAAAAGGATCCCTGCAAGGTCATATACTGACCTCGAAAACCACAAACTCACATTATCTATGTCATACTGTATTTGTATTTATTTTGTTAAGCATTTCCCAATTACACTTTAATCTGGTTCAGTTTTACAGGGAGCAAGTTGGACACTTCTGGCTTAGAGCAATCTTCTACTCACAAGGGGAATGGGCTGTCTAGGCAGGTAGGGAGCTCCCCTCACCGGAGCCTTCCATGAGTCCACTTGCTGGATCTGAAGATGAGGAATCCCTTTTCAGGTCTGGGTTAAACACAATGGCTACTGGGGTCCCTCTCGACTTGAAATTCTGTGATTCTAGAATCTATGGAAGGGCATGGACAAAAGTATGTCCCAGGATGAAGGTCAGAGAGGGGCTGCAATCTGCACCTTTGGAAGGAGTGCTCATATTGACCTCCTAACTAACACCCTTTCACCAAAGCCTGGGGGAATCTTGGCACTTTTGTTTCCTAAGGAAGGATTACGGTTAGGAGAAACATCTCATTCCCCACAACAAACTCGAGCCAGAACCACAGTGTGCTGTAAGGAGAGTTCACGAAACGCCAGCACCCTGCCACCTTCCTCCCTGAAACAGGACGTCCCTGGCAGGATCCTGGTGACCTAGCTCAGGAGTGGCCCGTCCAGCCCCAGAGCCAGGAGGCACCAATGCTGCCCTTCCCATAACTGGTTCTCCTCCTCCTGATACAGAGTCCTGTTCTGCTCTACTTGAAACAAGACTCTCCATCCTTCCATCTCCAGGATCTCACTCCTCTTTATCTCCCATAGAGGACACATCCTGCTCCCAGCATCCTTCTTCCCCCTCCAGGGGGGTCCTTCCCTCTTGGAAAAGGGGATTTCCTCAGCACCAACAAGCAGCACCAGAAGCTGCCTACCCCCCACTCTGAGCCAGGGCCTGCCACATGCAAGGCTGTAGGTAATTCCAGACATCAAGTAAGAGAGTAAAGAATGTCACTGCCCGCCTCCAGTGAAGGTCCGGCAAGTGAGGAGAAGAGCTGGTGCTGAAAACATACAAAGTGCTGCCCAGAGGAGAAGAGATTGGGGTCAGGGAAGGGGTGAGACACACCTGGATGCCTCCACCAACCACTAAGATCACAGAGTAGGAACCAAGGCAGCCTGGCTGTACACCTGCCTCCCTTTCAAGCTCCTCAACCAGGGTCCAGCCACAGCCTTCCCCTACACCCCAGGAGCCCCCAGGCCACCCCCCCACCCCCCTCCTTTCCTGAGCCCTCCTCCAGGCTGCCTAGAAGTTCTTTAGTACGCACTCACATACACAGGGATCCCAGAGGGTGCCCGAGGCAGGAGGAAGCCCTGGAAGGCAGGACCTTCATTCTGCCTTTGTCTACTGCACAGCACAAGGCCTGGCACAGGAGTGTCTGATGCTCCATGTACCTGTATGATCCGGAGCAGCATTCAAATCCAGGGCTTCCTGACTCCAAGGCCAGCACCCCCGAGGCTCTGCGTTTCCTAGTCTCTCTCAAGAACTAGCTCAGTACCTGGCACATAGTAGGCCCTTAGCAGGCCAGCTTGGGCTGACCAAGTGCCATGCCCTCGAGCACTTTTCCTCCTCTCCTGTCTCTCCCCCAGAGCTCTCCTTTCTCTGTCTTTCCCCCCAGATCTCTCCTCTCTCTCTCCCCCCCTCCCCCCAGATCTCTCCTGGCTCTGTCTCTCTCCCCCTCGGTCTCTCCCGTCTCTGTCTGTCTCCTGTCTCTACCCCCCAGATCTTTCCCAGTCTCTCCTGTCTCTGTCTCTCCCCTCAGATCTCTCCTGGCTCTGTCTCTCTCTCTCCCTCTCCCTCCTCCCCATCTCTCCTGCCTGTCTCTCCCCGCCCCAGCCCCCGTCTCTCCTGTCTTTGTCTCTCTCCCTCTGTCTCTCTCTCTCTCCCTCCCCCCATCTCTCCTGTCTCTGTCTCTCCCCCTCCCCCATCTCTCCTGCCTCTGTCTCTCATGTCTCTCCGGTTTCTCAGTCTCTGACAGCCGGGCCAGGGCCGGGGTGGCGGGGGGAGGCTCGGAGGTCAGACCCTCCCCCCTTCTCTACCTCTCCCTTCCCGCCCCTCCCCCCGGACCGGTCACCTTGTCCAGGGCCGCGGGCCTCTGGACGGCCAGCGAGCGGGCCAGTGACAGGACTGTGTTGAAGTAGAAACCACGGGCAGCGCAGGGGCCGCAGCCAGGGCCGGCCGCCGCCCATGCCGCTCCCGCCGCCATGGCCCCGCCGAGCCGAGCCGAGCCGCCTTCCTCGCCTCGGCCTCCGGCGCCTAGATCCGAGAGCTCGCGCCCCTTCCTGGCCGGGGGCGCCACGGCGCAGGCGCAGGTGCAAGCGCAGGCTCGCCTGCTTCCTGCCGGCCGCGCACGTGACCTGCTCTGTTGTCAAACCCCAGGGGCGGGGGTCTTTGGGAGGGTCCACCACAGCGGGAGGGGAGGAGGAGGCGGAAACAACCGAGACTACAGCTCGGGACTAGAGGGAACACATCTCCATGCACGCGCCTAATGGTTGGCTCCAGAGGCGTGGCCGCGCACGCGCCCAATGGTTGGCTCAGGGGCGTGGCCGCGCACGCGCCCTGGGCAGAAGGAGCCGTTCTAGGGCATAATAGGTGAGGTGGCGGCCGCGGTGGGTACGGTGCTGAGGTGGGGAACGGCAGCAGCGGCGGGTAAGGGGCTCGAACGTGGACCAGGGGGTCCGGCGGGGGCCCCGAGGGCGGGAGACCCCGAGAAGGCAGAAGCTCGGAGGCCGGAAGGGAGCGGAGGGGAAATCGAGGCCTGGAGAGGGGGGCAGGGCAAGGACCGAGGGGAACGGAGTGGGAACCCGAGGCGAGGAAGGGAGAGGAGAGACCAAAGGGTCTCGCCCCCCAGGTAAGTGGAGGGGAAACTGAGGCCCAGAGGGGCGGAGGGACCGAAATGGGGCGGGGGACGGCGGAGACGGAGGCCCGGCTTCAGTTAGTGTCTCTTGGGGAGACGGGACAGAAATGCCCGTAGTGGGTCCGTGTCTCAAGTCCGTGTAACATACTATACACACGGTACATACAACATGCGACACATGTGGCGCATCTGTCTGACATAGCACACTATACACACGGTTGTATGATATAGAAGATCCATGTTAGTGTTGGGGAGGATCCCGTGTTCCTGCTTTCTCATTTTACAGAGAGGGAAACTGAGGCCAGGAGAAGGGGACCTGACTAGGGCCACGCAGGGCGTGGGCGCATGACAGAGTCTGGGGGCACCTCAGAGAACACCCTGAAGCCTTCCTTTGCCAATGTAGGAAATAGCCCTGCCCTTGGCCTTTGACTTTAGGCCCCAAGTGTTGAGTTCATTAAGTCAGCAAACTCTCCATCAGGCTGTCCTGGGCACCTGGAAGGGAACAGCCTCCCAAAGCCTTCCCCAAGAGGGAGGGCACTTAGAACAAGCCTGACGCACTTCACTTTGCCCTCCTCCTCTTGAATCCTGTGTCATGACAGTCACACACACACACACACACATACTGGAGTGTGTAAGTGAGCTCTGCCATCTCCTTAGCTAGATCCATTGTTAGCCCAGCAATACTCCCAGCCCTCTGAAGATCATCCTCCGCTAATTAGCATGACACATATCCTCATAATCCCCAGGTGTGTGGAGATGGGTGTAGATGGAACACTGCTTGGCAAAGGGACAGAGAGAGGACCAGACTTGGGGTCAGAAAGATCCAGGTTCAAATCCTGCCTCTGATACTTGGTAGCTCTATGAATCCAAATAAGTTACTTAGCTTCTCTATGCCTTGAATAACTTCTGAGGGTTTAATTGGCTGAGTCAGAGGCGGGTTGATAACGCCAGAATCCCAAAGCAGTCGATGTTGCTGGGAGTGTTCTGCTTCCCAGCAGACAGACGTCATAAACATCAATCCTTCTTCTCTTCCTCACCCTCCATCTGCCTGGTGTGGTAGGATGATAATGGCCCTTGGGGGCAGGAGATCCAGCTTTGCCTTTGTATCCCTGATGCCTAGCACACTGCCTTCTGGGTAGTAGGACTTTTTGGTCACCACACAACTTTTCCTTTTCCTCCAGCTAGATCATCTTTCAAAATAACTGCCCCAGAACCTCGCGGCTTTGTGAGTGGGACGTTGAAAAATCTCTGTGAGTCACCTGGGCAGTTCAGGCTCGACACAGCGCACCATGTCGGCGTATTCCAAAAATTACAATCCATTTGATGACGATGCGGATGAAGAAGACCTGAAGCCGGTGAAATGGAGGAATGAAGAGGACTTCTCCCAGAAGCCCAGGGAGCCTCTGGACAGACAGCAGTACCTGCGGCAAGAAGTGCTGAGGCGGACCGAGGCGTCTGTGGAGAGCACCAACCGCTCGATTTCCCATATTTATGAATCAGAGAAGGTTGGAATTGCTTCATCCGAGGTAAGATCCCAGAGCAGATCAAGGAAAAACCTAGTCTGGACTGTGGTGTAAGATGCTGACACGCTCTAGCATCAGGATTCAGCTTGTTTGAGGCTGGTTCGGGTCCTCGTTCAGCTTTAAGAATAATTTGCAGTTACTGTAGCAACTATGTAAACAAAAAGTAGCGTTAATTTGCTATTGTCCAGCTTTTCAAAGTTCTCCACTAGCAGTGTGAATTCATAAGGTTTTCCTGTGATAAAAAAATCACTGTGAATTGGCAGTTCCCTTGCATGTAGAGCAGGTAGATGGAAGAATCTCGTCTCATTTGTTCTTTTTGGGGGGCGGGGTGGGGCAATGGAGTTAAGCGACTTACCTAGAGTCACATAGCTAGTATGAGGTGCATTTGAACTCAGGCCTTCCTGACTCCAGGGCCAGTTCTCTATCCTCCTCTCATTTGTTCTTAAATCTCCCTGGTTAATATGTTCTAACATTTAACTCCAATAGAAGCATCTCAAATTCAAGAAAGCCAGAGGCCCTAAGACAAGTCGCTGGGATGATAGAATCAACATATGCTGGAGGAACCAGGAAATGTCCTGATCACATCCATTCTCAAAAAAGAGAGAGATGCGTGTGGGTGGGGGTGGTCCTCAGAGGCTTCCTGGAGGAGGAGGAGGCTTGGAGTGGGCGGGTCCAGAGTGGGGAGGAGGAAGGGCATTCCTTAGGAGCCTCTCACCAGGACTCTTGTAATAGTCTCCTCCCTGGTCTCCCTTCCTCCAAAGTCAGAGGAATGGGCCCAGAGGAGGAAGGGCCTTCAGGAGACTGGGAGGGCTAAAGACCAGGTGGTCTGTGAGTCAGCGGAGGGAGAGAGAGTGATGTAAGAGGGACAGGCTATCAGCTTCCTGCTATTGGAAGAGCTGACATATGAAAGAGAGGCCTTTCCCCGGCCTCCCCCCTGAGATTGTCCCCCATCTTTCCTCTGTGTATCACGTACATGCCTACTCAAGGCCAGTTCAGCTGGGAGCTCTGGTGGGGCAGGGAGGGCATCTTTCTGCCTCACTTTGTACTCCCAGTGTTTAATACATAGTGGAAGCCTAGTGCCGATGGGCTGACTGACCACAGAGAACAGAACCAGCAGGATTCTGGTGACCCGACTTTACAGAACCAGGTTCTGTAAAGCCCCCAGGCGTCAGGAGTTGCTGAATGGAACGTGACCTAAGGGTCCTCTGCACTCCACCAAGGACGTCAGCTGGTCAGGAAGGAGATGGCTCCTTCAGCATTCTCCTTTAGCTCAGCCCCTTCCCCGTTGCCCAGAGGCTCCCTGCCATTCATTATATGGGCCTCTGTGCCCTTGAACACAGTCCAAAGAGTTTCAGGGCTGACTTCCTCAAGGAACAGCTGACCTGAGAGACCAAGACTTCCTCAAGAAAGAAGGGGGAGGGGAGAGTCTCATCCTGGGCCAGGCGCCAGCCAGCTTCTGTCTAGTAGATTCTAGGCAGAATCCCCTGCCCACTAGGACCTGGGGGAACTCCACTTAGGAAATGAGCAGGGGTAGACGCAGATCATTTGAGGTCTCGCCCTTCAAATCAGCCTCTGAGCCAAGAGATTGAAGGCAGGCTGAGTGGAAGGTTTTTGTATTCCAGGTGTCCTTGTCCCCATCGCATTCATATTGCCTGGCCCTGAGATGGCCCTTTGAGGGCCGCTAAGCCCTTCCTGTGTGATTGGTCCTCACGGTGACCCTCGGGGGTCAGTACAATGGTGGTTTATTACCCAGTTTGCAGACGAAGAAACCGAGGGCGTATTAGCGGCATCAGAGGCAGGATCAGGACCCAGCTGTCTTTTCATTACACCAGACGTGAAGTAACGAGGCCTCATTTGTTGTTCCAAAGACGTGTTTACAGAGAAAAAGTGATGCGCTTGCCCTCGTCAGCTTCCCTGAGCCTGAACCTCTTCCTGGATTCCCCAGGACCACCGCCAGTCACCTGGGACTTTCCCTTCTCCCTGGTGACCACACTCTCCCAGCGCCACAGACCCTGCCTCCACCTGGGCTTAGGCCTTCCTGACCTCACCCCAGGTGTCCCAGCTCTCTGCCTCTCCAGTCTGTCTTTCATACCACCTTCCCTTCTCTTCCGCAGGGTCCCTTTGCCTGGGACTCCTTCCCCAGCATTGCCAGCCTCCGTAGTCAGACCCCGGCCTGCCTTTGCTTCCTCGTCGTACCAGAGCTCCATCGGCTTGGGTTGTGCGGGCTGTTCCCCACACCTGGCGTGCTTCCTCCGAGCTCCTTTCTTCCTGTTTGGATCCTTACACTTCCGCAGGTGCTCCAGGAGTCTCCACTCGTACGGTGCTGGGGCGAGGTCAGCCTGCTAGTGACCAGAGCGGCAAAGGACCCGAGGCATGGGCGTGCAGCCTGGGGCCCATGCCTCGATCACCGAGTCATTGCCCTAAATTATGGGGTATGCTTGGTGGAAGGCCAGCTCACCTGGGCTCCACCGGAGGGCCTTCCTACTGACAGGGGACTGGCACCTCATCTGGGGAAGGCTTCCCAGTGCTTCTCTAAGCTGCTGAGAGGAGAAAGAGGTGGCAAATGAGCATGCAGCAGTATGTTCGCTCTCCCTCCTCTC
>CM053622.1:4443546-4479586 GCA_028646595.1 Phalanger gymnotis
ATGGCATCACAGACCTGGTGCCATGGTCTCCTTGGAGAATGAAGGACAAACAGCAGCAGCTGATGTTAGACCTTACTACCCTGGGGATCATGAACAAGACGCTGGTCTCCTGAGCCCTGATTTCCTCAACTGTGTCGCAATAACTTCCAGCACCTGTCTCAGGGATGCTGTAAGGATCGGTATCTATTGTTTAGTTGTGTCCGACCCTCCGTGACCCCATTTGGGATTTTCTTGGCAGAGATACTGGAGCAGTTTGCCATTTCCTTCTCCAGCTTATTTGACAGATGGGGAAACTGAGGCCAAGGACCTTGCTGCCCTCCATGTCTGCTGGGGCTCTGCAATGGCCAAGTGCTGGTTCCGAAGGGAATTTTTTGTGTTGAGTGAGCCCTGCGGGATGTGAGGAGCAGAGGTCTCAGGCCAGAAGGGAGCCCGGAGGCCCATCTATTACTGAGGGAGGAATGTGAGACCCAAGGCAGGGGGGACTTGCTCCTGATGGTGCAGTCAGGACTTAGGCAAGCCAGAAGCAGATTGATGTAGGTGCTCCCTATACCAGCCATTTCTGTACCTGCCCCCTCTCTAACCTGGACTGTTGCAGGAGAGACTTCTTCTGTTGGTCTCCTTAAGTCTCTCCTCTCTTCATTTGTCCCCCAACTAGCTGCCAGATGGGCCACCCCCACGGAGGACTTGTTTGAAAATGTTCAGTAGCTATGTTTCAATAGAGTTGGGTTTCCTTTGCCAAGTCAGCAAGCTGTGCCTGGCTCCGTGTGGCCACGGTCACGAAGAAAGGACAGAGCGGTCGCTACTCCGACAGGGGCTTCACAGTTGAACGATTTTGTGACCAGAAGGGAGCCATAGGTTTCACCGGACAGCCAAAAGCGGCCATGATACCAAAAAAGCTTCAGAATCTCTGCTCTGTGAAAAACCCTTGCTTGTTGTACCTAGGCTAAAATGGCAGCTCTTCGTCTGTGGCCGTGAGAGCTAAGTGAACGCCGGAGTTGGGGATCTCATGTAAAGAGGGTCTGGGGCCAGGGGGTCAGAGCAGGGGCTGCAGCTGCTGCCACCTCCTACCTCAGAAGCTGGCACTGAGCTTGGGAGAAAACAGGCTCAATCAACGTGGGTTGGATTTGTCAATGGATTTCAACGAGCAGAGGAACCAAGGGCCCACAGGCGGGAACCAACTTCACATGGAGGAGGGTCCTTAGTGGTATTGGACTGGTGGAAAGAGAGCCTGGTTTGGTTTTCAACTCTTGGGTCGGTTGAGCATTCCTCACATCTTCCCCTTTTCCTTCACGGTGAAAAAACGTAGGTCTCAAACGCAGCCCCCTCTAGCCTGAGTAAGATGCCAAACCATGTGTAAAAGCAGAAGTGATTGTAAAGGAGGGAGCACTTAGAAAGAATCTGAGAATAAGAGGTGTAGGTGAGCCAGCGACATTGGTGCTTGGGCTATGGGCATTCTCTGGGCTGTCCAAGCATCTGTGAAACCATAGCTTTTAGAGATGGGCTTGAGTTTCACAAAGGAAATGACAATAAAAACGAAACTGCCAGGCCAGTAATCCACAGAGGAGGTGCCGCATGACATGGCACTCTGTCATCAGCCTGCAGTAGAACCCAGGGTTCCTGCCTCCACACGACATGCCCTTTCTGCAGCAGCTAAGCTGCCTGGCCAGAGGGGAAGGGTGGGGCCTGGCAGTTGGAGGCAAAAGCAACAGTTTGATCTGGAATCGAGATTTGGGTTGAGGAGATGGGGGAAAGTTGACTTACAGGAAGGGGAAGAGGTGGCAGAAAGAAGGAGAGAGGAAAAAAGAAGTGTCCTCCACTGACCCTTCTGACCTAGGGTCCCACTCCTTATGACGTCCGTCAGGCATAACTAGCAGCTCTACTAGTGATCAAGGTTTTGGCAAAATGGTTGGAGGTTAACTTGGTTTTTTAACCTGACTTTTTGGAAGGTTTATTCTCCTCATAGCTTTCTTTCAGTGACCAGATCCAAGTTCCAAAAAACAGCAGCATTGGTAATTCTCTCTCTACCATTTATAGATCTCCCAGTCTCGTGACTTGTCCGAAAGGGAGATAAGATTAGGCTCCCTTGGCTTAACTCCATTTTTCTTCTTAAACATGTCTTCATTTTAAAATCTCTTGTCACCAGAGTTGTCCCCAAATAAAACTCCTGCTACCAAAAAATCACTAAACCTCCCACATCAACCCCTTCCAAAAATGCCTCTCATCATCCACCTTGTGGCCGTTGTCCTCTGGAGCTGGGACAAGTCATTAGGTTGGTCAGTTTTCCATCTTTTCTTTTTAGCGGTGGTTCTCTTGGCTCTGCTCACTTCACTCTGCATTGGTTCATGCATTTCTTATGGCACAAGACTGCGCCATTGAGTTGCTGTGTGCATAGATAGACTGCCTTAGGTTTCCCTGTTCCCACTTGCTAGGCCTGCTTGGTTACATGGCTTTTCACCCATTCTCTGATCTCTTTGAAGCAATGCCTTGTAGTGGCATGGTGGGGTCAGCTGTGCCTTCTCAGGGACCCTTGCTGGCTCCCCACTGCCCTTTCCCAGAGCTCACAAGTCCTGTAGGGTGGTTCGGCAGCGCATTGGCACCTGGGCTGTCGTTTGTGGCTCTGGGTTAGTCTTCCACTCTCTGGGGGCACATCAGGATCAAGTCCTTCTGTCTCCTCTTGTCTCCCCACCCTGGGCTTCACTCGACCCTCTGCCACTTGGGCCTAGACTTCCCAGTTGTGGTTCATTTACTTTGGGAGAGAAAAGAAGAGGGAAACAGAAACGGTATGCTCATTTCTCCTTGTCCCCTTCACCTTACGCGGTCATCATAGATGTCCTCCACCTTCCTTTGCCTCCTCCAGCTCTGACCCTGAGCCATGGAAGGTGCTCCTGAAATGGCAGGTGTTGCTGGTGGTCTTGTTCGGGGGATCGAGGGTCTGAACCAGAGGCACCTGTATGGTTAATGAGCCTTGGCTACCCTGGCCTGCCTGCTGTGATAGGCCTGGCATGGATGGCTTGCCAGCTCAGGAGATTGAACCCTGTGGGGATACATCCCAGTGGGCCGTAGCCCCAGGGTGTGTCTGCTCCCTGCCCAGCTGCACCACTCTTTCTCAGTTCCTCCTCCAGAGCCTTGGCACCCCATATGGCCGTGGGCATGATTGGCAGGTATAGCAGAGGGGTGGTGTTCGGTTGCTTTAGCTTGGTCTGGCCCATTTAGAGCTGAGCCTAAAGGAATTCCTAAAGGAATCTTTCCCTTACATCTCTGTGCAGAGTGAAGTGGGAAAACTGCTGTTATATCTCTAGTAAGACCCATTGGACCAAAAAACTGAATTTGAAAAAGAAAAGATTCAGAAAACCAAGATCCAAACGGATCTTTTCAGCCATTGGGCTAGCACCTGCAGCAAGTCCTAGGTGCCCTTTCAGTAGATGCTGGAGTCTGGGTTAGATTTATCTCAGTCTGTGTCTGGTCCATGATGAATCATGGGAGAGGAGGCCTTGGGCCTAGAGTGCCAGGTTCCTCCCATCCCAGAGCCCAGAAGCTCCCTGGACATCCCCACTCAGACCTCCTCTCCGTCCTTTCCGTCTTCGGGTGCGCCTCTCTTCCCCGATATTGCTGTTGCCCAGTTTCCCTCCTCTTCTTCTTGCCTCTGTTTCCCACCTTGTTCCCCCAGGGCTGGGTTCATATACTCCTACATGGGAGAAAGCTGTTAAGACTTCCCTGGGCCTTCTTCCCTCTGGTTCCCAGGCCCCCGGTGTGTCCTCTGGAGATGAGTCATTATTCAATCTTTCTAGCGTACTAACAAAAAAAATGTGAAGCACCTTTCAGTCAGAACAGACAGGCTTGGAACAAAGGCTCTCAAGAATCCGACTTGTTGAATGGTCAGTTACACATCAGCCACTCCATAGGACCACAGGAGATAGAGTTCGGGGGCCCTGGGTTCTTGAAGGCTTTGCCCGCAGATCACAAGCCCATCAGCCTGGGAAGGCTCCTACCTGCGGCTGACCACGTGTGTCCAGGGACCGGCCTGACCAGGCAGAGAGCTTGAGTAGGAAACTCCACAGGTCTAATGTCTGACACGACATTTCAGAGGCCCAGAGAAAGCTTCTGAAACCCTCCCTGGGAAAGCCAAGGCCCCCTGGACCTTTCAGAGACCTGAGGCATGAAGCCTGTACATGGAGAGAGCTCCAGACTCTTGGACAGCATTCGAGTCTTCTAGAGGTTGAGAGCCACCTCCAGGGCCATGGGGTAGGGCCAGAGAATCCTCCTGTGTGGTGACCATTGGCAGGTGAAAACAGCAGACATCAGACGTTGGTTCTGTGCATTGGATCAGGGTGATTGGACTCCCTGCCTCCAGGCTCTCCCTATTCCATGCCACCTAGGCACAGCTGGCAAAGTGATTCTCCTGGAATGTACCTCTGACCATGTTACTCCCTGTGACCTCTCTGTTTACCTCCCCAAACCTCTCACAGAGTGGCCTTCGCCTGGCTTTCTACCCCTGTGCCTGTGCCTTGGCCACCCCCGTGCCAGCAATGCCCTCACCCTTCTCTTTGAAGACTCTCCCTCACATTTAGCTACTCCGTTTTTCTTTGAATTTATTTTCTTTGTATGTGTATACATATTCACATACACGTCTATACAGACATACACGCGTCTTCCCTGATAGACCGTGAGCTCCTCGGGATCATTCGTTGTATTCGTACCCGCAGAGCCTGGCGCAGAGTAGGGGTCTGAGAAGTGCTTGTTGCTCCTTCTCCTGTCTGGACCTTGCCCACGCCTCTTTGCCTTGGATCCCTATTTTTCTGTAAGGGTCAGATGGGTGTCACCTCCTCTTGGGCAGGCTGGAGTAGGCATGGGCAGGTGTCCATCCCCCTCTTCCTCACCCCTTCCTTTTCTCTAGCCCCACCCAAGTTGACAGTATGTCCCCACCCTCTGATGTGCCGGGAGAACTTTCTTGGAGGTTTTTCCTTTGTCGCCATGCCGTGATGCCTTGAATGCTGTTTTCCTCATATGCGCCTGCCTCGTGACCCTGTTTTCTCTGCTTCCCCCTTAGCGCAGGTACAGTCTTGGGCAGCAGGGCCATGTGACTGCTGATCTTTGCGCCCTGCACTCTGTAAGGGGCAGAGGCCAAGTCTGCGAACAGCTCTGTAATGCCCGTCCTTCAGGACACCCAGGAACCAGTGTTTGTGGGGTCTTGGGTTAGAAACCACAGGGTTTGAGCTGTCATTGACCGTGGCCCAGGAAAGGGCCCTGGGATTCCCAACAGACTTTTCCTTAGGAACCAGGGTGCCTCGGAAAAGAAGCAGCAGACTTGGGGCCCGTAGACACGGGTTCGGGCTCCAGCCGCTCCCTCTGGTCGCCTCGGATTTGGCCTGGGCCGTAACCCTCTATCCACCCCGTTTACAGAGAAGAGGGACGGGAGGGGCCGCGGGATAGTTGTTTATCTCGGTGTCTGTGGTGCCGTGCCGTGCGCACAGCACCCGGTCCACAGTGAGTGTTCAGTCTCATGGCCTCGAAGCCCGCCGGCTTGCGCTGTGTAATCTCTTTGGGGCTGCTGGGCCTCCCCGAGCCTCTGCTCCCTGCCTCGTGGAGTGTTTGAGTGAGAAGTTCTCTTGCTTTTCCGTAGGAGTTGGTACGTCAGCGTGGAGTACTGCAGCGCACGGAACAGACGGTGGACAAGATGGAGCAGGACTTAAAGACCAGCCAGAGACACATCGACAGCATCAGGAGTGTGTTTGGGGGCCTCGTCAATTACTTTAAATCCAAACCGGCCGAGGTCGCTCCCCCTCAGAATGGCATCGTTGGCTCCCGGCCTAGCACACGGTGAGCGGCCTTCCTGGGGCTGAGGGTCCGGCTTCGGGGGTGCAGGGGGGAGAAACAGTCAGAGATCCACCAGGCCAAGGCTCAGGAGACAATAGGACACAGGTACAGTCATCCAGGGAGCAGCAGAGCATTTATTAAGCACTTAGTGTGTGCCTGGGACTTGGCCAAACGCAGGGGACGCAAGTTATGGGCCACGGCGGGGAAGCCAAGAGAGGGAGGGAGTCACGTGGCCAGGGCCCTTGGGAAATGAGGCTTCAGGCTGGGAGGGTAGAAAGGGTGAAATCTAAGGCCCACCCCTAAGGCACTGCTACCTTGGAAGAGGGAAGGAGGCAGAAAGTCATGGAGCGCCGTAGAAGAACCCCAGGCTTAGGAGTCAGCACACGTGGGGTCATGCCGCATCTTCACAGGCAGGCAAGTGCAAGCATTTATTAAGCACCTGCTGTGTGCCTGGCACTGTGCTCAGCTCTAGGGATACAGAAAGAGGCAAAAACCAGTCCCTGCCCTTGAGAAGCTCCCAGTCTGGCATGGGAGATACTGTGTAAACAAGCTGTAGACAGGCTAGTGCTGGGCACGTAGTTAACACCGCAGAGAGGTGAACTCTCCATGCCTTTGTTAATGAATCGGAGTCAGTATACAACATAGTCCGATCTTCTTCAAAAGGCAGGCACCCAAATTAGGGAGGTGCGGGAAAGGGCAGCTGGCCAAAGGGAGGATGTGAGCTGAGGTTCGAAGAAGGCCAGGAGGAGGTAAAGCCCAGGGGCAACCAGTGAAAGTGTTCGAGGAGCAGCCAGGGTAAGCATCCCTGGGTTAAAAGGACATGGGGGTGTGGTGAGGTGTAAGGAGGCTAGAAAGGGAGGAGGGACTGGGCTGCGAAGGGCTTCGAAGGCCAGGCAGCTTTTTATATTGGCTCTGGGAGTATGGAGTAAGGGTTGACCTGTAAGTGCACCTGTGCTTTAGCAAGATCAATTTGACGACCCCTCTCCTGCCCTGATCCCAGAGTAGAGCAGGCACGAGGGGCTTTGCAGGCTCCAAGTGCCAGGGCCCTTCCCTCCTGGACAATCGTAGAAAGAGGGCTAAGCTGCTGTTTCTTCATCTGTAAAATGAGAGAGTTGGATCTGTGATCCCTAAGACTCCCTCCCAGTCTAATAATTTGTATTCACAGACTCAAGGAGAGAGACATTCTCTGCCCTTGAACCCCTTCCAGCTCTGACGTTCAGGGATTCCTTAAGTCCCAGAGTTTTCAGAATCTGGGGGGCAGTTTTACCTTTTATTCAATAACTTTGAAGGTCAAAAGAAGTGAAGTTTTAGACCTGGAAAGAACCTCATTGGCCATTGAACCCCCTCGGAAGAAGTCCCCCTTACAGCATAGCTGGCAGGGGTGCCGTGGCCTCTGCTTGAAGGCCTCCAGGGATAGGGAGCCAACTCCATCCCAAGGCAACCTGGTCCCTGTTGGGACAGCTGGCATCAAGCTGAAATTTGTGCAGCTTCCACCTGTGTAACGAGACGAGTTATAGCCAACCCCAAACATCGTTGGACCTCCGCGCCCAGAGCCAGCTGAGATAGCCTCAGGGCTCTGAGGTATGGGAGGAACAAGATGGAGTCTGGAGGAAGGGTCTCGCCCTTGTTGGCAACTTGGTGCAGGGTTCTTTTCCGGATTTACCTGTGCACAGGTGAATCATGGGGAGAGCGCGGGAAGGAAAGGGGAGGAGAATAGGAGGGGAGTAGGCAGAGAGTAGGCGGACCAAGGCAGTCGTAGTACTACGTAATAAAGGCTATAAAATCTGGTCATTGACTTTATTAAACGGAGCTATTCACCACCTTAGCTTCCGGCCTCATTCATTGCCTGCGAGATCAGGCCTTTGCTGGACAAAGGCCTGGGAGTATGGGGTAAGTGAGTCCCCAACAACTATGTGCCAGGTGCTGGGTAAACACTAAGGGACACAAAGAAAGGCAAAACTAGTCCCTGCCCTTGAGAAGCTCCCATCTAATGGGGGAGACAACATGCAAACAACTGGACAGACAGGACCAAAAGGGCAGATTGGGGATAGCCTCAAAGAACGGCCATCTACTAGAAGAGGAGATTTCAGCTGAGGCTTGAACTAAGCCAGAGAATCTGGGAGGCAGAGTACTGCAGGTCTGGGAGACAGACGGTGAGAGTCCTGGAGTCCAGAGATAGAGGGTCTTGTTCTGAGGCACGGTCAGAAAGGCCACTGAGTCAGTGTGTTTGGCAGGAAATATGTTGTAAAAAAGACTGGAAAGGTAGGAGGGAGTTGATTGTGAAAGGCAGTGCATGTCAGACCAGATTTTACATTTCCTCCTGGAGATAGGGAACCACTGCAGTTTATTGAGTAGAGTGCCATGATCCAATTTGCACTTTTAGAAGATTAATTTGCCAGGTGAATGGAGGCTGGCATGGGAGAGATCAAGGCAGACAGAGCCCTCAGCAGCTACTGCCATGCTCTAGGCCCGTGGTGATGAAGGCCTGCGCCAGCGTGGGAGCAATGTCACAGGAGAGGTGGGGTGTGGGATAGAGATGTTGAGAAGGTGACATCGACAGTCCTTGGCGCCATGTTGGATATGGGGGAGTGAGAGAGAATGAGGAGTCCAGGATGACTCTGGGGTTGGGAGCCTGGGGGACAGGGAAGGTGGCTGTGCTTTCCACAGTAATAAGGAAGTTTGTAAGGGAAGGAGGGTTCAGGGAGAAGATAATGAGTTCACTTTTGGACATATTGAGTGAGAAAATTGTTATCTCTTATATTAATACAGGGGAGATCCAGAGTCTTTTCCCTTTCTATTTCTTCATTCAAAGCCCAGTACTTGTGGAGGGCATTACTGATAGATGAAATTGCCCAGGTCCTCTGGGTGCAGAGCTTCTTGCCCAGCCCAACTAGAAGACCTTCCAAAGAGAAGCTAATCTAATTGACTGGATGGAGGAGAGATCCTTTTGTATAGATTGCCAAGATGGGAGTGGTCTGGCCTGAGATGTGTCTCTCTTTGTTCGTCAGTGATGTGATCAGAGACGCATACCCAGCCTTTCATTAAAATAGGCCCCCACTTGGGGCAGCTAGGCGGCGTAGTGAGTAGAGCACCGGCCCTGGAGTCAGGAGGACCTGAGTTCAGATGTGGCCTCAGACACTTGACACACTTAACTAGCTGTATGACCTCGAGCAAGTCACTTGACCCCAATTGCCCTGCCTTTCCCCCTCCAAAAACACAAACAAAAAACCATAAAAATAAAAAAAATAGCCCCCCCATTACAATGTTCATTCTCTCCTTAATTATTAACCAATCAGAGTTGATTTCCACCACTCTTTTAAGCATTGAGCAGCCTCCATGATTAGTCTTTGGTTTATGAGAGAAAGCCAAATGACTTTCATTTTGCTAATTATTTGCTAGCCATAATTAATAAAATTGATTATTAATTACTCAGAAATGGTCTCTCAGACCTTCCACGTGTCACGTGATTTTAAAACGTCTACAAGATATCCGCTTCAAGATGTCTAATAGGCAGCTGGAAATGGGACCCCAGAGGGCAGGGGAGAGATCGAGGCTGCATCAGTTTAGATTTGGAGGTGGTCGTTGAAGCTGTGGGAGCTGGTGAGGTCACCAAGTGAAGTGCTGTGGAGGGAGAAGAGGAAGCGGGCCCAGAACAGAGGCCTCAGGAGATGTCTACAGTTGGAGAGCAGTCTGGATGAGGATTCAGCATAGGAGACAGAAGGAGCAGTTAAGAGAGGGAAGACGAGAACCAGGATAGGATATTGTCACCGAAACCTAGAGAGACGAGTCTCTCAGGGAGAGGCTGGGGTCAAAGACTCAGCGCTCAAGGAGGATGAGAGCTGAGAAAAGGCCATTAGACTTGGCTTTGGTAACTTTGGAGGAGAGAGCAGTGTACGTGGAATGGCGTGGGTGGAAGCCAGATGAATGCCTAGAAGATGCCATCATGTTGCCCTGTCTTCTCTTCTCTAGTTTGATGTCCTCGTTTCCCTCTACCGATCCTCATGTGATATGAGTGAGGGTCCTCTACCATCTTGGTTGCCCTCTTGAACACCCTCACACTTAGCCTTTTTCTTCCAAAGCTGGGGTGCCCAGAACTGAGCTGCCTTGGTCTGAGCAGAGCCACAGACAGGAAGCTCTGCCTCCCTTCGTGCTGCCCAAAATGGGGCTCGCTCTTGGCCACCAATTCATGCTGCTGATTCATACCAAGCTAGCAGTCTACCCAAACTCCCTGAAGGAGCTCATGTGCAATGACTCTCTCAAACAGTTGAGGCACAGAAACACATGCTTTACGTCCTGGATGGACAGTTGTAAGATGCCCCAGAATCGGCTCATCCCACCCTGAGAGATGGTGGGCCTCATCGCCCAAGGTCCCCCTGGCTTAAGTAAACAAGGGTCAGGATGGGGACTGCAATTCACTGTTCTTTCCACTGTCCCATGTCGATTGACACAGAATAAACTTTATATACCAGGAAAAGCTTCAATAAAATAGGATACTGCTGACATTTTTTATCTTAAATTTTTTCTTCTTTTGTTACTTAAAGACTGCAAGAAGCCATAGCCACAAGTAAGGAACAAGAGGCGAATTATCAGGCAAGCCACCCCAACCTCAGGAGGCTACAGAGCTCAGGTCAGTACAAGACCAAGATTGATCCTTTTGCGGGGGGTGGGGGAGCTGCTAAAGTCTGACAGTTGGCAGATTCCTCTCAGCTTGCCAAGGGGTATGCCCAGGCATGTCAAGAGAGGTGGTCAGGCAGCCAGCCAGCTAGAGTAAGTTGAGGGCCATGTAGTCCTGGTGAGATGAGATAGGACTGTTTGGGGACACCCTTGAGGGTGGGGGAAGGGAGTAGGAGGCAAGGTTAGAGCGGCTACGGTTTAATGATTGCTAACCGCCCCAAGTGCCCTGGAGGTCACCAGCCTTCAGCCCCACTATGTGCAAGGTTGTCTGCCATTTCTGGGAGGTGTGGCCTGTGGAATGCTGATCTCTGCTCCAAGCTCTTTCTAGGGAGTGAAATAGTGGCAATAAATTGTGCAGACATTCACAGGGCGTCTAAAGAACAGCCCTGGCCAAATGTCAGCTGTAAGAGAGAGCTGCTATCCTAATCAGGAACTCTTGGCAAGATCTGTGATTTCAGCTGTGTACACATTCCCAGCACACCTTAGGAGCTGTGAAAACCCAGGGAAACTGGGGGAAAAGATGATAAATTCCATTTGGAACAGGCATCCCCAGTGGAGATGGCCAACGGGGTGTTGACCGTGTGAGATCGGAGCTCTGGAGAGAGACTCAGGCCGGGTACAGAGATCTGGGGGTCATGCACAGAGAGATGATCATTGATTGAA
The DNA here is from genome assembly GCA_028646595.1 of Phalanger gymnotis. Taxonomy (NCBI): domain Eukaryota; kingdom Metazoa; phylum Chordata; class Mammalia; order Diprotodontia; family Phalangeridae; genus Phalanger; species Phalanger gymnotis. Next base: position 4,454,698 of record CM053622.1, read on the forward strand.
TCCTTAAAAACAGATGAGGTTTGGAAGAGAAAAAGTGCAGATGGAGAAGAGGGCCCAAGTCAGAACCATGGGGGTCATGCACACTTAGTGCTTGGGGGCCAGCAAAGGAAACTCAGAATCATCCAGTGGGTAGAGGAATCAGGAGTCATGGGGAGTGGGAGGTACACATCTGGGAGGAGGGTCTGGGGGCAGTGTCTTAAGAGGCAGGAGCCAGCCAAGGTGCCAATCTCAGACAGTCTGCTGCAGCAGCTGGAGAACACTCTCGGAGAGGAAGAGAGGGGTCTGAAGTGTTGGGGAGAAGGGCCGTCTGCACAGGCAGCTCCAGTGGGCATGGCTTACACCAAGCAGGTGCCATGGACCTTGTGTCAGGTGGAAAGACAACTGTGAAAGCTTGAAACTGAGCTAAGGCAGGCACAGAACCAGGGGAGTTGAGGGGACCCTGGGCCCCACTTGGTTCACTCCTCTGAGGAATGATGGCTTACGCCTCCTAAATACCATCCAGTGCAGGGATACACACATTTGGTGTTTTCTTGGGCAGACTCTTACCCATGTCGGTCTGGGGTATTGGTAGAATTCTAGAATCTCAGATCTAAAAGGAATCTCACAGTGATCTCATCTATTCTCTACCTCGGACAGGAATCCCCTTATTGTATCCCCAACTCCACAGTCTCTTTGAAGACCCTGAGAGTCCCCTAAGACAGCCCTGCCCTGGGCTTCGCAGGCAGCTTGGGTCCATCAGCATTTCTTCCCTCAGCTGAGCCAGTAGCCGCCTCCATGTATCTCCTCCCAGTTGGTCCTGGGTTCTGCCCTCTTGCTGCCCCTGGTGTGTTACACTTGTGCCAGTAAAGAGGTAACCGGCAAGCCTCACATTCCTGAGCCCCGGGCCACCCCCTGGCAGTGGCCACCACTGGCCCACAGAGTAGCTGAAGATCAGACCTGGGGTCAGCAGAGAGTGTGTGTGCTAGAGGGAGGCCTGGGCTCAAGGCTCAGTTTCACAGGTTGTGCAGCCTTAGGCAGTCAGCCCAAGCTCTCAGACCAAAGAAAACCAAAGACTTTCTTCCAGGAAGGGACCGATCTCGTCCAGCCCTGTCCTGGGCTGTGACTCCCTCCACAATACCCCTCGTGTGTTCTCTGCTCACACACCTCCGTGATCTTAATGATGATGTTTTAGCCATTAACAGATCCACCAAAGCCCAACTTTAGGGGCATCTGTGTCAGGGGCTGTGGGGTGAGGGACGTCCGAGTGAGGGAAGGTAGCAGTACCTAGGGATGGCTGTGGGGGTAGCCCCTGGGAAGTGTCAGGCAGGTTGGGGAGCTCTGGACAGCCAGAGGCAGGAAGAAGCCCCAGCCAGGATCCGTGGGGCACAGGAGTGGCTCTGGGAGGGATTGGGGCTGGGCTGGCCTCCCTTGACTGGGGGAACTCTGAACACTGGTGGTGAAAAGGGGTGGGAATGAGAGCATTATGGTCACTGAGAGATGCCGTTTCGGGTGGAGCGTGCCTCCCTGTGCGCAGCCTTGCCCCTTCCCCCAGGGCTTCTGGGAGGGCCCAGTAGGACATCATCCCACTGACCAAGTCACATTGCATCACAGAGATGTCATTAAGGTCCTCCAGCCCTCTTGGACCCTGTGATGCAGTGATCATCCCGGCTTCCATTTCTGCCGACTTCAAAGTTGACGCAATGTTTGATTTTTTTTTTCCCCCACAACAAACTGTGTAGATGGTACAAATATCGTCATACCCATTTTACAGCTGGGGAAGCCAAAGTTCAGTGAGGTGGCCACAGCTTCCCAGGGTCACCCAGCTCACAAGCTGTGGAGACAAGTTTTCGAGGCAGGTCCCTCCTGTGCCGTTCCACCATGCCAGGCCTGGAGAACAAGCAGGGACTGGTGAGGCAAGGCGTAGATAGCTCCCGGGGGCCGCAGACTGTTTGCATCTTTGTCCTGGATTCCCCTGTGCCTGGCGGGCAGTTGCTGTTTAATGAGAGTGTATCGACTGATTTACTGATGCTCCTCAGAGAGGAGCCTCACTCTGCCGTCTCTCTGGTCCTGAATTGAAGACCCCACCAGAGAGGCGCTTTAAACACCTACTGTGTACCAGGAGGTGGGGTACAAAGGCAGAAGTGAGCCTCTCCCTGCCCTCAAGGCCTTTACGTGCTCTTAGGAGAAACAGCGTTCACCTGTTTTGGCATAGCACCGGGGTGCGCGGAGCCCCACATTGATTGTGTCACTGCTTCTTTCTCAAACAGATGTCACTGTTGGTGGGACTAGCTCTGCCGTCAGCACCGATGCCTATCCAAAGAATCCGCATCTCCGAGCCTATCACCAAAAAATAGACGACAATCTTGGTAAGCCTTCAAGCTGCCTGGGCCTTGGGGCCTGTCCATCCGCCCCCTCCCCTTGTCTAAGAGGTTGGCTGCTCAGAGCCACTGACACTTCTTTTTTTGATGGGGGAAGGGGGCAGCTGTGATGGTCAGATGACTCACCCAGTTCACATAGCTTGTGAGCCTCGAGTGTCTGAGGCCAGATTTGAACTCGGGTCCTCCTGACTTTGGACCAGTGCTCTGTTACTGCACCACCCAGCTGCCCCATAAAGTACTTTTGTTGTTGCTGTTCAGTCCTGTCTGACCCTTCATGACCCCGTTTGGGGTTTTCTTGGCAGAGATGCTGGAGTGGTTTGCCGTTTGCTTCTCCAGCTCATTTTACAGATGAGGAAACTGAGGCAAACAGGGGTAAGTGATTTGCCCAGGGCCACACAGCTAGTCAGTATCTGAGGCCAGATTTGAACTCAAGAAAATGAAGCTTCCTGACTCCAGGCCTCGCACTCCATCCAGTGCACCACCTAGCTGCCTGCCACTGACACTTCTTTCTGCCCTCAGAGGAGCTCACTTCTTTACCTCCTTCCTTCTTCCCCCATCCCCAGCCCCACTTGGACCCAGCTGCATCCTGTCTATGGGGGTGCAGTGTGGGCTGGCTCATTTGGCGTCCCCCTGGAATCACCAGCTCCACCGTGGTGCCATTTGTCTCCTCACCAGCAGGGCTTCGTTCAGGGGAGCAAGAAAGGCAGAAGATTGAGACAAACCAGTTGTTTGTCCCCTCTTCTCACGTCTCTGTTAGGGAAGGAAATGTCAGCGGGTGTATCAGCTAGGCATGGAGTCAGCACTGAGTTAGAGCTTGTAGAGAAGTTCGGTCAGCTATGAGCTCAGAATGCCTTGGAGTGAGCACCTCTGATAAACAGCACTGCAGACCCTCTGGGTGGGATCCGTCCATCAGACCAGATCCAGGGGCCGCTCCAGGAGTCAGCGTGATCACTCGGGTGGCAGTGAGTCACTCCATGGATCTCTAGGAGGCCCCAGGACCGCTGTTCTGTCGGTGCCGAGAAGGCTGAATAGAGAGCCCTGCCCTGCGGAAGCTGCATCCCCTTTCTCGGTTGACAGAGGTGGAATGGTACTTGCATCAGCACTGTGCAGCCTATGAATCACTTCCCAGGATGCTCCGTGGCAGCAGCTGATTGCAGAGATGCTGTCCCCCTTCTTCCCACTACATCAAGTTCTAAAAATGGAAGATACCGGAAAAGTAGTATGTGAACTACTTGCCAATAGATCAGTGCTGAAAGAACATAGCTGGTCTTATGAGCCATACAAAGCATTAAAAACATGTGATGGTGGAAAGGATCTTCTGCCTGTATGGAATCTAGAATCTGGAGAGTGGATGGGCAGACCAGCTCCTGAGAAGAAACTGGAGTTACGCAACCAAATCTCCAAAGAGAAAAGGCTCGTATCCGACTTTACTCTGCCTTCTCATGTTTTCTCTTAGAGGTTAAAATATCCCTGCAAAAACTAGCACAACTTCAAAAAGGATTGAGGCCATTAATTCCAAATGTGGCAAGTCTACTGCAGAGGGCCTCAAGTATTTAGAAGAATCTCAGTCATCTCATAGGTGATATGGGTCCAGTGGCTAAGTTAGTCTTCTGTACCAGCTACACGCTTACAAGTAATCCTGGCCCAAGCAGCAGGTTCTGGTCTCACCAGCCTAGATGTGATAGCAAGAGCACTCTTTGAACACCCTGACTTTCCTTGGTACTGTCATCAGCAAACGTACCCACAGGAATGGGCTAACACACTTCTGGATCTTCAGAAGATTGGCCAAAATCCCCAGTGTGGCCACAGAGGTGATGGCTAGAGCAGCTCAGCTCAACAGTTTGTTTTGGTCTTGTGGTCGTCTTCAATTGGATGTGGTGATAATGCTCTAAGTGAGCATCGAGATAAAATGAGCCGGGTCATGTTCATACGCTCCTTGACGGTCGTGTTGCTCAAAGGATGCACAGATTTCATTACTGACCCAGCAGAAGGTAAAAGAGCAGGTGTGGCAGGATTCCATCCTCTAGTGGCCAGCGTCCCATGAACACCGGTGCTTCAGGGAATACGAAAGGACACGAAGTACGAGAGCGGGAGCTCGTCGAGAAGTCGGCTCTCCGAGAGACCACGGAGGCTGCGCGTCTGCTGGGTCGGAAGTTTCCAGCGTCTTCAAGATGTCTCTTCAGTCAGTGGGACAGGATGTGACCTACTCTCAAAGTCGTGAGCCTACACAACCCCCAAGGCCAGAGTCCTAGCCGCCTGATGCAGAGCGCTAGGAGCCAGCGTAGAGAACGGACTGGCAGTTATCGAGAAGGGCATCCAGGAAGCACATTGAGAGCATCCGGGCCGCCGGATCCGTGCGGCCGCTCATCCTAAACGCGTTGCTGATGACGAGCCGGCAGCGAATCTTCTGTGAGCAGTAAAGCCCTGGAGATTTCTGGACCTTGTTAGCTTCCCATCCCTTCTGTCTTTAAAAAGGAAAAGGAAGGCAAAGGACCAGTTCTTGTCTCGTTCCACGTGGCCACAAGGCAGCGCTGTTCATCGCGCATCGCGGCTGCCGCCGTCCTTGCCGGCTGTGTCTGTCTGACCGGAAGAACAGCTGAGGAGAGAGGGATGTTGAGGGCGCGAGTGGGCTGCGATATATTACCGTAGAGAGATAGATATGACGGAAGGCGTGTGTATCAGAGTCCCCCTCAAGGAAACCTGTGGTCAAAAAGGAGTTGGGTTTGTTTTGGAGCGCCGCTGGTGCTCCGCTGTCCAGACAATGTCAGCGGAGCCCAAGAAGGGCCACCGGTCTGTTGGGTAGATGCTTTTGAGAGGTGCGTGTGAGTGTTTGGAGAGCAGGTTTGTTTGGCGAGTGTTTGGCGAGTCACAGTGAGTGGATGGATGGGCCCCTTCCCCTCACCTATCGCTCACAACCAAACGTTCCAGGGCACCAGCAACAGTGCAACGGATGCACAAGCGAGTGAACGCCGCCGTGTGGTGTCTGAGGAAGGAAAGATTTAACTGGAGGGATCAGGGAAAGACATCTTCATAGAGGGCGTTGTGTTTGAGCTAAGTTAGATGAAAGGATCACAGCTCTAGAAATCAAGATCATTTCCTCCGTATTTGACAGATGAGGAGACCAAGGACCAGATTTCAGTTGTCAATGTGTTAAGAAGGCTGTTAACTGAGTAATTTGTGCTAGGAATTCCGGTGCCTTCCACCTCCTTATCTCATTCTGAGCCTCACAGCCACTTGCCGTCAATTACGGGGACATACAGAGATTCTCCGTGTTTGCGGATTAGAGAACCGAGCCTCAGAAAAGTGAAGGCATTTGCCCACAGTCACGAAGCTACAAGCAGCAGGTACTTGGACAAAGGCTGGAATAAGCAGACTTTATGGCGAGAGCCCTGGGGTTCCCGTCTCAAATGGCCGTGTAAAAGTCTCTCCTTAGAAAGAAGAGTCATTAACGACTGTTATGAAGAGAGACTCGGTGTGGAGGAAGATGCCTTGTACCTTGTGTTGGAATCATAACTCATATTTAATAGTTGTGTGATTCTGGGCAAATCATCAAACCTCTGGCACCCTCTGTTTCCACGTGAGAGTTCATTCATAGGATCAAAGGTTTAGAGCTGAAAGAGACCTTGAAGAAGTTGGGACTGGCTTATGGCGAAGGACCTTTCTGGCTCTAAATTGAATAATCACAGGCTCAAAAAGGATGAAGAGGCCAGAGACCACCTGGTTCTCCCCTTTCTTGAACACAAGACCCTTCTCTGGCACCCCTAACAAGGGATCATCGTGCAGTCTTTGCTCAAAGACCCCCAGGGAGGAAGAGCCTCCACTGCCCACAAAGGCAGCTCTTCCCCTCTGGGGTGGCTCTGTTGGTTAGGAGTTGGGTTCCGAGAGCCTGCTTTTGCCTTTCTGTGATCAGGGGCCAACCAGAGCAAATCTAGTCCCTCTTCTGCTAGACTAAGAGCATGTCCCTCCCAAGTCATTGTTTTTTTGGGCCACAGATCATAAAATTATGGCCCTGGGGTGAGCTGAGAGAGGTTTTTATATTTTTAAATACAATTTTATGCTGTGCAGCTGTATTTTCCCTAGGTCTTCTTCATATGGCTTGGTTTCCCTCCTCTGGATAGTCCTCATCTTGTCAATGCCCTTCCCAAGAGATGGAACCTAGAATTAGGCACAATATTCTCAGATGTGGTCTGAATGGGGTAAAGCACAGTGGAACTCTCTTCTTAGTCTGCTGATGGTAGGTGTCCCCCAAGGTTCTGTCCTGGGCACACTACTCTTACCAGTTCCCAGGGGTTCACTTATCATGAGCTCATCTGTTTTTACATCCCTGTATCTCCCCAGCTCTCCTGAGATACAGTCCCATATCTCTGATCGGATCTCTCATAGGCCTCTTCCCAAGGGCTGTCAAGGAGACTCCCCAGATTGAGGTATCATCTCTCTCACCCCACACACCTAGTCACTCACTAGGTCTTGTCATTTCTCCTGTCTGGCCTCCCTTGGTCTGTGTCTCCTTGTCTCCACTCCCCCGAGTTCAGGCCCTCATCACATCACGCCTTGTGACTGGTCTGTCCGTCCCCCCCTCCGCCCCCCCACCTGCCCGTCCTGCTCTCAGCATCATCTCAGGCAGGGCTTACCTTGCCTTCCCACTCGTCACCTTTCTCCCACTCACTGAAACCCTTTTACTCCTGTTATGAGAGAATATCTGGGAGGAACTTTGCACCTTACAGCTCCGTAGAAATGCTAGCTCTTCCACTTGCCCTGGAGGATTTTAATCCAGGGGATATCCTCTCTCTGCTTTCTCTGAACCCTCGAGGTGACTTAGCTCTCCCCAAGTCGTCCCCAGGGCTGCGTGTCTAACGCTGCCTGACATTCCTCTATCACAAGTTGTGAGATGAGGAGCCTTTCCTCCCCCGAGGTTCTTGTCATTTCTACTTCAGCAACCAGGCCGTCCCCTTCCTTTATTTAATCCTGGCCTTCTTGGGAGCTGGAGCTAGTATCTGCATGGGTCAGTCTACCGGAGCGTGAAGAGCTGGCACGTTAAAATGCCGACCGTCTGTAGGAGCTTAAGTAGAAAAAGTCTCAACACATTTAGGTGCTTGTTCGATGCCGTGGCCCTCCTTGGTGATGCTGGAGAGCTTGGAACAATCCTGTTTGCCATGGAATGAGAGTTACTGTGGTGACCATGGCTCGAGTCCTACCTGAGCCACTCCCTAAGCTGTGTGATCTTGAGCCAAGTGCCTTCCCTGTGGGCCTCAGCTTCCCTCTCTGTAAAGTAAGGGCAAGAGATTCAATCAGTCAACGGTTATGAAGCACCTACTGTGTGCCGGGTCCCGGACCAAGTGCTAGGGATACAAAGAAACATAAAACATGGTCCCTCTTCTCAAGGTGTTCGCTGTCTAGTGGGGGGAGACATAAAAACAGCATTCTACAAACAAGATACATGAAGGGTGAATTTCAGCCAGTCAAGAGAAGGAAGACACTGGGATTAAGAGGAATTGGGAATGGCTTCCTGTAGAAGGTGGGATTTTAGGTAGGACTTAAAGGAAGCTAGGAGGGGAAGAGCATTCCAGGAATAGAGTTGGGAAATGGAGTGTCTTGTAAGAAGAAGGGTAAGGTGGCCAGTATCACTGGGGTACATGGAAGGGGGGTAGGGGGATGATCTCTAAGAAGACTGGAAAGTTAACATGATGGAGTGGGCAGGTTATAAAGAGCCAACAGAATTTTATATTGGATCGGGGAGGGGGTGGTGATAGGGAACTAACTAGGATAGACTGGAGTGGGGAGACACATGAGGCAGGCAGACCTCCCAAGCAGACGTTTATAGTAGTCCAGGTGTGAGGTGTTGAGGGTCTCCACCTGTCAGAGGACAGGAGGGGGTGTATTGGAGAGATGTTGCAGAGGTGACACGGACAGGCCTTGGCACCATATTGACTCCTACATGTTGTGAGCCTGGGGGACCAAGAAGGTGGTGATGCCCTCTACAGTAACTGGGGAGGTGGCTGGGGGGTAAAGACAGTAAGGCCAGTTTTGTGCATGTTGATTTAGCTAAGGGATCTCCAGTTCCACATGGCCACAAGGCAGTTGTAGATGTGAGCCTGAAGAGTCTAAACTTGCTTGCTGTTTTCTCTTCTCACAGACGAGATATCCAAAGGCCTTGGCCGCCTCAAAGACATTGCCTTGGGAATGCAGACTGAAATGGAAGAACAGGACAGCATCATTGACCGGCTCACAACTAAAGTTGAGAAGTTAGACATAAACATCAAAAGCACAGAGAAAAAAGTCCGGCAGCTTTAGAGACAATTGAGGTTTTCTGTTCATTTGTCGTGGAATGACTTGAGAGATTCTTTCCTTCCCAAGATGTTTTCCAAAACTCTGGGAGAATTCCATTTCACTACTTTAGTAAGTTACTCATTAAGCCCTGTCTGCAAGTGGTCCAAATACATGAGTCTTCTGAAAGGTTATTTAGCCGGGATGGACAGGAAGGAGGCAGCCCTGTGTGACCGATGCCTCAGATGCTTTGCTGGAATATGAAGAAAGTGACTTCACTTCTCAGTTGAATGAAAAGACATAATCATCCTAGGAAACAGGGAGAGGTTCTCACACTGCACTTTGTGAAAGTGGGAGTTCTGCTGTGCTCTTCCTCCAAAGGTGTCAGACCTGAATGGGGTCACAGGCCTCCTTAGTTGTCCCCCTTCTTGTTGGAGATGGGCTCACCTCCCCACCTGGACATTCCATCTGACAGTGTCATCCTGCAAAGATTGAGCTTCTGAGATGGGGCCTCTCCCCTTCTGTATTTAGCTCATCTCTGTTCTCTCTGCTCCTCTCATAGTCCCTTCTTCCCTGAGCGGCAGTGGCCATGGCTGCCGTGGCTGTGAAGACCTTGTGCCTTCTTCCTCAACGCCAGTGACTTTGCCAGTTGAGCCTTCTCTCATATCCCCTAGCAATCTTGGCTGACTGCCTGCCCCAAATTAGGAGCAGACTTACCCCTCTGTGCCCAGGACTGACTGGCTAAGGAGCCCTCAAAGAACATGTGCCATCTGCAGGCTTTTTCCCAGCAGCTCCTCTCCCAAGAACTGGACAAAAGTCTATCTTTGTACCATCTTATCCCCCCACCCCTACATGCTAGCTGTATTGGAACAAAGTCTTAGGGTGGAACTGCCTGTTTGCACAATTGCAGTGCTCTGACTAATCCCCTCTTCTCAATCTCAATTCATGCGAGTCAGTCTGTTATAAAAAGAGGATTTGAAAAAATATGATTTGACTCATAAAGGGATGAGTCCACTGTCAGGAAAGAGGCAGACAAAGCTTGTGGCCAGATCTCAGCCTCAGCCGGACTTCATTTGTTCCCAGTCCACCACAGTCTTTGTCTCCAGTAAGAATATCTGCCCCAAGACTAGGAGAATCTAGGAAGAAATCCAAGGTGCCCCAAGGCCAAGTCAGGCCAGGGGGCCACACTGTTGAGGCAGAGAAGTATAGGAATTAGTATGTCTGTTAGTAATAGGTGTGCCTATTAGTAAGGATGTACCAGCTGAGTTGAAACTGGCCCCTTACTTATTCGGGCTCTGTTTCTTACAGTCTATTGCTTGATAACCTTGACATCTTAGGTAAGAACGTCTCTCTCTCTCCCTTTCACTCTCCCTCCCTCCCTCTCTCTCTCTCCTTTTCCCCCCTCTTCCTTCCCCCCCTTCCTCTCTCCCTCTCCCTCTTTCTCCCTTTTCTCTTTCTCCCCCCCTTCTTCTCCCCTCTCCCTCTCTCTCTCCTCCTACCTATCTAGAGAGAGAGCAGCTAGATGTATATGTGTCTCTCTCTATATAGATTTATATCTACAAAGAGACACACACACAGATAAACCTACCCAATGCCAACCCTGTATACAGGACACCTGCAAAGAATTGTGGATCCAGTTGTTTTAATAGACCTGACTTGAACTCGGTTCACTTTTTGAGCATTAAGGGGAAGTGATTCTTAAATAATAAAAGACACTCAGCTGGGGGAGCACCTGCCTTATTCCAGGGTAAAACCAAGTAGGAAGTCCAATTTTAAAGCAGCTCACTTCCTGGAAGCCTTTTTCAGAGGATGGAAGCTCTCATTAAGAGAGGGAAGATTTCTCCTACCCCAGGTGCCTATGACATCTTCACGTGCTCTGTGCCTTTCTGACCTTTGGCGTTTTGACCTTTGCAGCCTTCAAAGATAGGCCCTGCTGAGCAGCAGAGAGCTCTTGTGGGCTCCACTTTTGCAGAAGGGCTTGGGTTGTTTTCTCACAAATGGTCGTGAGAAACCCAGCAGCATGACTGTCTGGAGAACTGCCATTTCCCTAAGGTGCTCAGCCCTGGTTGCAGCCTCCCGAAGGTGACTGTGAAGAGAGAAGCCAAGTGGGAAGGGAGTTAGGATGCGGAAATGAGATTCCCGTTTGCTTTGCTTCAGCCTACTATTAAGAAAGTGCACCCTCCAGGGAGCCTCCTCACTTAGTGGTTCTGACCAGACCAAGCTGGCTGGGCTTTGGAGGCAAAGATTCTGAGATTGCACTCAGCCACACCCTAGCTCACTTCTGTTCTAGGGTTTTTACCAATGCCTTTCTTGAACTTCCTCCACCTCACCTACTTCTGTCTGCTGGTATTTCATTATGAAAAGGATGGGTCATTACACCTTGGGCTTGGAAGAGTGATTTTTAAGGCAGCCAGTCACTCCTGTCTGTCAAGGAACAAAATGCTAAAAAACTAAACATAGATCCTTAAACACAACCTGTTCCGAGTAGACCGCTTAGAGTCTTTAAGAAACTGGACATCTCCTAGGATAGACTTCGAAATGAATGTCTTTAAGTCACTTGATCACCAGTGAAGGTGCCTGTTGTGTCTGCTTGATAGCTATAGCCAAAGCACATCCCCGGTGCCAGAAGGAGACTCCTGAGAGGCTTCATTGTCTTATCACCTACACGCTTTGATGGAAAAGCATCTATAAATGTTTCTCCTAAACTCTCCAAGAAAGTTTGAGAGGTTTGGCTGTGTCTGGGTCTCGAGATCAGACCCGCTTGAGGGCATCGAGGAAGAATACAGGTGCTGACCATAGGGCCCAGCCACAGGTGTGTTTGTTGCCTAAGACCCCAGGCAGCTTATAGCACAGTCAGACAGACGGAGTTTTCCTCAAGGCTGCAGGAACAGACACCATGACAAAATAGCCTTTGCAAACACCCTCCCCAAGCTTTGTTGCTCAGCCACACACAAGGCTCCTCTGGATTTCCTGCCTTCCCTTGCAGAAGACAAAGGCTAACTTAACACAACACAAGGGAGCCAGGATATATTCGTTTCTATCTCCTGCCATCCTGCCTCAGTTCAACTGCTGTGCTTCCTCGATTGTGCAAAGAGGTTGTTGAACATGGCTTCTCACCAGTTAGGGCCCCTCCACAAAAGTTACAAATGCAACTCTAGACTGACGAGAATCTAATGTCCATAACTGGGCTGGAAACAAACTGTATTTCCAGAAGTGGCTTATCTAATAGCACAAAGTGGCTGTGAGCTTTCCTGTTCTTGGGTTGGGTTTGAAATAGGCTGCCCAACTGACTAATGTTGACACCTCTCCTGAAAGAAGACTGCTTTCAACACCCAGTCAGTACAAACCTTCCTGGGCATCCTCTAGAAAAGACCACTTTGATTTGAAGGCAAGAATCTGATAGACTCAGATCAAAAGGCAGACATTTAAGGATGCAGTTAATCTGTCTTCAGTATCTCTAACTTGATTTCGTTGATCTGTGATTTTAATTGTAAACTCTACCAATTTGTTACTAATCTCACATTTAATAGAAATGGAAAACCTTTCATGGAGACTTAAAAGCATTGTTTTAGCAATTTCATCTGTAAAAATTGGAATGTTGCATCATTAAAAGTGCTTACTGTGCAGTGAAGAGAGATGTTTGGCTTTTCATTGTTTGAGTCCTGTCCCTACTCAATTAGGCCCTAGGTTCAATAACATATGTATAATACTCAGTTTGGTTTAGAAATCTATTTTATTCAACAGGGAAATAAGGGCATAAGAGACATGGGGGAGAGGTAATAAATGGGAGGGTGGATTAAGGAAGGCAGTGGTCAGGAGCAAAACAGACTTGAGGGACAGGTTAAAAAAAAGGCTAAACAGAAGAAATAAGATGGAGAGAAATCATAACCGACTGAATGGAATGAGCTCACATGTAAGAGAGAAGTGGATACCAGAATGGATTAGAAACCACAGTCCAACAATATGTTGTTTGCAGGGGACAAAAAGACACCGTTAAAATAAAGGCCTACTGCAGAAGCTATTATGCTTCAGCTGAAGTAAAAAAGCTGAGGGCAGCAAGCATGACCTCAGACAAAGCAAAAGCAAAAATAGACCTAGTTAAAAGAGATGATCAGAGAAACTACATTTTCCAAAAGTATACTAGACATTGAAAAAATTTTTACAGCAAGTTTCTCTGATAAAGGCCTCATTTCTCAAATTATATATAGAGAACTGAGTCAAATATATAAAAATACAAGCCATTCCCCAATTGATAAATGGTCAAAAGATATGAATGGGTAGTTTTCTAAAGAAAAAAATCTATAGTCATGAAAAAATGCTCTAAATCACAATTGATTAGAGAAATGCAAATCAAGACAGCTGAGGTACCACCTCATCTATCAGAAATGACATGCTAGAGGTGATGAGGGAAATAGGGAGACTAATAAACTGCTAGTGGAATTGTGATGGTCCAACCATTCTGGAGGACATTTCAGAACTACGCCCAAAGGGCCATAAAACTACATACATCCTTTAACCCAGCAATACCACTACCAGGTCTGTACCCCAAAGAAGATTAAAGAAAAAAAGAAAGGAACCTGTATGTACAAAAAAAGCTTTATTTTTGGTGGCAAAGAATTGGAAATCAAGGGGATGCTCATCAATTGGGGAATGGCTGAACGAGGTGTGGCATGTGATTACAATGGAGCGCTACAAGAAATGACAAGGGGTATGTTTTAAGAAAAAAAAAACCACAAGACTTATATGAACTGATGCCATGCAAAGTGAGAAGAACCAAGACATCATCGTACCCAGCCACAACAGTATCGTAATGATGATCGACCGTGGAAGACTTAGCTATTCTGATCAATATGGTGATCAAAGATCATTCCGAAGGACTCACGCTGAACTCTGAGTGCGAATTCAAGTGTAATTTAATCTTTTTTTCTTTTTGGTAATATGGCTAATATGAAAATGTTTTGTGTGATTTCACACTTATAATTGATACCATTTTGCTCAACTCAACGGGTGGGGGAAGGGCGGGAGAGAGGGAGAATTTGGAACTCAATTTAAAAAGGGAAGAATGTTCAAAAATTGTTTTAAAAAAAGCAATCCACCCTAAGCTCCTGAAGGACAAGAACTATTTTCACAGAGTCCCAGAAACGGACTGACTTAAGGCCCCTAGAGCTGGAGCTGGAGGAACCAGAGACCACCTAGTCTGACTCCTTCCTTTTCCAAGCGAGGACACAGAGGCTCAGGGCAGCTAAGCGAGTTGCCCAAGGTCACACGGGAATGTGGATCCTCTAATTAAAGAGCTCTTTCTACAGCGCCACACTACCTTTTTTAGAAGCTATCTGGTTCAACCATCACCCACCCAAGAAGCCGGATGCATAACCAGCAGGTTGTTTAGCTTGAAGGCCCCGGTGGGAGGGAACCCGGCACCCCCTAAAGCAGTCCGTCCCACTTTTAGATCTCTGTCATTCTTAGTGGGTTTTTAATTCCAGTAAGCCTAAGGTTGCTTCTCTGTGATCTCCACCCATCGCTCCCAGTTCTACTCTTTGGGGCCAAGCGGAACGATTCTTCCACACAACAGGAAGCCAGACGTTTAATGACAGTTACCTCGCGCATGTGGTCCTCCAGGACGACCATCCACAGTTCTCGAATATCTAGGTCTGCGGTGATCTAGAGATCGACGCCATCCTTGTTCCATTTTTGCCTTTGTATTTCAAGTAGCTATTACGGTGCGATGTGGTAGGTGTTTATCCATTTGAACAGAAGCAGACGTTGGGAAGGGAAGTCTGGTGTGAGAATTCCACTGGTTGTAGTGAGTAGAGCACTTGAAAGTGACTTGGAAGTCGGGGCATGACGTCAGTCAACACCTTGCCATATACCAGGTGCTCTCCAGACTGAGCTTCCTTTGTCTCTTGAACAGCTGAAAAACTGTGGATTTTTAGTCCGAACGAGAGGTTTGTAAGGCAGTATAATAGAGCAATCTTCAAGGTCTTGAAGGATCTCATTCTCTATCAGCCTTCCCTCAAAGTAGGATAGATACATAGATACACACACCAATAGCTATTCCCCAATAGATAAATGCTCAAAGGAAATAAACAAAATTGAAAACTATTAATAACCACACAAAAGAAGGCTCCATTCTTAAGGGAAAAATCAAAACAACCCTGGAGTTTCACCTCCTTTGCTGCAAATTGGCAAAGATAACAAAAGATGACAATAGTTGATCATAGAGGGTTTGTGAGAAGACAAGCATACTGATATATTTTGGGGGGAGCTATGAATTGGAACAAACATATTGAAAAGAAATTCTGAATTATGCATATACATTGACTAAAATAATTCCATTGCTGGGTTTATACTCCAAAGAAGCCATTGATGAGAAATTCCCACGTACACCAGAATATTCACTGTAGTACTTTTTGTGGTAGCAAAGAATTGAAAATAGATGCCCCTTGGTTGAGGAACAGCTAAACAAATTTTAGTACATGAATGTAATGGAAGATTACCATGCTGTAAGAAGTGATGAATGTGGAGAATACAGGGAAGCAGGGAAAGTTCTACACGAACTGATGCAGAGAGAAGTCATCACAGCCAAGAAACAATACAGACAGACATACACACTGATTACAATGTCAATAGAGAGAACAACCACACACTAAAAAAAATCAAAAATGAATGTTTCAAAAGTATAAAGAAGAAATGCTCTAAACTACTATTGATTAGAGAAATGCAAAATAAAAAAAACCTCTGAGGTACCTCAGAGCTCTCTGAGGCACCTCACAGCTATTATTGGCTAATATGACAAAAAACAAAAATAATAAATGTTTGAGGGGATGTGGAAAAACTGGAACACTAATGCATTATCGGTGGAGTTGTGGATAGATCCAGCCATTCTGCAGAGCAATTTGGAACTATGCCCAAAGGGCCATAAAACTGCATACCCTTTGATCCAGCACTACCATGCTAGGGCTATATCCCAAAGAGATTTTTTAAGGGAAAAGGGCCTATTTTTCCAAAAATAAATGTATAGCAGTTCTTTTTGTGGTAGCTAAGAACTGGAAATTGAGGGGATGCCCATCAATTGGGGAATGACTGAACAAGTTGTGGTATATGTTTGTAATGGAATATTATTGTGCTATAAGAAATGACAAGCAGGTTGATTTCAGAAAATTCTGGAAAGACTTGCATGAACTGATACAAAGTGAAGTGAGAAGAACCAGGAGAACATTGTACACAGCAGAAGCAACATTGTCCAATGATTAACTGTGAATGACTTCACCATTCTCAGCAATACAATGAGCTAAGACGATCCCGAAGGATTAATGATGAAGCATATTATCTGCCTCCAGAGAAAGAATTGCTGTTGTCTGAATACAGACTAAAGCATGCTATTTCTCTCTCTTTCTTTTTCTCTTTTTTTTTGAGTCTTATTGCACAAAATGACTGATATAGAAATGTTTTACACAATTGCACAAGTATAACCTATATCATATTGCTTACCATCCCAGGCAGTAGGGAGGGGAGGAAAGAAGGAATAGAATTTGAGACTAAAAACTTTGGAAAAAAATGTTTGAAATTGTTTTACATGTAATTGGGGTCAAAATACCATTTTTTTTACAAGTATAAAGAATAAGCATGGTTTAAAAGGAGATATGAGAGGATGCTCCCAATCTACTTCTTTGTGGAGGTGGGAAGCGTTGGTACATTGCACAAGTTTGGGGACTTTTTCAATGTATCTATCAGTTCTAATGGTTTTCCTCTCTTTTTCTTGTCTTTAAAAAAATACTCTTAGGGGGCAGCTAGGTGGCACAGTGATAGAGCACTGGCCCTGGAGTCAAGAGGACTTGAGTTCAAATCTGGCCTCAGACATTTAACACTTACTAGCTGTGTGACCTTAGGCAAGTCACTTAACCCCAATTGTCTTGCCCTTCCCCCCTCCAAAAAAAATACTATTTGTATTTTCATATGAGATGGGTCTCTGGGCAGGGGAGGGATACTGGAGAAAACCATAGTGATTTAAAAACAAATGACATCAATAAAACCATTTTAAAGTAAATAAAATTAAGGGGTCAGAGCAGATGGCCTCTGAAGTCTTCCCTGATCCAAATCTCATCCTGTAGCTCTGTGGCTAGGCACTGTACTCGACACTGAAGATACAACAATACATGAAGCGCCCTGCCTTCTGGGAGTTTATACTCTACAAACATAGGCAGACAAGTAAGTAGAAACTATATTCCAAGTTAAGTTTTAAGGGGAAAGGGAGTGTCACTGCTAATGAGGAGGATCAGAAAAGGTCTCTTGTAGGGGATGCCAGGTCAGCCTTCAAAGGAACAAGGTATTCTACTCAGGGCAGTAGGGTAAGGAAGAAGGAACGTGCCAAGTACGGCGGAGGAAAGCCTTTGCAAAGGCATATGGAAAGTCATGTGCAGTAGACCACTCTGCCAGGAATAGAGTCAGCACTTACTGTGTGCTAAGAAATGGAGGTCAAAGACTTCAACTAGAGCATGTGAAGAAGAAGAGGGAAGAAGAATGCAGAATCAGTTATGGAAGGGCAGACAAAAGGTAGATCGTGCAGATAGATGGTAAATGCCAAACAGGAGCTTGTATGTTAGCCCAGGGGCTAAGCCACTAAAAGCTTCTCGGGGAGGCAAACGCCCAGGAAGATACAGTCGGTTAATTGGGGAAGGGATTGGTAACTCCTGCCCAGCAGGTTTTGCAGGAATGCATATGGCCCCTGGATCTGATGCATCCAGATTGCTCGGATCACAGAAGTAACTGCCCATTGGAAGGCCTAAAAAGCCAAGAATGAGGCAAGTTCTGCGGCAACAGCTGGGATCCCTCCAACCAGGGACTTAGAGCTTCTGCTTTCAGGGGCAATTCATGTATGAGTTACCATACTTTGGGAGAGAATTTAGCAGGTCCCTGGCTGGAAATTTCAAGGATCTAGCCAGGGGAAAAAAGCAAGAACTTTGAGCTCTTCTTGCCCACCAGCTCTTCCCTCTCCTTCGCTGGGGACACCTCTTCAGCACTCTAGCACGAGCAAGGCCCCCCCACCCTCGGCTGAGCAGGGGGCCAACGGCCTTGCGGAGGCTGTCCGACAGACTTGGGAGGTAACTCAGGAGTCGTTCAGCCCAGCACTTACAAACTGTGCAGCCAATCCTGGACAAGCCAACATCCAGCCTTTGCTTGAAGGGACAGCACCAGGGAGCTTGCTACAACCTAAGGCAATCCATCGCACATTTAGGCAGCAATAGAATTTCCTTTAAATGGATCCAAAGTCTGCTTTCTAGCAACTTCCGGCAATTGGTCCTTGCTTTGGCATCTAAAAATGGCCAAAGAGATTGAGTCTAATCCTACCAAGTGACAACCTAAACCTTCAAACTAAAAAATCCCAAGTTCCTTTGGTAGGTCCTCCACAGCCTTGGTTCTTAGTTAGTCCCCTTCAGCATTCCTCTTGCCCTTTCCAGGACACAGTCCGATTTGTCAACACTCTTCCTCTGCCGTGGTAGCAGAATTACATCAGGTACTCTTTTTTTTTTTTTTTGGAGGGGTGAAGGCAGGGCAATTGGGGTTAAGTGACTTGCCCTAGGCCACACAGCTAGTGTGCCAAGTGTCTGAGGCTGGATTTGAATTCAGGTCTTCCTGACTTCAGGCCCAGGACTCCATTGCTCTGCCTAGCTGTCTCTCAGATGGCCTTTGAGCTGAGCCAATATTTGTGGAGAGCTAGAGGTTCCAAGGAGCAGTCTATAGAAAGAGATAGAAGTAGAAAAGGAAATGTCTCATGTGAAGAGTAGCAAAAAGGCCAGTCTGGCTGGGGTGAAATCAGGGCTGGGTATCAAGGCAGGCTCTCGACCACATGGCAGCCTTGGAGCTCCTCCCTCTGTTACAACCAGAACAGAACCTCAGCTTTCCCCTGGCAGGATTGCTCACACATCCCTCCTCTCTCCTTCTCTGGAGGTCACAGTCTCTCCCTTCTCAAAGGGGATGAGATAGGGTACCTTTGATCCTTGTCCCCAGGGGTCCCTGCTGGACCATCCAGCAGCTCCTGGCTTTCTTTTTCTCATTGCTCAAAGCCCAAGCTCCCTTTGAAGCATTTCCCCTATCTACAACCCACCAAGAAACATGTCTACCTTCTAAGAAAGCTTTAAGTGCTGCCTTCCATTCGTCCTCTCCCTGCCTGTCCTGTCCCTTCCTGGAGGAGTTACTGTCCCACCTACTCTGTAGACATCTGGTATACCCATAGTAATTTACAGCTTATTGGAAAGTATGCTCCTTGAGGGTAGGAGCTTTTATTGCCTTTCTTTGAATCCCCAGCACCCAACATATAGTAATATTTAATAAAGACTCATTGACTGACCAGTGATGGCTTTGGGTTAATGTCCTCAGTGATTCCGACAATCATTGCATATTAATGATTTATAAGCTTTTGTCTTTCTTGATTCTTCTGGTGCCCATCGCCATATCTAATCGATCAAAATTTATTAAGGAGGATTGGGAAAGACTTTCTGTAAAGGTGAGAAATTAGTTGGAACTTAGGGAGTCCAGGAGATGGGGATGAGGAAGGAGAATAATCTAGTTCCGGGGGATAGACAGCCAGAAAAAAATGCCTCAGTGTCACTAGATCAAAGAGTATATAGGCAGGGAGGGCTGGTGAGATATAAAAAGATTGGAATGGTAAGAGAGGAGAATGAGAGCTTTGAATGCCAGTCTAATCAAAATCGTATTTGATTTTGGAAGCAATAAACTGGAGTTTATTGAGTAGGGGGGTTACATCATTGAACCTTCAAATTGCTTTAGTGGCTGAGTGGAGGATGGTCCAGAGTGGGAAGAGACTTGAGGCAGGCAGATCCCCCAGCAGTCAAGGAATGAGGTGATGAGGGTCTGCACCAGGGTGAGGGCAGGGTCAGCGGAGAGAAGGGGGTGTATTTGGAGAGATGTCATAGAGGTGGAACCCGTGAGATGTGCTGCACAGGTGAAACTGACGAGAGATGCTGCACAAGTGAAATCAACAAGCCTTGGCAACAGCTTGGATGTGTGTGTGGGGGGGGGGGGTGAGAGATAGTGAGTCCTGGTTAGGAGCCTGAGGGACTGGGAAGAGAATAGTACCCTGTACAGTAAAAGGGAAGGTAGGAGAGGGAGGAGGCTTAGGGAGAAGAAGAATGAGTTCCGCTTTGGACATGTTGGATCAATGTCTCATTTTACAGATGTACAGCCTTAGGGTCTTCTTTGACTATCATGGGAGAATTTATGGAAAGATATGACCCACAATCTCCCAGGAGGAGCACAGATTCTTCAAAGGGCTCAGCATCACACAGTGTGTCTGTCATCTTGGGATCAGCCCAGCTGATGATGATGATAAGAAAAAGAAGAATGATAAATAATAATGACTTTTGTTTTATATAGCACCCTGAGGTATAGAAATAAATACTATCCATACATTCTCTCTTTTAATTCTCATAACAACCATGTACTGCGAATCCTACATGTTATTACTTGCATTTTATAGGCGAGGAAACTGAGTCTCAGGTCAGGTGATAGGTATCCATGTTCTCACAGCTGACATTTTAATCTTTACTGCAAGGCCTGAACTCTTTCTGCTACATCACTCTGCTGTAACTCCTTTCAGAGAAGCCCAACACTGGGTGCTTGTCCTATGAGTGATGAAATTTCTTTGGCCATTTATTCAGGTGCGGAGAACCTGTGATCTGCGCCCATGGAAACGTGGGCTGCTTTTGGTCTCTGAGTTCCCTGGCTTGGTTGAACACGTTAGTTCAATTGCTGAAATACGGAAAGCTTTTGGTTATTTAGTACTCAATCCCACTAGCTTCCAAAGGGAGCTGAGATGGCACACAAAGCCAAACATTTGATACAGGATAATTACAATATAAAAGAAAGCAAAACCATTCAAAGGTAGAGAAGAAGATACAACGTTCCACATCCTTGCCATGGTTGCTCTGGGGATCAAAGGAGATAATGGATACCACGGTGCATTTTTTTTCTTTTTACTTTTCAATGGATGTGTGATTTCACTGGGTGGAAATGGCCTTCCCCGATACAGGTCAGTACTGGTCTTTAATGGGTGGTCTCAGGGAGTTTCCTGGAGGGCAGGAAAGAGTTGAATGATAGAAGTGGCTGGAATTACTCAGTTGAACCCATTTCTTCTGACTGGGATAACTAACCTCTTCAGTCTTGGGACTCCATCTCCTCACTGCCCTCTCTACTTCCTCTGATTGGAGGAAGGGGCCATGAACTTGTTATTGTTTGGTTGTGTCTAACTCTTTGTAACCCCATTTAGGGTTTTCTTGGCAAAGATACTAGAATGGTTTATCATTTCCTTCTCTAGCTCATTTTACGGATGAGGAAACTGAGGCAAGCAGAGTTAAGTGACTTGGCCATAGCTAGTAAGTGTCTGAGGCTGGATTTGAAGGAAAGTCTTCCTGACTCCAGGCCTGGGACTCTATCCACTGCACTACCCAGATGCCAGGGGCATGAACTACAAACCTTCATTTAAGGTGAGTGTTCAGCTCAGACATCTCCATATTTCTTACCTGAAAAGCCTTTCCAGAATGGTTGGGCTAGTTCACAACTCCGCCAACAGTGCATTCTTGAGCCTATTTTTCCACATTCCCCCAAATTATCTGTAATTTTCCTTTTCTGTGAGCTTAGCCAGTCTGGTGGGGTGAGGTGGTACCTCGGAGCTGTTCCAATTTGCATTTCAGGAAGAGCTGACCTCCTATGGTACTTGGCTGAGTGACTTCAACACCATGCCCTTCTCCCCCTCCCCCTTTTCAGCTTCCTTTTGTGGATCTTCTTCTCCCCTTAGATGGTAAGCTTTTTGAGGGCAGGGCCCATCTTTCTTTTTTCTTCTTCTTCTTGTAATTACATCTCTAGCTCTTAGCACAACAATAAAGCACTTAGCCAGTTGATAAAATGTTTGTGGACTATTGACTCCAAGTTTAGGATAAAGGCCCTGTTTGTAGACTGGGGTGGGGGCGGGGCGGGGCGGGGGGGGGGGGGGGGGGGCACGGCAAACTCCAAATAAAGAGGAGAGACTGAAGCACCAGGGATGAAGTATCTGAAAAGGAAATGGTATGCTTTGGCCAGAGGGAAGCCCTCCACATCCTCTGAGAACAAAGAGAAGGCATCTACTGCTATTTCATGTTCTGCATCTCACCTGGACCCTCGCTGCTCAGCACGATAATTTTGTTATTCTTTCCAGACCAGTTGTCCAAGACAGCCTCAATGGGGGAGGGGGGGAGGCTGCTCCAGACCTTCACTTCTCACACCCTCCTCTAAGCAGAGGACCTCACTGCCTGCTTTGAAGCCAGCCATTGCAGGCTCTTCCCCTGATTTTTTTTTAAGGCAATTGGAGTTAAGTGACTTGCCTAGGATCACATAACTAGTAAGTGTCTGAGGATGGATTTGCTTTTTTTGTTTGTTTGTTTGTTTTTTGGCAGGGCAATTGGGGTTAAGTGACTTGCCCAAGGTCACACAGCTAGTACATGTGTCAAGAGTCTGAGGCGGAATTTGAATTCCTGTCCTCCTGACTCCAGGGCCAGTGCTCTACTCACTGCGCCACCTAGCTTCCCTTAAAGTAAGTTCCCTGACAGGGAACTGAGGACGGATTTGAACTCAGGTCCTCCTGACTCCAGGGTTGGTGCTCTATCCACTGTACCACCTAGTTGCCTCTCTCCTCCTGATTCTGCCCCTCAGTACCCCACAATCTCATGTCCCTTCTCTCTTTCTTTGTTTCTGTCTCTGAAGGCCGAGTTTCACCTTGCCAAGCCCAGGAATCTCTTACTAAGTGCTTGTTGAAGCATAGCCCAGAAGAAAAAAGGCACCATCCTAGCCTACTCCTTTGCAGAGGCAGGAGGTGCCAGGGTATGGAACATGGCATATATTTTTCAGATTTTTTTGATATATTGATGAATCTTATTAACTCCCCCCTTCTTTCTGTTGTTTCTTTTTTTCTTTAAAAATAGTTTTTGCTATATGGGACAGCTCTGTGGGAGGAGGGGGAATACAAGGAGAGATTTTAGAGATATGTACATGAAAGACATCAATAAAAATCTATATTAAAAAATGAAGTGCTTATTAATTTCCTCTGAGGGTTTGCCCTTCCAATCGTCTCTTCCTTTCATAGTCCAGTCTCTCAGCTGGCACCTCCCCCACTGCCTACAAACTGCCAAAGCCCCGGCCAAAAACCTGCCCTTGGCCTTGCCACCCCCTCGAGCGCTTGGTCCGGATCTTCCTTCCATTCCTGGCCAAGCTGCCTGAGTGGTCCACGCTCATTGCTTCCACTTGCTCATATCCCACTCACTTCTTGGTCTGTTCTCCCACCCTACCTCCTCATCGAATCTATTCTCTCCATGTTTACATATGGTCTTCTAACTGCTCCAATCCATTGGTTTCCCCCTCAGTTCTCCTCCTCTTTGACATCTTTTTAAAAATAATTTTTAATTTTAAATATTTAAAATTTAAAAGTTTATTTAATATTTAATAATTTTTATTTTAAATATTTTAATGTTAAAATTTAAAATTTTTAAATAAATTTTAAAAAATAATTAATTACTCTATTTATTTTTATTTTTCAACATTAACTTTTTTAAGATTTTGAGTTCCAAATTTTTCTCCCCCTCTCCCCTCCCCCCTCCCCAAGAAGGCAAAACAATCTGATATAGGCTACATATACATGGTAATACAATCGTATTAGACATATTTCCACATTAGTCATGTTGTAAAGAAGAATCAGGACACAAGGGAAAAAACATGAGAAAGAAAAAAAAAGAGAAAATAGTCTGCTTCACTCTGCATTCAGACTCCATAGTTCTTTCTCGAGGTGGGTGACATTTTCTATCATGAGCCTTTTGCAGTTGTCTTGGATCTTTGCATTGCTGAGAAGAACTGAGTATCAAAAGTGATCATCATACAATGTTGCTGTTACTGTGTTACAATGTTCTCCTGGTTCTGCTCACTTCGCTCAGCATCAGTTCATGTAAATTCTTCCAGGCTTTTCTGAAGTCTGCCTGCTCATCATTTCTTCTCTCTTTTTTTTTCCTTCGGAGAGGGGAAGGCAGGGCAATTGGGGTTAAGTGACTTACCCATCATTTGTCATGGAGCAATAGTATTCCATTACATTCAGCTTTTCCTCTGGGTAGCTTTTGATACCACTGATCACTCCTGGAGGCAGCTAGGTGGCATGCTAGACAGAGGGCTAGAAATTGAGTCAGGAAGACTGGAGTTTAAATCCTGCCTCAGATACTTCCTAGCTGCGTGACTCTGGGTGAGTCACTTCACCTCTGCCTATCTCTGTTTCTTCATCTGTAAAATGGAGTCATAATAGCACCTTCCTCCAAGAGCGGTCTGGAGGTTTGAGATAATATTTGTGAGATGCTTAGTGCAACACCTGGCACGTAATATGCATGTAATACATGCTTGCTCCCTTCACCTTTGCCCCATTCATGAAGTCTTTCCAGAAGGCGTCATGGTAGGCTAGTTCACACCTCCGCCAGCGGCCTGTTTCCCCACATCCCCTCCAGCATCTGACGGGGGCAATGCCTCAAACTATCGCTGGCCTTTGCATTTCCAGGAGAACACCACCCTTTCTGGCACCCAGCTTCAAAACCTCCTCCCTCTGTCTTATCTAGTCCATGGGTAAACTTTGTTCCTACCATCCACCTCTCCTCATTTCTCCTCTCACCCGGACTATTGGAATATCACCCTAGCCTTCACCTGGTCCCCTTGCCACTCCAATCCCTCCCCTTGCCCCAAACTCAATAAACTGCAGAGGCTCCTCATTATCTCCAGGATTACATAAAACTAATCTTTTGTTTGGCAGTTAAGGCCCTACACAATATCCATTCCAGCTGTAAGAAATGAGAGGAGGAGTTTTGTTTCCACAGAACTAAAGGTGTACTCCCTGCCCCTCCCCCACCCCAGCTTTAGCAGAAACCAGGCCTCAAGGTTGGTCAGGTGAGAGGTCAGAGGCTTGTACGATTTTTGAGAAGGCAGTCAAGGGAATTAGAGAGGCCAAACCGCTTGAACCAGTTCAAGCTTATCTAGGGTCTGGTCTTGGTCAAGAATCCAGGCCTACTGATTTGCATAATTTGCATATGTTAAAGAGGGAAAGTAGGGGAAAGTAAAAGAATGTAGTTTAATCCCAAACTAAGACAAGGAAAATCTAATTAACTTCACTTTTGCTTCTGTATCCTTATTATCCTATCTATATAAACTGTATAACCTAGGAAAACTATGTAAAAAAAAAAAACAAAGATTGT
>CM053622.1:4480086-4500267 GCA_028646595.1 Phalanger gymnotis
CCTAGGAAAACTATGTAAAAAAAAAAAACAAAGATTGTAAACTAACCATAACTCTAGCAGGAGTGGAGGGAATGGTTACCCCCTGCTCAGGCAGCAGTAGCAGTGGGAGTGTTCCAGTGAGCACTACGCCTGCTTTCCCTAGGAGTGTAATAAAGTGTCTTTCTTTGCCCACTCTGGTCCTGATTTCCTCAGCTGAGAATGGGCAAGTCACATGCATTTTCCTAAGGTCAAGTGAAGAAGCTCTTCTCGGGCTTACCCCCAGATCTTGCCTTGGGGTTTCCTGTGATCCTCGCTGCTATGGTGTTGTCTACACAGCCTTCTTAAGGGGACGTGTGATCTTACTGCTGTCTGCACAGCCTTCCTTAGGGATTATCACAAGGTTCTTCCTCAGGACTTTGGCCCTGCCTAGGAAGTCCAGTGATTCCCCAAAACCACATTTCTCACATAGCCACTCTGGCCTACTTACTGTTTCTCTGACAGAATGCATCATCTCTTATCTCCACGTCTTTGCAAACAAGCATCTCTAGCCTGGAATGCTCTCCCAATTTAGGAATCCCTGGTTTCCTTTCTTTTCCTGCCCCTCCCCCCCCCCAGCTGCTGGTGCTATCTCTCTACTCTATGTATCCTCTGTGTGTGTGTTCTGATTTATGTGTTGTTACCCCCATTAGAATGTAAGCTCCTTGAGGGCAGGGATTATCACTTTTCTTTGTATCCCCAGAGCTCAGCACAGCAATTGGCACATAATAAACACTTAATAAATGCTTGTTGATTGATTGGTTAGCTCTACAGGTATCAGTATATTACCTTGGCTGTCTGGCTTAGAGATCATCTTGTCCAATCACTTCATTTTATAGATGAGGAAACTGAGTCCCAGAGAAGAAAGTGACTTGTCCAAAAGTCATACAGGTAGGAAGTAACAAACTGACCCTCCTCCAACTCTTTTCCCATCATTCTTGTGGGTCCTACATGAGATACGTATGGCGTAACCGAAGTATAAACAGTCCAAATCTGTACCGGCTTCCTTAAGCCTACTGGATGGCAGCATGTCTCTGTGTTAATCATCCACCGAATGAATTTTCCACCAGGCGGAATTCTCTTTGAACCATTAATTCAACATCCACTTCAGTCCCTTTTTGGGGAAAGTGGAAGGGTCTCCCAAAAGGCTGCTGTTTTTCCATTGGCCACCAGAGGGTAGTCAGCTGATAAACATCTCAGCTGCCTCCTCACTGCTAGGCTTCAAGCAGTTAAAACTTGAGCTAATAAGGTTCAGAACTTAGCTAGGGGGTGATACAAAATATTGCTTCATAGAGTGGGTTCTTCTCTCTAAAGGCATGCCCCTCCACATTCAAAAGACTCAGGTGCTCAACATCCTGGGGCCATACAGTAAACTGAACATAGCAAAACTCAATGGGAAAAGTTAACCCTTCTCTGATGGGGCCCTCTAGCTCTCCCAGATCCACTAGCTTCAAGAGGTTGAGAGAGGAATCCTCAAACCCACTGCATCCATGGCTCATCAAAAGGAATAAAGGAAGGGGTTGTGTGTTTCCTAGGCTTCCTCCAAGGGTCCTGACCGATAATAAGAAAAGTGGGCAAAGAGAGAGAGAAGAGCCTGGCTGTGTTCCCTTCCTTGGGCCTCAATGTTTCCCTTCTCATCTCTGCCTCTGCCCAGTATCCAAACGATCTCCTCCTGGGCTATCACCACCTCCCAGGTCTATGGCCGCTTGAGCCTTTGGCCACAGAAATCTCAAAATTTCAATCTGAGCATCTGGCTACTTTATCCCTGCAGCCAGCCAGGAAGTGTGGGTCTTGGGGAGGATCTGGAGGAGGGAAAGAGAGGCAGATGGTTCTGGATGCCGGCCATGAGATCTTTTCCCTCAGAGCCAGCAGCTTACCTGCTGCCAGATCCAGTCCCCTTAGACAGCTGGGGCCTGGGTGGGGTGGGGGATGCCAGTCAGCAGAACCTGGACTTCGGGTCTCCCTGAATCACCATCATCTCTTGGGAAAAGCAGTAATTCATAAGAGAAGAGGGTAAGGTCTGGGCTCCGGTTGTACATGTGACTAATACATAGAGTGCTGCGGTGAAAGGGTGTGGGGATACAGGAATCAGTCATTTAGCATTGACTGAGCACCTGCCATGTGCCAGGCACTGTGCTGAGTGCTGGCATATAATGTCGGTCTCTGCCCTCCAGCCCCTTATGCTCTAATGGGTCATAAAAAGTGCAAACCACTGAGAAGGGCCAAATTAAAGAGAGCTCAGCACTGCCCCAGTCTGACTTCTCTTGGGGATCATCACTGGAGGGGGAAGGGTGAGGATGCCCAGGTTCCCCAGTTTGTGGTGTGCCTTTCATTACTGGTGGGAAGGGGGGTGGGGCAGAGGCTTGGGTTAACCTGGGCGGGCCTGGGCTCTAGGAGCTCCACAGGCACTCATTATAGGGCTGGTAGGGGGGATCCTGGCCCAGTGTGGCCATAAGGAGGAGTTAGAGCCTGGAGTCAGGAAGCCCTCAGTTCAAATGCAGTCTAGGCCTTCCCTAGGTAGGGGACTCTGGGCAGGTTACTTGACATCTGCCTCAGTTTCCTCTTTTGTAAAATGGCGATAAGTAACAGGCCTTGCCTTCCAGGGCTGGTGTGAGGATCCAATGAGGTATTTCCAAAGAGCCTGGCACACACTAATCACTTTGTACATGCTGGCCAGAGTTGTTCATCCCGTTTTGGAGGACCAAGGACACCACAGGGTAATGCCCTGACTTGTGCCTGAATTGGATTTTAGTGGGGCAGAGGTGCATCAGGAGGACTGACCATGGTCCGGGTGCAGGGGATGGCCAAGCTCTGCTTCAGCCACCTTCGTGGTCATTGGAACCCATCGTTCTCTTCGCCCGGTGCTGGCGGGGGAGGGGGTGCAATAAGGTGCCGGGGGCGGCTACCCCCTAACTCAACGAGGGGTTTGGGGCCCACCGGTCACCCTTAGACAGGTTTAGCCCGTCTGCAGGGTCTCTGCCGGGTGTGGCCAGTAGGCGTGGGGAGCCACAGGTGACAGGTGGGTGACGGGCAGATGCCTAAGATGGATGAGCAGCCCCTCCCTCCCGGGTGCTGGTCCACCCTGAACACCCCGTACATCCCGAGCGTTGGCCAGTGAAGCCCTTGGGCCGCCCCAGGTTTGATTTGGGGCCCATGGCTGCTAATAAATACTGCTGCCCAGGGACAGGGCTAGGGACATGTTAGAGCTGATTCTGGTGAGGATCGTTACTAATAAATACGGTTAAGGACAGGGCGGGTCCTTGGGTCTCCACAGGACTGATTACTAATGTAGATGGCTGAGTTGCTAGGTGAGGCCCTCCAACACGGTAGGTCTGATCTTGTCGAGGATCAACTTAGCAGCAGATGGTGGGGAGGGGGCGGGGGTCAAGGATACCTTAGGTCTGATCTTGGGGCGGATCGTTACTAATATATACGGCCGACGGAGAGTGGTGTGGGGGAGGGGGGCCAGGAACATCCAAGGTGTGATTTTGATGCGGATCTATACTAATACATATGGCTGGACGGGGAGGTAGGAGGGGCGTGGTTACGGATCACTACGGCCCAGAAGGGGGCCGCCGAGCCCCGCCCCGCGCCGCGGCCTGGACTCTCGCAGAAATTTCCCCACCTCGGCTTGGCCTTTCGAAACCCAAGGAAGAACCGGGCGCCCCGGCCCCGCCCCCGCCCCGCCCCGGGCACGCGCGCCAGCGCTCGCTCGCGCGGACGGGCGGGAGGGCGGTGCCGCGAATGGGCGCGAGCTCCGGGGCAGCGCGAGCGCCGATCCTCATTGGGCGCGCGGAGGCCCGGCCGGCCAACCAGCGAGGGCTCGGGGGGGGGGGCGGGGCCGCGCACGCGCAGAGGACGCCCCCAGAGAGGCTGGGGAGGTGGCCGGCCGCCCGCCATTTTGTTGCTGTGGCTCTCGGGAAGCAGGGCTGCGGCGGAGCGGCGAGGGCCGGCGGGCTGCGGGGCCGCGAGGCGGCGGCGGAGGCGCAGAGCGGCGGGGCCCGGGCCCCGGCACGCTATGGTGCGGGCGCGGCGGCGGCGGTGCCGCGGGAGAGGGGCGGGCCAGGGCCTCTGAGGGCGCGAGGGCGGCGGCGGCGGCTGGCGGGCGCGGCGCGGGGAGCGGCCCCCTCGGCGGAGCAGCGGCGGCGGCGGCGGCCCGAAATCGCCCGCGGGCTTCCGTAGCCGGCGCGCGCCCACGGCGCCCGGTGTCGCGCGGCCCCGCGGGCGGCCCGGAGCGGCGGCGGCCATGGCGGCGGCGCGCTTCGATTCGGCGGACCGCTCGGCCTGGTACGTGGGCCCGGTGTCGCGGCAGGAGGCGCAGAGCCGGCTGCAGGGCCAGCGGCACGGCGTCTTCCTGGTGCGCGACTCGTCCACTTGCCCCGGCGACTACGTGCTGTCGGTGTCGGAGAACTCGCGCGTGTCCCACTACATCATAAACTCGCTGCCCAACCGGCGCTTTAAGATCGGGGACCAGGAGTTCGAGCACCTGCCGGCGCTGCTCGAGTTCTACAAGATCCACTACCTGGACACGACCACGCTGCTCGAGCCCGCGCCCAGGTACGGCCCAGCTCGTGGAGCGGCCGGGAGAGGAGGGGGCGGGGAGCGAGCCCGGGGTGGGGGTGGGGGGTCCTCCAAGAGCCTCCGGGTTCCTGCCCCGAGTTCAGGGGCGTAGGGGGAGTTCTGTGTAATTCTGCGGTTGAGATTTTGTGCGTTTGAAAACGTTTTTCTGCCACAGCTCCAAGCCTCCACTAAACTGGAAAAGTTAGGAACCTCTTTGTGCGGCCAGGTCTCTTCATTTGTGTGGGGGGCAGCGGGCTTGGCTCAGAGATCTGGCCCAGGGGGCAGGTGGTCAGCTAGTCCAGGTTCTCGGACCCCGAGCCGGCCTCTGTTCCCCCCGCTCGGTGCCCCTGGGGTGACCTTGGGCAGCTGCGACTCCCCGTTTGTGCCGAGTGGGATCCCCATTTCACAGGTGGGCAGAGCCAGGCTGGGGCAGCAGAATGCCCGCCGTACTCACAGCTGAGAAATGCGGGGACCCGCGCCTAGACCGGGTCAGTCCAGTGTCCAGGGAGCCGCTCACGTCCCTTCTGTGCACACAGGTGACCGAGCAGAGCAGAGGCCCTGAGCCTCCTGGGGGGAGGGGGAGGGCGAGGCCTCTGCGCTGGCCCCAGACCTGGCCATCTGAGTTCAGGAGTGCCGAGTTCCGCTTCCTTGCTGCCTCTGAGGGACCCCAGCCGGTCAGTTTCCTCGGGGCTTGCTGTCAGCCATCGTTCATTATAAATTGCTACTCTATAGCACACACTGCTAGGCTGGAGATACAGAGCAGCAAGAGACAGCCCCTGCCCCCTAGGAGTGCCCAGGCTAACGGGTGAGGCGACAAGCAAACTGAACAGACATCACATACAGGGTAACGGGGAATTCAACTAGAGGGGGAGAAAGGCTTTAGGACTAAGTGGGGCTGGGAAGGTTTCTTGGAGGAGGTGGCACTTAAGTGGGTCAGTAGTCGAGTGGACTGAGGAGGGAGAACATTCCAGACTTGGGGGAACTGCCAGAAAAAATGCCTGGAACCCAGAGATGGATGGTCTTGTTCATAGAGTAGCATGGAAAAGGCTGGAACAATGGGTGTTGGGGAATAAGGTGTGAGATGCCTGGAGAGGTCAGAAAGGGCTTTGAACACCAAACTGCATTTTATGTTTTCCTGGTGTGACTGAGACAGGCAGACCCTTCCCTCCCCACCCCCAGCAGCTACGGCCATAGTTCAGACCTGAGGTGATGAGGGCCTGCACCAGGGTGGGGGCAGGGTTACAGGAGAGAGGCTTCGGAGGTGAACTCTATAAGCCTTGGAAATGGGTGGGGGGGTGAGAAAAAGTGAGGAATTGAGATGACTCCTGGGGGGAGGGGGTTAGAGGGGAAGAGGATGAGTTCAGTTTTAGACGTGACGGCCAGTTCCAGTTGTCTAAAGAGCAGTTGGAGGTAGGAGGTCAGCAGAGAGATTGGGGCAGGAAAGTAGATTTGAGAGTTGTCAGCAAGAGAGTAATAAAATTCGTGAGAGCTGGGAGAAGAGGGCTCAGGCCAGAGCTCCGATGGACATCTATGGTTAGGGGTCATGATCTGGAGGACGATTCAGCCGAGGAGACGAAAGGAGTGGTCAGACAGGGATGGCCAGAAGAGGAAGAGGGAAGAGAATGCCAAGGAGGAGAGAGTGGAGGGCAGTGCCAAGGCTGCAGCGAGGCCAGGGGAAGGAGGATGGAGAATAGGCTTTTGGATCTGGCGTCTAAGAGATGGCTCGTTGGTCACTTTGGAGAGAGCAGTTTCCATTGAAGGATGAAGGTCATAAGAAAAGTGGAAGGGGGGAGGCTGTTAGAGTGGGCCCCTTTGAGGAGTTTAGCCTTAGGGATGGAAGGATCTAGTGAGGACTTTTTTCAAGATGATGGAGACATGGGCATATTAGTAGGCAGAAGGAAAGGAATGGGAGTTTTGAGGAGTTAGAAGAGCCGCCTTGGAGAGTGGCCAAATGAGTTGGTAAGGCAGGTATAGAAAGGTTGTCTGACAGCAGCGAGGGCCCACATGAGGTCATGTAAAAGAGTTGTAGTCAATCCAGTCAGAGAAGGTTGAAGGATTTTCTCCACCTTCGTTCAGCAGCATGTGTGTAGGAAAGATGGTGGCAAATGGTGAGATGACCTTTCTTCTAAATGAGGATTTGTCAGACTAGAATATCTGGAAAGGTTTTTCCCAGTTCTAAGTTTTTTGGAAGTTTTGATTTTGGAGGGTGACTTGGAAGTCCAGTGTGTTTGGACCAGCTTCCTCGGAAATGCCCTTTTCTGGTGCTGATATCTTGTCCATGGATATCTATTGGGTTTCCCCCACTACCAATTTTTGGAAATGAGTGAGTGAGTGAGTGAGCAAGGTTTGCTGCTTGGCCACTGATGTAGATTAGATAATTGCCTGGCGATTTACGCCCTAGTTTACAGGGAGGAGGTCGATTTTCAGCCCTTCAGACCAGTCTCTTGACTCCTCCCTCCAGCACTCTTTCCATCACCTGGCTTGACCTTCCTACATTTCTCTGATTTTTCTTGAATGTGGGGCAAGGGAAAGAACAGTCTTTTGAGATAGAATTGAAGGGGCTGCATCACTGCAAAGGGGCTGCTTGATGTGCCAGGGACTGCCAGTCTTGCTCCAGGAAGACCTTTTAGGATTTTGGCCTGATTGTGGAGCCTTGGCTAAGTCCCTTAATTTTTCCCCACTGTGAAGGGAGGGGGCTCCATTTCCAGGTTCTATGGGGCCCTTCTGCTCTCTCTGGTCCCTTGGGAGTAAGAGTGCTCCTTGAGTGTGGTTTGCTGAGTGGGTTTTTTGGGCTGTGCTGGGAACGGCAGAGGCCTCCCTCAGGTGAATCTCCTGCCGTTCTGAAATTCGCTTTGCCATCGTGGCCTGTACTGCTGGGATCTGAGGTATGAGTGAAGTGCTCTTTAGATTGGCAGGTGGAGACTCCACCGTCTGGCCGGTCAGCAAGCATTTCTTCAGTGCTTACTGGGTGCCAGGAAAGGTGGTGCATTGGATAGAGTGCTGTGACCCTGGGCAGATCGCTTCCCTTGTTTGCATCAGTTCCCACCCCCACCCCCCCCAATACGAGGATAGTAAGAACTCCAAGGGTCTGGTGAGGACCAAATTCCATAAAGATTGTAAGCAGCTTAGTGCTAGGTAAATGTCAGCCATTGTTATTTTTAAAGGCCAGATCCCACCTCAGACACTTAGTCAATGTGTGTGACCTCATCTGTGAAACGGGGATACTACCGACACCTCCCAGAGCTCCATCAGTGCCAGCTATTGTGGTTATCCTTGCTAGGGAGATAGTTAGCATACAGTTACACAGGATAAAGTGGGGAGGCCCCGACATACGGAGGCGGGGTTGGGAAAGGCATCTTGAAGGAAATGGCTGGACTTGGGCTGGACTCTTTGGGTTCACGAGTTGGGGGAGGGGAGAGCATTGTGAGCCTGGGGGGCAGGATGACCAGCAAGTAGAGAGGCCAGTTTGGCAGGAGGAGAAGAGAGTGGGATGGAAGCTAGAGGATCAGCTAGGAAGGAAGGGCCTGAACACGGTGACGTCTTTTGCTCTGAAAGAGGGGAGCCTTTCGAATGGTGGTGTTGGACTCTGTGATTTGTGGCTTTGTAGTAATCAAGTAACTACTTGGTTAAATCAGATTCTAATTGTCTTTCATCACTTTCTCCATTTGGATCCCTGACTGGAGAATTGTCAAATAAAAGTAGATGTCAGTGTGCAGACACAAAATCTGGATTACCCGCTTCTCTCACCGAATTTTGAATTGGTGTCTGCATTAGGAATTTTCTCTGGGCTGGCCTGTGTGGGAAGGGCTTCCTTCTCCAATCTTACTCCAAAAGTACATGGCCTAATGTTTTGGCCTAATTAAAAGCTTGTTTCAGAAAACGGGCTTGTTGCACAGGGAACCTTTTTGGCAAGCCAGGTTATGGTCAGAATAGTGTAGTGCTTGTCAGCTTTACAAGACCTGTTTTCTTCACCAAAAACCCAGTGTTGTGGGGAGGAAACAGAAGGCCAGCTAAGGGACTTGCCCAGGGACCCGGCTGGCTGCCGGGAGCATTCTGATGCAAAGGTTAGATTGCCTTGCCTCACTCGGGGTGGTTCATTTATCAGTTAGAATAGTTTGTTTCCAGAATCAAAGTTAGGTTCTCAGGGGTGGACTTATCCAATCAGTCCCCTCCTCAAATTAGTCCAGCTGCCCATCTGGTGATGGGGAGCTCACTACCTATGCATCCTCTGGGCCAGCCATTCCACTGGGTTTAGAAGGAAGCTCTTTGTTTCAGGGAGCTTCCTCCCTGGACTTTGTATTCAATTTCAATTCAGTTCTGCAAACATTTGTCTATCACCTGCCACAGGCATGGGAGGACACAACAAAAATGAGCAGGCCCTGGCCTCGGGGAGCTTTCATTCTACCCAGAGGAAGAACTTTAACCATGTGGGGGTGGGGATCAATTTGGGGAGGAAGTAGTTGAGACCCAGCAGCTAAATGGCAGATGAAGGAATGCCCATGGGGGGGGGGCAGCACCTAAGTAGCTTAGTGTGTGTGTGGGGAGGGGGTGGGATTGTGGCAGAAAAGGGAGGTTGCAGCCAGAACATGGAGGGCTTTGAGTGCTGAGCAGAGGAAGTTGGAGCTTATCCCAGAGACAATAGGGGCTGCTCTTTTCCTCTCTTCCTTGCTCCTCGTTCTGGCCCCTGTGGCCCTTCTGCTCTTGAAGACAGTTGTTATCCCTAAAGCTTCTCTCCAGACTCAAACAGCCCTGGTTTATTCAGGAAGACTGCAGGATCCCAAGTGTGAGCTGTCTGCCTGCTGTTCACATTGGTTTAAGTATTTTCCTGACTTGTACATCTGAGTCTTACTCCAGGCAGGCCTGGGATTGGAGCGAACCTGCTGTGCTAGTTTGATGTTACCCTGATTGGTGTCCCCAGAGCTAAAGCCTTGAGCCTAGAAAGGACTTGGACCTGGTGCAGGGAAAAATGCCCCAAGTTTGATGGGAGCTCAGGTGCTGTTGCATCTTTATTTCAAGACTGATGAAGCAGAATTTTACAGAGAGCTTGTATTGCTTTGTTCTGCATGTTTCCTAGATACATTAGTCAGTGACCTAACATTTGGGTATAGAGGTGTGAAGGCCCCTCTCCTCCCTCTCATGTCATTTTAGTCTTTAAAGCCATTGCCTCAATCAGGCAACGGGCATTTATTCATTCATTCATTCATTCATTTATTTATTTATTGTTTTCAACATTCACTTGTATAAGTGTTAAATTTTCTCCCTCTCCTTCCCCTCCCCCTGCCCAAGATGGCTTGCAATCCGATATGGGCTCTACATATACATTCCTTTTAAATGTATTTTCACATTAGTCATGTTGTATAGAAGAATTAGAAAGAATGGAAGTAACTATAGAAAGAAAAACATAAAACAAAAAAAGAAACGAGTCTGCTTCGCTCTGCGTGCAGACCTATAGTTCTTTCTCTTCATGTGGATGGCATTTTCCATCATGAGTCTTTTGGAATTGTTTTAGGTCCTTGCATTGCTGAGAAGAGCTACATCTGTCAAAGTCAGTCATTGAACAGTGTGGCTGTTACTGTGTCCAGTACTGTGCCCCTCACTCAGCATCAGTTCATAAGTCTTTCTAGGTTTTTCTGATGTTCACCTGTTCATCATTTCTTATTGCACAATAGTATTACATTACCTTCAGATACCACAACTTGTTCAGCCGTTCCCCAATTGATGGGCATCCCCTCAATTTCCAGGCCTTGGCCACCACAAAAAGAGCTGCTAGAAATATTTTTGTACGTGTGGGTCCTTTTTCCATTTTTATGCTCTCTTGGGGATACAGCCCTAGAAGCGGTATTGCAGGGTCAAAGGGTATGCACAGTTTGATAGCCCTTTGGGCATAGTTCCAAATTGCTCTCCAGAATAGTTGGATCAGTTCACAACTCCACCAACAAAGTAATGTTTTCCCATATCCTCTCTAGCATTTATCATTTTCCTGTTTTGTCATTTTAGCCAATCTGACAGGAGAGATGTGGTACCTAAGAGTTGTTTTGATTTGCATTTCCTTCATCAGTGGTGATGTCGAGCATTTTTTCATATGCCTATATATGTCTTTAATTTCTTCCTCTGAAAACTGCCTGCAACAGATTTTTATTAAGGACCTACTTTGTGTGGGAGCTCTGTGATGGGGGAGTGGGGACAGAGAAAAAAGGAAATGGCCCTTGCCCACCTTTGGGTGGGAAGAGAACCAGATGAGATGGAACATGATGTGATATGAATGTTTGCTATCACCTCATACATTTACAAGGAAATAGAAAATAAAATCATTTGGGGAAAGGACCTTGGGAACTGGGGAGCCAGGAAAGGCTTCATTGTGAAGGTAGGTGTTTGAGCTGAATTGGAAAAGAAACAAGGAATCCTAAGGAATGGAGCTTCTTAAGAGAGGTGCCACCGGCTGCCGCCCCCCCCCCCTCCCCCCAGGATAGGGGCTGAGGAGGGACAAAGGTGTGGTGGTAGAAGACAGAGCAGCAAGGAGGCCAGTCTGCATGGGGGCGGGGCATGAAGTAGAACACGGTGGAAAAGTTAGGTTCACCTTTTTGGGGAAAGGTTTTAAAGGCCAAAGGAGAGTTTTTGTTCCTTCCTCAAGGCATCTGGGAGCCATTGGGAGTGAAATGGTCAGACCTTTGTGGAAGACAATCACTTGAGCAGCTGAGGGGAGACCGGTGAGGTGATCTCACTTGTTGGGAAGAGTTTCTCAAGGATGACGGTGCCCCCTCTAAAAATAGGACAAGCCTCAGTGGCCTCATCTTCAAAAGGATACCCCTTTCCCACTTTAAATTCCTGAATCTGTGCTCTCTCAGCTTTTATCTCTTGGACAGTTATGATGCTTTCTCTCCACTTTGAACCTCTGCAGAGAGATTCCAGAGTCTGAGGGCTACAAGATCATTACCACCACGAGGAGAAAAGATCAAGTTCTGAGACAACAGAGATGATTAGAACACGCATGTCTGGATACCAGTCATTTCTAAGCAGCAGCAGATGGTGTTTACTTCAGGCAGGGCAGGATACAGTGTAATTCCAGCACAATCTAACAAAAGATTAGGACAGTGGCTTGGAGTTAATGAGATTCCATCTGTATCAGTGTATAAGTAAATCAGTTCCCTGATTAGTGAAGGTATGTTATTGTGATGGGGGTGGGGGGTGTCTATTAAGCCCCAGGTGCCAGACTCTGTGCCTTTGTATTATATACTATGCCCAGATCTTGCCCCATCAAAGGGAGAAGTTGTATGGTTTTGATAGCTGAGAGGTAACAATTGTAAAAAATGGAGCGAGGTCATCCTGGAGGTCCCAGTGGCATGCTGACGTGAAACATTTATTAAGGGCTAGGGCTTACTATGTCACATTAGGCCTTGGATGCTGAATGAGCCTGTCTTGTTCAATGTTATCAGTGATTGAACAGTGAGAGAGGCATATTTTTGTGGGAGACACAGAACTGGAAACGAGGCTAACACGGGAGACACTCAGAAGACTTAGAATCACAATGATCCCAACAGGCTAGTGGGCTGGAGGAGAGTTCAGAGGAACAAATGTGATTTTACAGTGGATTTTGAAAACTCTTCTGCATCCCTATAGAGTGGGGTGGGCCTGCCTTGATGGAAAAATGAAGAGGTTTTTGTGATGCACCAGTGATACGCTGTTTAAGGAGAGCCACAGTTGGCCTTAGCCCGTCTCATTCCGGGAGATCAGCAACGGTCAGCTGTATGTTGCTCTTGTTAAACCCCATCTGGCGGGTCCCATACAGCTGCAAAGGCCTTTTGAGTAAGGGCCTGCCAACAGTCTCTGAGGAGCAGTTCAGTGTTGGCCTTGCACCCTTGGCATCATCCTGGACTCCTCATTCCTCTCCTCTGCTGCCCCCCCTCCCCCATGTCCAAGGCCTCTTGATTTCACCTTTGTCTCATCTTCCTAATCCCCTTCCTTCTCTCCTCTGCCATGGTCTCCATGCCCTGGTGCAGGCCCTTATCACCTCATCTATGGACTATGGCTACAATGGCTACAGCTGGGGGGGAGGGGGAGAGTCTGTCCGCCTCAAGTCCCATCCCTTCCCCCAGTCCATCCTTTACTCAGCCACCAAAGGGATTTTCCCTAAATGCAACTACGGCCATGGCGTCCTCCTGCTCAGTAAAAACCAGTGGCTCCCTATGGCTTCCAGGAGCAAATACAAAATGCTCTGGTTCGCCTTCAGAGTCCTCCCTAACCTTGCCTCACTCCCCACAACGTCCTCTTCAGGCTGTTCCATGAACAAGACCCTCTACTCTTAGCTCCCAGCTCCAGGCATTCTCTATGGTGCCCTCCAAGCCTGGACCACTCTCTCTCCTGTGCTTCACCTGTTGACTCCCTTGGCTCTTTTTAAGTCTGAGTTAAAATCCCATCTTGTACAGGAAGGCTTCCCTATCCCTCTTCCAGTGACTTCTCTCCATTTCCTGTTTCTCCTGTCTGTAGCTTGTTTGGGTTTGTTTGCTTATTGCTTCTGGGGGGAGGGGGTGGGGCAGGGGTGGGGACTGTCCTTAGTCTCTTTGTATCCCCAGCACTCAGCAGAGTTCATGGCATATAGTGGGTGCTTAATCAGTGTTAACCATTAATTGGTTGATTGGGTAGAGAAACTATCACAGCTGGGCTAGCCGCTAGCTTATTCCTCCTGTAAGGAATGGTGTTTGAGTTGAGCAGCCATTTTTAAGCCCTTCCAGGCATGGGAGGGACCTGTGCAAAGGTTTGGAGGTGGTAGATGAAATGTGTGTGAGGGACAGCAGGAAGGCCAGAAGAGGGCCCTGGAAAGGTAGACTGGAGCCAGGTTGTGACAGAATTTCAATTCCAAACAGTGGGTAGAGTTTGATCCTAAAGATAGAGATGAAGGATCGGGGAAGTGATCTTCATTCCTCCACTTCAGGTAAATAAGTCCCTTGGGCCCCTAGGGGAGGATGCACTGGCTGGGTTGGCAGAGCAGTAGGCCAGGTGGGAGGTGCAGGTATGTTTTGGAGGGCCTGGCCAGACAGGGTGCCTCTGGGAATGGAGAAAGGAAACAAAGCAGAGAAGACATGAAGAGAGGTTTGACAGGACTTAGAAGCTGAACTGATATATGGAAGGAGTGAGTGGAAGAGGCTCTGCCCCGGGTGCCCTCAACAAGGCCTTCCAGCCTCCAGTCTGGGGAGGAGGGCAGTTAGGTGTCCCAGTCACTCTTCCTTTCACAGCTGGGGACACTGAGGCACAGACCTTTGTTGTGGATTCAGCGTATCCAGAGATCTTCCTACAGCACACTCAGGAGTGGCCCTACCAAGCTGGCAGAGCATTTGGAAGGAATAGTCATTGTAGAAGTGTCAGTGTAGAAGATGAGGCAGGGAATTCTGCGTTGGTAGAAATCTGGCAAAAGCCATTTGGCTGTTTGGTCTTGCTTGAGGGGCCTGCCAGAGATGGGGGCTTTTGGTAAATATTTATTGAGTGAAGCTGGGAGTGGGGATGGGCAGTGACTGAGTGGACATCTGACTCCCAGCTTAGCAGTTGTTTGCTTCTCCATTGATTGTCCTTTATGGGCATCTCTTCACCTCCCCGTAGATGTGCTGACCTCTGATCTTAAGCAGCTTGGAAGGGAAGGCCCTAAGTCTATGATCCTATTAATTGGATTGAAGTCCAGAGCCCCAGACAGAAGGTGCCCTCAAGGCCTGAAGGAGAAGCTGAACTTGGGGCCAGGCCTCTTCTGGGTGGAAGGAAGGGGAACCCTCTTACTGACTGGGGGCCAGCTGGTGCTGGCTATTAGAGGCTGAAGATGAATTGTCGTATCTAGGAAAGGGCAGATGCCCCTGTGGGGAGTCCTGTGGTAGGTGGGAGCAAAATTATGAAGGGCTCCCAGTGCTCACCTGAGGTTCAGACAGGTGAAGTGACTTCAGAGAACATTAGGGGGTGTGATGAAAACCAAGATTTCCTGAATTGGTCCACTAGTCTACCCTGCCAAGAGTTGGAGAATTTGTTTGCAGACCTTTGAGCACCTTCTCAGCTAAGAAAGACAAAGAGATTTATCTTTTTAAAGCTGGGGATGGCAAACTACCGCCTGCAGCCACGTCTGGCGCTCTGCCCATGAGTGAAGCATGGTTTTTATCATTTCAAACAGGAGATGTTCTTTCCAAATGCAGTTTGCCAAGCCCTATATTTTAAAGTAGTGTGATGTCATCAGCCTGGATGTTGCTTCCTGGTTTGTACCTTACCCCTTCTCCTTTGGGGCTCTGCCCCAATTCTCCCAAAAGTTAGCCAGGTTAGCAGCACACGGCATCCACCACGGCCTGTAGAGGTGGGGAGTGGGGAGCTTTCCTGGCTGCTTCCTGACTGTCACAGGTGTTGGCAGAATCACAGGCCATGTGTCCATCTGTTATCCCTGCTTCTTGCCACCTGGCAGTCCCAGCTTTTCACGACTTTCCTCTCCTTGCAGTCTCTCTTTGTCATGTGCGACATCCTGTTCTCACCACATTTCTTTCCAGTGCCTGTTGTCTGAGCCGTGTACAGTTTCACCTCTCTGGAGACAGTAACATTCCATGCAACAGTGCAAAACCATTGATGTCTTAATAAATGTTCTTCTTTCCAGGGAAGAGGTTGGGGGCCATTAAAAGAAATAACATTTTTCTAGTCAGGCACATGGTCATTCATGGTCTTCAAATATTTGAAGAAATGTCGCCTTATGGAACAAAGATGAGACTATGCTTGGCCTCGAGACAGCTGGTTCTATGGTTAAAAATCACTTGGAGGCTGACTTGGGCGAGGAGAGACATCCTGACAACTGGAGGTGTCCAGGATCACTGGAAGAGGAAGAAGGAGAGGGAGTCAGCCTCGAAGCTTTCATTGAGTCCTGACTCTGTGCTAAGCCTGGGACTACAAGGAAAGGGCAAGGACCCTCATGGAGTGGCCACTATAAAAGTTCTGAGGGGAAGACTCCTCCCAAGATGGTAATTCAGAGGGAAGTCATGGTAGTGAGCTCCCTGGCAACTAGAGGTCTTATATCAGAGGCTGGACAGTTACCTGGGAGAATGTTAAGGAAAATTGTGCTTCAAGAGCTAATGGACTTCTGTGGGCTTCAGGATACCCTGCTGCTCTGAGGTTCAAGCATTTAGAAAGGTTGCCCTATGCTTGGGGAACCTGCCTTCTCCTTCTTAGCCTGGCCTTCTCTTGTCCGAGGTCAGCAGTCAGGATTCTGGGGAGCTTAGTTCACCCTTTAGGCTATTAGATCTTCAGGGAGAGGTGCTATTGGTCATTCCAGGACTATGAAGTCTTGGAAGGCACTGCAGATTTGGGAGCCAGGACATTCAGGGATTACAATCCCCCTGACTTAGTGCCTTGGGTGGGAGTTTGTCCCTGTATCTTCTGTCACTGGCATCTAGCTAGTTCTGTTCCCTGGACCAAGCAGAACCAATCTAAGCTTTGCGTTTTTCTAAGGGACAGCTTTTCAAATACTATCTTATGTCTGTCTCCCCCTCCCAATCTTCTCCAGACTACACGTTCTCAGTTCCTTCATCTAATCCTCCTGTGGCTTTAATTTTCTCTTAAACGAAAGTTGCTATTTGCTGAATGCTGTGCACAGGAGGCCAATGGTATGATGCACAGTCCATTCGAGGGCACTACAGGCTGGGAATCAGGAAGGTTCATCTTCTTGGATTCAAATCTAGCCTTAGACACTTTGTGTCTTTTCAGGCAGGAAGTGAGAGCCACTGATGGTTTTTGAGGCGTGAGTGAATGTTGGCAACTGTCCTTTGCATTCCTAAGATGACTGGCTACCTTGTGAAGAAGGCCAGAAGAGAAGCTTTAGAAAGAGCCCCTGAGGAAGCTAATGAGGACTGAAACGAGCTAGTAGGGGACGTGGCCCTGGCCCTGGGAATGAGGGGATACCTGGTGGATTCAAAGGGGAGAAAGAAGAGCCAGAGTCTCCCAAGGCTTCCCACCTGGGGGCCTGGAGGGAATGAGAATGAGCCCAGCAGGGGGAGATGAAACCAGTTTCTGTTCTTTTTATTTTGTTGGTTTTCGTTTTTGTCAGTATTTTATATATTGACTTATATTTAGTTTATTCCTAAATTAAATGATAAACTTTAATGGATTTTTTCCAAGTGTATAATTTCTGGTTTCTAAAGATTTGGGAGCAGATTT
Source organism: Phalanger gymnotis (assembly GCA_028646595.1). Taxonomy (NCBI): domain Eukaryota; kingdom Metazoa; phylum Chordata; class Mammalia; order Diprotodontia; family Phalangeridae; genus Phalanger; species Phalanger gymnotis. Next base: position 4,496,824 of record CM053622.1, read on the forward strand.
TTTAGTGTAGTAACAAAGTAATGAAGTTAATCATAGACTGTGAATTGGAAGGGACCATAGTAGTCAGCAAGCCCAACCAGCTCCTTCATCTTACAGTTGAGGAGACTGATGTCCACAGGAGGAGGTTGTGACTTGTTCAGGGTCATGCCCAAGAGCAGCAGCCAAGGGCCTCTGGCCTATTCCATTCATCTTTGAACTCAGAGACCCACGGATCCTGCCATACTTGGGCACCTTCTCTCGAGTCTTCTTTTCAGGATATTTTTACCTGCCCTGCTGCTGGTTCCTCTGGCTCTCCTCACTGGGTGCTCTCACTCCGTCGTACTTCTCTGGGCTGCATTCACTCTAAACATACTTGAAGACCCCATAGTGTGAGACCTGCCTTCCCTTCCAAAGGGCACACGGAGCCACGTGTCCACTCGTCTGCTCCCTTTGAGTCCCAGCAGCCTTGCCCTCAATGGGCCTCAGCTGCTGGACTTGTGCTTTCACAGCTTTAAACTTTCAGGGCTGTGGGGGCCGCACTGAGAGGGGCCAGCACTGGGGCCTCTTGCTTCATTCCAGGCTGAGGGAGCTCTTTCAGCCAGGGCTTTCTCTTGCCCCAGCCCTCCGTGCTGCTTATGGAGGTGATTTTCCATGCATCCTCCTCTGTTTCAGCTTGTTGGATGCAGCCTGTCTTAGCCTGTCAGGGAATGTGGTCTGGAATGTGCTGACCTGGACAGGAGAGTTTCCTAGAATTTAACCTTTTACATACTAGATTTTTTCTTACAAGAAAAAGTTATCGCCATCTTTTGTTTTTGCACCCCCTTTATTTTCTGACACCCATATCCTCTACCTCCTCACAATGAACATCCGTTTCCTTGCTCCTTCCTAGTGGCTCAGCCCTGCTGTTGTCTCAGAGCCTCGTGAAGCCGTCCTGAGGCAGACAGCAGTAGTACACTGTGCTGGTTCTCTTGGGGCCCTTGGCAGCTCCTTGGCTCCAGCAGTGCTAGGTCATGGTCTCCTCCTTGTCTCAGATGTTCCTCGTGTCTGTGCGGCTGTGTCCCAGGACCTGGTTGGCCCTGCCTTTGCAGGCTGCATGACTGGTAGCTTCTGTTCCCCTCAGTTCGACAAAGAGCGGTGGGAGTGACTTGTGATTTCTGCTACCTTTTTCTCACATCCACCCTGTTAGATATGATTATAATCCTCTTTTCCAGAGGCAATTGAGGGTCCGTGAGATGAGGTCCAAACCCACCCACTTCTTGAGAGGTTCGAGCTGTGATTTGAACCTAAGTTATCCTCAAATTCAGAGCCTTCCGCACGCAGCATGCATGCTAGGGACTGTGGGATTGGCAGCAGGGGGTGGGCACAAAAAGGAGAGCTCAGCGGGAAAATGTGACAAGTGCCTGAGAAGGGAAGAAAGAAAGAGACAGGAAGGTGGAGTGAGTGGACTTGAGCAGGCAGGCAGGCATGGTGGCACCTCTGTAGCTGGCACACCCAGAATGGCTGCTACCACAGGTTCTTAGATCTGCTTTACTAGGAAAGACAGCTGTTTCAGGGGTCAACAGTCTCCTTTAATTACATAAAATACAAACAGAGAAAATATAGAGAAGAGAAATAAAGACCAACCATCAGGGCTCTACTGCCTGAATCAAAGCAATACTGTTATATACTTTACATCCACCACTAAAATTGGGAGAGCCTTTACTTCTGAGAAGTCAGGCCACTCAGAGTCTCAACCAGGGAATCACAAGATCTTTCTCGTAAGCGAGCCCCCAGAGCCAAAGCTCACCTCTCAGAGTATATAATACTCTTTCAGCTAACAGGCTCAGAGCCAGAAGGAATCCTGACTCAGTGCCAAGGTGTGGAAGCCTTCTGGTAAGCAAGCAAGCAAGCTTCCCTTAATGGGCTTCACACTAGGTCTGTTGATGGGTGAGGAAGATCTTATTCCCATTATCTTTACACTCAGCTACAAAGGAAGATCTGCTTTTAGAGAGGATATTTCTTTTTAAATTTTATTTATTTTTACACTCAGCCTCAGAATACCTGAGTTTAAATTAAACCTCAGGCACTACTTAGCTATGTGACCCTGAGCAAGTCACCTTAAAAAAAAAACCCAAACCTGTTTGTCTCAGTGTCCCCATTTGCTAAAATTGGGATAATCATAGCATCTTACCTCCAGTTTGTGAGAATCAAGTGAGATAGTAATTGTGAGGCACCTAGCACGGTGCCTGGTGCATAGTAGGTGCTATATGAATGTTACTGTTATTTAGCCACTAAATAAAATGGTCATTTCCATATACATAGAACTGAGCAGGAGGAGTTTGCAGGTCTCTTCTGTACTTCCTTTTCAAATATGTTAGAACTTCATGTAGTTTTCAAAGCTGTCATACTTTCCTGTGCTTCCTTCTGGCCTTCTCTGCTTCTTGGAGGCATCTTTTTTTTTTTTTAAAGATGCCTCAATAAATCACTTTTTCCTTTTTTGAGGGGAGGGCTTCCCTAACCCTGTCCTCCATCTTTCCTCACCTTTCTAACCTTGCTTCCCTATTGGGGGAAACCAAGGGGCCCCCGTCCCGCTCCATAACAGTCTATATTTGACATTGGCTGTGTCCCAAATTGCACGTGTTGTTCAGCTCCTTGAGTCTAGGCCTCTGTCTGTCAAGGGGGTGGGTAGGAGGTGCGGGGTTGGCGGACTCACTCTGTCTTTCATGTTAGTTTTTCTTTATGATGTCATTGCATAAATTGTTCTCGAGTTCTGCTTGCTGAGACTTTAGGGGGCATTTCCAATCTGTCCCTGGACTTCTTTGAGGCTCCTTGTTCAGTTTGTGTGGCTTTGTTGGGGCCTCCCAGCTTGGGAGCCCAGTGCTACTGGCTGAGGACCTCCAGGGCAGAATTGGAATCCGTAGTTCCCCAAGTCCTTTTTTTTTTTTTTCCCCTCCTGAGTCTTAGTTGAATGAAAAGCCTGTGAAGGTTTTTGGAGATGCCCTGTCACAGTCCCATTCTTTCTATGCTGTCTCCTCCCTCCTCCTCTCCTCACTTATTTTCTCCCTCCTCTACATTTCTGTTAATTCTGTGCCTCATCTAGCTTGGGAAAATATTCTGACGCTAACCTTGTGGCCTTGGCCAAGCCCTGCATTTCTCTGTCCCTTGGAGTTGGCCATGTGTGAAGTGAGGGCCTGACCTACCCCCTTCTTCACAAGGTGGGGGCGGGGGGGCTGGATAGCCTGTGGATGCCTCAGAATAATGTTTTTAAATGCATAAAATAGAGGATTGCAAAGTAAACCGACTGAAGTGCAGTTATTGGAATCCTTTTAACAAGTTCACAGTCTGAACTTAGATTTTCCTGCCTGGGCTCTGTGCTTCCCCCAGGCTTGAAAAGACTGGCCTTTTATGGATTGGGCAGCAGCTCTTTTCTGGTCAGTGAAATAACCAATCCTAATTCTGGGGCGGGGAGGGAATTTTTGTTTTCTC
>CM053622.1:4500367-4527128 GCA_028646595.1 Phalanger gymnotis
TTCCGTTGACATATTTTAGATCTCTCCAGAAACATAGAATCTTACTCTCCCAGCATGATGCTAATTCTTAGATGTTTCAGTTACTTCACAGCCCTGGGTGGATGGATGGATGGGACTTGTTAGCGGCCCAGTGGCCCCTTTTTGTATTGTAAGCTCAAGCTGGCCTGTGTTTGGTCCATCTGCAGCGAGGTCTACTTAGTGGCCTACTTAAAAGTTGGCCCAATTAAAAGTTTTTAACTAGGGCTCTCTAAAGAAGGACTTGACAGTGTTGACAGCTGGATTGTAATCAAGCTGGTGACAAAGCCAAAATAATGGAACTGATTTTCATTTTAGGCCATATTTGAAATTAGGAAGTTAGTGTTTGACTAGAAGGGCTTGAAGTTTCAGTGTAGTTAGTGTTTGGCTCTTTACGAGGCTGCCTGAGGCCTTCCTGTGGTTCTAGTTCTTTCTGTTACCTTTCTCCCCACCCCCGTGTTGTGAGATGGCCTGAGAGTAGAAAGAAGTCTCTGCTTTACACTCCCCCCCACCCCATAAAATGGGGTTAAATAGAATCTTAAGAAGGACTTTGGGGTCTAAGCCCTCGCTTTGGGCTTGTGTCTGCCGTAAAGCATTTTGTAAACAGAACTTTTCTCCTGACTCATTTTTGTTTGAAAGATGTTCTATAACTCAATCTCTCTGGGCGTGGATTCCAGAATGGACTGAACTAATCCTGGCTTATACTTTGTAGGGAGAATATTCTCGGGGGTTCAGATTCACAAAGTACTTTGTGCCTCAGAGGTTGAGATTCTAATCCCGGGTCCCATCATTTACCCAGGAACTGGGCCTTCTGTTTGCCAGGCAGATAAAGGAGGGTGTGGCATTGGCTTTCTCTTAAATCTGGGGCCTATGGATGCCAAAGGGGCCCTTGGGTGGATTTCGGGGAGGCCTGGGGGCGCTCGTTTTTCCTTAACCTCTACTGGAGAGAGCATTTCCTTCATTTGTGAATGTGGGTAATGAGCTTCGCTTGGGGTGGGGGTGCGGGGGCATTCTTAAGCTTGGCCAGATTGTGCCTTGTCCAGGTAGATATCTGCGGGCCCTTATGGTCTGTTGGCCATCTGTAAAAAAGGGAATCGAAAGTAAAACCAGAGCACAGGCTCCCAACCCCCGGGGGGGGGGCGGGGGACGGGGACGGGGACAACTGTCCTTTGGTAGGTGGGAAGCTGAGACTGCTCCTTTGTTCTGACAGTGGGCAAAGAGCTGGAGACAATCCCAGCCCAACTCTGCCTCTGGGCACTCACTTGGCCTAAGGTGAGACCCCTGGCTCTCCTGGCTCTCCAGCCTCAGCATCTTCTGCAAAATCAGGAAATGGAGAGATTCTCTCTGAGGGCCTGTCTGCTCTCAACCTCCTGATTCTGTGAAAAATGGCGACTTCCAGGGAGGTAGGTCGGGGTCCAGTATGGCCCATGGACTGGTTTGCCGTGGCAGCGATTTCCTCACTTCGCAGCTTTGCAGAAACCCGAGAGGAAGTAGCTCCACCGCAGTGGTCTGGCCCTTCTCTTAGCATGTCCAGCCTCTCCTCCATATGCAGTGAACCTCCCTTTGTCCGACTCGCATCCTCCGGGCCCCATTTACCATCCACTCATCCTCTGAGGCTTCTCCTGCCTGATCCATCATGGTGTCTCCTCTCTTGGACCCCTCCCTATCATTCTGTACCAGCTTTCTAATGAGCTCTTTCACACATCTGATAGATACACAGGAGGTAGACAAGAAATAACGGTGCTTAAAAATTAACTTCCCGCTCTTACATCAAGTTATGGAGTGTCCAGAGAGGGGCATCGAGGGTGGTGAAAGATCTGGAATTCCTTCCATGTGGGGATTGGTGGACAGAACTGGGAATATGTAGCCTGGACAAGAGAAGGCTCCCTGGGAACGAGAGGCTGTCACTCAGAGGAGGGACTGGGCTCGTTCTCTTTGACTTTGGCGGGGGCGGGGGCGGTGGATAGAGACTGCTGAGAGGCACATTGAGGCCTATCTTGGAACAATTAGCGCTGTCCAGAAATGGGCCAATCACCTGGAAAGCGTCCTGGTTCTTCTGCTTTTATGGCAGGGCCTCTGAGGCCCCTTTTAGTTCTCAGTATTCTGTGCTTGGGGGAAAGTAGACACCCTTTCATTATCACATTCAAATGAAGACTATGACCATATGCTTACATAGGGCTTTAGAAGTTTATGGATGTAATCTCGCTTGCTGCTTACAGTATCCCAGGGAAGTCGGAAATTAGAAACTAGACCCTATTTTAGGTCTAGGGCAGTGTAGGGTACAAAAAGTCGCTGACTTAGCAAGATCCCACATAGCCAGTAAGTGGCCCCCAGGATGTGAACCCAGGTTTTCAGTAATAATAATAATAATAGCTAACGTTTATATAGAGCTTACCACGAGCCACACACTGTGCTAAGCACCTGACAGCTCATTTGAGCCTTCCACCAACCTTGGAAGGTAGGTGCTGTTGCTGAACCCATTTTTCAGATGAGGAACCTGAGGCAAATGGGTAAAGTAACAGTATCACAAAGAGGGTAAGTGTCTGAAGCCAGATTTAAAACTCATGTCTTCCTGATTCCGAGTTAGCGCTTGAGGTCTAGGTCTTGAGACCTGTACCATTGCCATCATACCTCATTACCTCATCAGGGTGCCTAGTAAAGTCTGCCTGTTCTAGAGAGAGAGAGAGAGTGTGTGTGTGTGTGTGTGTTAGATTTACTATGCTTCATAGGTAGGAAGTTACTTCATTTGGACAGACCTTTGTCGATTCATTTTAAGTGTCAAGGTCAAGGTTCTACTTGGAGGGTAACTCCTGTGTTGAGGAGTCACAGAGAGAATTCAGGTCTTCACATCTGGATACGTGGGATTAAAAAGCTTCCTACCTTTGTGACCTTGAATGAATAATCTTACCTCTCTGATTCTCAGTTTCTCCAAGTGAGCTTCAGTTGCTGATAGCAGTGTTTCTTATTTAGAGTCATACAAAATTCTGTTTTGCTTTGTTTTAGGTATCCAAGCCCACCTATGGGCTCAGCCCCAGCACCCAACCTGCCTCCCACAGAAGAAAATGTGGAATACGTGCGGACTCTCTATGAATTTTCTGGGAATGACCCCGAAGATCTGGCCTTTAAGAAGGGTGAGATCTTGGCCATCGTCGAGAAGCCTGAGGAGCAGTGGTGGAGCGCACGTAACAAGGATGGCCAGGTTGGGATGATTCCTGTGCCTTATGTAGAAAAGCTGGTGAGATCTTCCCCTCATGGGAAGCACGGAAACCGGAATTCCAACAGCTACGGGATCCCCGAACCTGCTCACGCTTATGCCCAGCCTCAGACAGCAAATCCTCTCCCTGCCGTCTCCAGTCCTCCAGGGGCAGTGATGAGCCCCCTGCCCTCCACCCAGAATGGACCTGTCTTTGCAAAAGCAATTCAGAAGAGAGTCCCATGCGCTTATGACAAGACCGCCTTGGCCTTGGAGGTAAAGCGACCGAGCTTGGTTTGGGGGTGTGTGTGTGTGTGTGTGTGTGTGTGTGTGTGTGTGTGTGTGTGTGTGTGCGCGCGCGCGCGCGTGTGCTCGTGCTACTGGGAACCAAAGATACGCAGCATTTACTTTTCCTTCCTTCCTTCCCCTGCATTCTTGGTCTCCTTGATTGAGTCTGTGGGAAATTTTCATGACATTCCATGGCATTCTTGGGAGCAAACTAAGGACAGATCTTTTTATTGACCCTTGGATAAAGGCACAGCAAGGTAATAGAGGAAGAGTCAGGACTGTGTGACCTTGGGGAAGTCACTTAAGGCTTCTGAGCATCAGCTTTCTCCTCTGAGTAGGGAATGGGAGCTTTAACCTCACTTGATGGTCTAAGTAAATGCTGGGCTTCAATCAGTTCTGCAAATGTGCTCCAGTTTGGGACAGGCCTTGCCAGCATTGGGTCCTAGAGATGGCAGTGCTTGGTCAGCAAAGGGCTTTACTGTTTGACTTTACTTTTCCTTCTTTTTTATTCACAAATTTATTTTGGGAAAGCTCTCCTTTGGAAGGCATGTCAGTGGAGGCAGGTAGGTAGGAAGAAAAGCTGGAGTGAACCCTAGCAGCCGTCAGGAGAGAGTTAGGTGGGAAGTGGTCGTGAAACTATCTGTTTGACTTAATGAAGGTGATGGTGTATCCCAGAAGACACTTCGGGTATCTGAACTCCTAGCTCACTGCACTGCCCCGACCCCTGGAGCCCTGCTGGACAAGGGCAGAGGGCCACTTAGTAGGAAAGAGAGGATCGGGGACCTGTCTGAGGCCAGTTAAGGGAAGCCTTTCCTGAGCGTGACCTTCCCCCCCAGGCACTGAGAGGACTTGTACCAAGTCAGAAAAGAAGGGGAGCCCTTTGACTTGAATTTAGGATCTGAGTGTAGCCTGGCAGCAGGGAGAGCTCATACCGCCACGACTGCAAGGATTGGTTTTTAAGGATCTGATTTTGAATCCTTGGGGAAGAGATGCTTGAGACTGGCGTAAGCTCCCTCCTGGGCCCCAGGCCCCATAGCTCAGAACTGGACAGCCCTTCAAAGGGGTTTCTCTGCTTCTTGTCTACAGTGGGGAGTTTTGGGGGGGGAGACAGGACTCAGGGAATGCGAGAGGTGGAGTCCCAAGAGTTACCAGCCTAGGACCTGTAGGATGATGGGACTGCCTCCCAGCCAGGAAGAAGGTCAGCTGGATGGCACAGCCCACTGGTCAAAACTGACCATGAAATGTGTGGGGCTTTCACTGATGTAGGGAACTCCCTCTTGCCAGTGTGGACCTGAAGCTTAGATGACAAGGGAATGAAGTGGGCCCCAGAAGTGCTGGATGTGACTTGTCCAGGGTCATGCAGCCACTGAGCCCATGTCTTCCTGACTCCAGGGACAGCTCGTTCCATTTTGTTAGGTGGCCTCTCTAGAAAGTTATTTTTAAGGCTTCTTTGTAATTTTGTCTTGGTTAGCTTTGTCCCATTTCTCTGTAATTAGCTGTGATACTAGTATGAGGAGTCCATTAACTCGGAAGGAAACTAAAGGAGAAATTGAGAAACTGCATCACATTGTGCTTGGGCCTGGAAGGAAAGAGACTTTGATGGGGGGAGAGGGCGTAGCAGGTGGGCCCTCCCCTCCCTGTGACTCAGAGTACAAGGGGAGGAGGCCCCTGGCCCACACCTATATACTCAGATTGGAGCTCTACACCTGAGCCTTTCCTAGTGAGAAATACTGGGGTGGGCAGCAGGGCACTTCACCACCCACACTTGTGGCTTGGATCGAGCAAATACAATTGCACTAGATTGCATTGAACAACAAATAGGGGACTTGTGAGGTGTTGCTTGTGTAAGGTGAAGTGGGCAGCTCGTCTTTATCTGTGTAGATTTCATGGCACTTTGGCAGAATGGTATCTCTGCTTGCTTCAAAAGAAAAAGCCAGGATACGCTTGTATACCCTTGGGAGTGTCGCAATTAGGTTACTAGGAAAGTGGGAGGTGAGGTGGCAAGTAGGGCAGAGTGTGCCCCCTGAGGTCCCTGGTGCCTTTGACAGCATTGCCCAGATTATAGCGGCTCAGGGGACTGTTCTGGAAATGACTCAAAAAGTTGCATCAGAGCATTTGTGTTCAAGAAGCTGGATCGGCAAAGGCAGCAGTTCTGGAAGCGCACTCTGTTCAGGCCGTTCGTGGGAGTGTCCCTGGCCTGTTGGGCCTAGAACAGCTCTGGAGATGCAGCTCGAGCCCAGCACCAGTACACGCATATTTGAAAGTGAGTCAGGATGTGTATGTGTTAGCAGTGCTCCAGACCCTCCTAGGTAGGCTTCAGAGAAACCCTGAGCAAAGAGGGGCACCTAGGGCAGAGTTTTAGATATAGAGCATTGTTGTCATCTTCACATCCTGACAGTAAAATGCTGCCCCACTTGGGACGGTGGAAGGTTTCGGGGGCCCAGAACAAAGTCTGGGTTTACCGGTAGCACTGTCTGTGGAGTCCTGGCAGCAGACACTGGACAAGAGGTGAGATCCCGCCCACAGGCTGCCCACTGCTGGCCTGGGAGAAGCCAGGACCGGCCGGCCTGCTTGTCAGCGTGAGCGTGGTGCGCGGCTGTGTGTCGGCAGAGTGGTTGGAGTTCTAGCTCCCCCGCTCCAGGAGCACAGCCAGTGAGCTTCTGTTGTTGTGCTTCTCATTCTCTCCTCTCAGTGACCCAAGTTGTTTTCAGTTGTGTCTGACTCTCTATAACCCCCTTTGGGGTTTTCTTGGTGAAGTTACTGGAGTGGTTTGCCATTCCTTCTTCAGCTTATTTTACAGATGAGGAAATTGAGGTAAACCCGGTTAAGTGACTTGGCCAGGGTCACACAGCTGCTAGGTATCTGAGGCTAGATTTGAACTCAGGTCATCCTAACTCCAGGCCCATCATTCTGTCCACTTGTCACCTGGCTGCCCAGACATTTTACAGATGAAACTGAAGCAAGCAGAGTTTCAGTGCTTTGCCTGGGGCTGCCCACCTAGTAAATGAGGTTGGATTTGAATCCAGCACCACTCCATCCACTCACCACCAGGTCCATGAGCTGCCTCATTGCAAATTCAGCACAGAAATAAATCTGGGCCCCAAAACCTTTTTTTCCTCCTTAACCAAATGTAATTGAGTTACCTTAGGCCTTGAGAAGTTAACTTTCGACCCCCACCCCCAGGCCCATGAAATGAATGATGAGAAACCTTTTCAGATTTAGGTAAGGTACCTCTCAGGCATTTGAAAGAGGCAGCAGATTCCTGTGCCACCAGATCGCTTGGGCCATGCTATCTTGTCCCTATGAAGTCCTCACATTCTTCTTAGTTCTCTATACTTCAGAAACTTCAGAAGTCTCCTTCTCATTTTTGTTATCTGTAAGCCGTGGGCCCTTCATGTCACGCCCCTCATTATCAGAGGTTGTGACTAGCTCACCTCTCTCTCTCTTCAGCAGAGTCTTTTATGTCACTGAATAGAATCATGGAGTTGAGAGGGCCCTCCAGTCTGATCGTGTATGGCCTCTTTAGTGCCCTGGACAGTAGAGGTCAGTGTCCTCCTAGGGTCCCCAGCCTCTTTTTGACCATACAGGCGGCGCTTCCCTTTGGGCCAGGGAGGAGCCTAATCTATCTGTCACAAGCCAGCCCCAGGAGAAACCTCTCCTGCCTTCCTTCCTTCAACTGGTCCTCACGGCCTGGTCATCATTCCCTCCCCAGCCTGGCTCTGTTCTGACTTCTCAGGATGCTTCCACCTGACCATGATATTCTGGAGGTGGTCTGAGGAGAGAATGGCAGGGCTGTCACTCCAGGCCACTGAGACCCAGGACATCACAACAATCGGTGTTTACCTGTGTTGTTTCTGTTCCAGCTGGCCAGCATAAACCAGCTGGATCCTTTTGGTAAACTTTGCCTCAAAGGATCATGGAAATGTCCCATGTTTACACTCCATCATCTCTGTCAGTGCTATCAGCTAGTGATGGAGGCTGCTTGAAAACGGTACCTGAGGATTCCCACAGTGACTTTGAAAACCACATGCTAACATTATCTACGTCCAATTGTATTTTTAGCTATTTTTGATAAGTAATCTGGTTCAGACCTCCCCATGGGGGATACCTGTGCTGTGTGCTGTCCCACTTCATGATTCTCAAAGATTCCACATGGCTCTGTTAGTTCATCTGTCCCAAACACAGCATGGTAAGAAGGAAGGCTGACTAAGATAGCTGCCCTTTCCTGCTGTGCATTGTTTCCAGCCAGGAATTTCTGGCTCTGAGGACTCGCCCCCCCTCCCACTCCCCCCCAAGCTTTAGTAAGAGACTCGTAATTCTTCATTTACATAGACAGCACTCTGCAAGGGATGAGGACAGGAATGCCTTGGACATAATGAGCTGCTCCTGTTTGTCCTGCATGCTGTAGAATTACAGCCGCCTCTCTCGCTGTTTCACTCTCTTGAGGCCCTTCCCCCATAACTAACCATGACGTGATCCAGGCATGTCAGGTGTCTTCAGATGGACTCTCTGAACTGTAGGCCAGCTGTTACTGGGTGAGGAGTGGCCTTGTCCTTGCTGCTGAGCCCTGACCACAGGCTCAGAGGTTCTTCTCCACTCCTCATTGTGTCTGCTCCTTGGGCTGGGGTGAGATGGAGAGCCTCCTAATCCACTTTTTTCGGCTCACGGTCACACTCCCAGATGATGAGTCCTATCTTTCCCCTTCCCTCCTCCCCTCTGGTTTGAATTCCTCTGGCAGCTTAATTTGGTCTCTTCTGGGATGACCGTGTTCCTGGGTCTTCTGCAGTTAGTCCTTCCTTGGTGACCCTGATGTCTGATTGTGCCCATTGTGGCTTCCTCCCAAAGCCCTGTCCGTTGTTTGTGATTCTCCCAAGCTCTGGGGCCCTGTTTTTCTCAGCTGTGTCAGTAGCCTGTCTCCCTCACAAAGCTTTGTACCAAATCAGCCTATTGAAACCCATGGAAAGGATGTGTGGGCATTTTGATCAGCCCATCTGCAGGGCCTCTGGTCTGTGGCTCCTGGACCGCTCCACCAAGTGCCCATTCAGCTGCAGGCAAGGCAGGGCCTTGGCAGGGTTCTGTGAGGGAGGACTGTTGGATTCACTTTGACTTTTATGCTTTAAAAAAATATCTTCTGTGACATTGGCCAGTACCTAAGGTGGAACACATGTGTGTTTAGGGCAACGTTTTGGTCCTTAAGTGAGTGTTAAGTCTTGAGTCAATGAGGGCTATGGTAAGTTTTTTTATTTGCTCTTTTATAGTTCATAAAGAAACAGCTGGAAGCCAGGTCATGTGACTGCACCCTCTCATGCTGGGCAATTGGCTAAAAACATGGTGGGCCTGGCAGGAAACCTGGATCCTACTCCTGGTTTGGCCTCAGGATGCACTGAGGTGGGCAGTTCCATAGCAGTATGAGCACTGGGTTCAAACCCCAGCCCTGCCACTCAGAAGACCTTGTTCTAGCTCCTGTAGGACTCAGGATTCTCATCTGTGAGATGAGGTCAGGTCCCTGATCTGTGAGAGTAAGAACGTCCTTGGCACTGCCTGCCTTAGTTCAATTTAGCAAACTTTGATTATGGCTCCTCAGGATGGAAGGGTCCCTGCTCTCAGGGAGCATAGATAAGGTACCAGACTGGGGAAATTGTGGAGAGAGAGAACCCCAAGGAGTGGAGAAGGGAGTTGGAGAAGACTCCTGGGAGTGCTGAAAAAGACAAGCTGGCCATGAACAGTCCAAGAAAAGTGCTCTCTGGAAATCTCAGTGCCTCTGTTCTGTGTGGGCTGTTGGGGTGACATGCAGACAGGTGGTCTTGGTGCTGCTGCGTTGGGCTTTCAGAGTTCCTTCCGTGTCTAGGTCTGCGTTGCAGCATCAGACAGGCCTTTCTGTGGGCTCTGGGCCCCAGGGCAGCCTGCCTTGGAGGCTTCCTTTAGCACTACCAGTCGGTCCTCAATCTAGTGACATTAATTCACATTTCTGCAAGCTTTCTAAGTGGGCTTGCAGCATGTTTGCCTTGTAACAGCTGTGCAGAGGGCCATGCAGTTTCTCTCTCCCTTGGGTTTTGCGTTCACCAGAAGTTCAGAACGTGGGAAGTAGAAGAGCTTCCAGAAATTCTTACCAGGCTAGGTCTGTGCTTTGCTCTTTATTGCTTCCAGTAGAGCCAAGGAGTCTGGGCTGGGAGAGTGATGGACTGGGCTGGTTGGTGGGACCGATTCACGACTCCACCGGTGGGCTCTGCTCTGTGTGCTGGTCCTCCATCTACCCTCCTGCTCTGCAGCTCTACCTTGGCAGGTGTACTCACTCTTCATGCTTCAGCTTACACAGTCTCACCATAGGGGGTACTCCCTGTCCCAGTGCCAAGCCTAGCCCCTCTACAACTTAGGAGATAGCTTCAGGCCTTGTTAACAGAAAACCATATCCCTGAATGGCCAGCTTGCTGGGATTGAACCTCTCAGAACTCAGGCTGGTCCTTGCACAGAGGTCTGTCTCTGGGCCCACATGGGAGATCTACATTGGAGGAGGTCTTAGCCCTCAGTGAAAACAAAAGCAAAATAAATGAATTTTTTGAATTCCAGTGGGTCTTGGCTAATCTTTAATAATTTTTAAACGATATATTTCTTTACCTCGATGTGAATGACTTCAGATTTTTTTGTTGCCCATGATGAAACCTGTTGAGATTCCTTCAACCCTCAGACCTGTCAGAGGAGGCACAGGCCGCAGGCTTTTGCCAGTGCTGGAGGACGTCTAGCTTAACAGACACCTTCTTAAGAAGTTTCACTCAGTTATCCCCATAGGAAAAACCAAATGGATAAGCAGCTATTGTCAGATTATGGCATTGTTAGATGGACAATCTGTAGAGCTTGTCTTATCTGGGGCACATAGTGCAAGTGGAAAAACCAGACCCAGAATCAAATAGGAGATTAGAGGAAATATCGCGTGGGAAGCAGTGGAGAAAAGAGGAGAGAGACAAAGAGAAAGAGAGAGGAAGGAGAATCACGGGCTGATGGTGAGCACGAGCAGGCTTCACTGTATTCTGTAGGGAACTTTGTGGTTGTTCCTTAGGTGAGGGAGGAGCCCAGATACTCTGGTAGCAAAACAAGGAAGGCTTGCATCGGGCTGGCCCATATGACCTGGGGAGATCTGGATCATTGGAAGGGGGGGTGGCCTGTACTAGGAGATGATGGAGCTTGTTGGGAGAAGATGAAACCCCAGCAAGGAAAGAAGGGCTTCTCCTCCTTAACACTGCACAGAGAGCTGGGAATGGTAAGAGCAGCAGCAGCAGGTGTAGATGAGCCTGAAGGAGCCAGTGTTTATTTTTAGGACCGAAAATGCCAGGCGCTTGTAGATCAGAACTGCAGCCATCCTTTCGGTTGAGGTGGCGTGCTGCTTGTCTAAGTGGCTCACAGGTTTTGGTGGATGTGGGCTCTAGGTGAGGAGGGGTTAATTAATAGGAACTTGGGGTGGTAAAAATATCTGCAAAACGGGCTTGCACATAGGCCTGCTTTCTGATCTTTTCCCTCCCTTGCTTAAGTCTCAGCTCCACTGAATCCAATGATGGGAATGCTGGTCGCCTCCTCAGCGTTCTACCTGCTTTCTCAAATTTCAGGACTGGTCATTCTGATGTTTTTTACATGTCCTCACGTGTAGGTCTGCCTAGCATTTCCCTTCTGGAAAACCCATTCTGTGTTTTCAGGATAAAAACAGGAGCTCCTTCACTGGAAAGTTAAGGGCTTTCTCAGGATGGTTCCAGCTCCCTGAGCCTGTCTTTGCTGTGGCCCACTGCAGGCATTTGTGGAGGCTTCCCACATGCCTGGAATGAACTCCTCGAGCTCCTCATTCCCATCTACACTTCCTGAACCTCCCAAACTCCTCATTCCCATCTACACTTACTGACCTATTTCTCTTCTCTCCCAATTGCTGTGATCAGCTTCCTGAATTAAGCCCTCCCAGATGTCCTCTCTTCCCTCCCTCAGATTTTCTTAGAGAACTTTGTCTTACTATTCCCTCCATCGCATTCTGCTTCTTAGCATTCCATATTTTTAATTTATCATTTATCATCAGAAGACATTTTGTTTTAACATTGTGGACGCTTCTCAGTAAACACCCAAATAACGTCTCTACCGAAGTGCATTTCCCCAAAGCCGTTTATCTCTTGTAACAGAAGAGTGCATCCTTTCACTGGGATGGCTTGTGTTGTTGATGTTGTTTACATAGCCTTTTTGCCTCTGATTTCTTCACTCTATCATTTCTTCCTGTGTTTCTCTGAATTATTCCCATGCATTATTCCTTATTTCTTAGTCGTGTTCCGTCATGTTCATCCACTGTCTGTTTTGCTCGTTCGTTGAACACGTTTTCCTTCCAGTTTTTCTTATCACAAATAGCATGCTGATATAGACGGACGTATGTGATCCCCCCTATTGGATTGAAAGTTCTTTAAGCGTGGGGATGATCTCGTTTCATTTTTATGTCTCCAGGATTGAGCTCAGGGTCTGGCCCATGACAGACTTGTCTGCATTCTGTCTCAGGGCTATCGGGTTGCCTCCATGTATTATGTAGTTGTTGTTAGAGATGTTTGTCGCCCTGGACTGCAAAGCAGGCTTTGGGCCCAGGTCGTGGCTCAGCTGTTGTCCCTCATTAAGAGGAGGAGGAGGACAGGCTGATGATGGTGGCGTTCATCTCATGGGTCAGGCTGTGTTTCTGGAACAGCGTGGCTTCCCTTTCGTTGTGAGTGTGACACCAATAGCTAATACTGCCCTGCTTTAAAGCACAAAGTGCAAGCTGGGCAGGGGTGGAACAAGGAAGGACCTAGCACCTTTGAAAATCAAACGCGGACCAAGGGCTTTTCCCTCTCTGAGACTGGTTCTCTAGAGTTCAGGAAGGGTAAGTGGCATGACTATTTGGGAGGTAGGTCTGCCCTCTGACGGCCTCTTCACCCTGCACCTTGTTGGGGGCCTTCCTTTAGGTCATTGCCTAGGTGACAGGCTTTTGTGTGGTTTTGCTTCCTGCCCATTTTGACCACACGTGCTCTTGAGGGTGCTCACATCACCTTTCAGGAGTGAGTCACAGCAGTATGTTACCATCGGATAGATGGATGAGGACAAGATACCTGTGTATGCCAGTGGCACGGACAGTACCGTCCATAGACATTTGAAAGTGGAAGAGCTGCTTATAATAAGGCTGAAAGAGTGCCACCTAGTGTTGATAGAGGGCAGCTATGGCCTTAGGTGGAGAGGAGCCAGTGGTGTTCCTGGAGATAAATGCCTGTATTTCTATCTTTGCCACATCGACCTGGTTTCCATGAGCAAGACCCGCCTTTACCGAGCTGAAGGAAGTGGCACGTTGAGTAGGCCTTCTCAAGCCCTCCCTTAAAGTACCGCAACGTAAGTACTGGACCGTGTTTGAATCGGTCAGATTGGCAGCTGCTCTTTCTGCTAGCTCACCTGGCCCAGTTATTTAATTAATAATAACCAGCTCGGCATCTGGGGAATAGATGAACAAGTTGTGGCATGAGATTGTGGGGGAGTGCTATTGTGCTGATAAGAAATGACTGGGGTGGGGTGAGGATGTTCAGAAAACCATGGTAAGACCTGTATGAACTGATACAAAGTGAAGTGAGAAGAACCAGGAGATGGTTGTGCGGTCGTATTGCAATGATGACCAGATGTGAAAGACTTGGCCACCCTGAGCCTACAGTGATCCAAGACGGTTCCAAAGAACTCATGGTGAAAAAGCCATCCAAATCCAGAGAGAGAACTCATGAAGTATCATTTTCTCACTTTCTTCATTTTTTTTTTTGCTTTATTTTGGTGTGGCTAATAAGGAAGTATGTTTTACATGATTTTACATGTATAATTGATAACATATGGTTTACCTTCTCAGTGAGTAGGAAAGGGGTTGGAGGGAAGGAGAGAATCTGGAACTCAAAATTTGAAAAGAATGCTAAAAATAATGACAGAAAACAAAGGGAAAAAAGAGTTAATAACCAAGCCCTTGCAAGGGAGGACCATAATGGCAACCATATTAAAGAGTCAGACACTTGTGTTGGAACCTGGCCACTGAGCCCGAAAAGTATAGGAGATTGACCTGGGGATCATGACCATAGACTGTTAGAGTTGACACTGTCTGTGCCTACCCTTTCATTTTACAGAACAAGAAATGGGTCCAGACATGGATCCCAGAAAAGCCAAAGACAAAATCAGAAGGGGTCCAATTTCTTGAAAAAATTTAGCATTTAATTTTTCCCAGAAAAGAACTGCTGTAACTATTTTTGTACATATAGGTCCTTTTCCTTTATGTTTTTTTTTTATCTCTTTTAGGATACAGACCTAGTAGCGGCATTGCTAGGTCAAAGGCTATGCCTGCTTTAATAGCCCTTTGGATATAGTTCCAAATTGCTCTCCAGAATGGTTGGATCAGTTCACAAATCCAACAACAATGCGTTAATGTTTCATTTTTCCCACATCAGGGGGCCTATTTTTTGAAGCATTTATGGCTGTACCTTAATTTGTAGCTGCATAGAATTAGGAACAAAAGTAAATGCCCACCAACTGTGGTACGGGAATCAGTGTAAAGACTTGTACAGACTGAGGAAGAATGAAGTAAACAGTATACACAATGGCTAAATTATATGGCACCTACAGTGTACCAGGCACTGTGCTAAGCACTTTGCCGTTATTACCTCTTTCCGCCCTCACAACTCTGGCAGGTAGTTGCCATGACTAATACTGTTTACAAATGAGGAAACTGAGGCACACAGGTAAAGTAATTTGCCCAAGGTCACATAGTAAGTGTCTGAAACTGAGCTTGGCCCCAAAGAAGAGAGGGGAGCATATATCTCTCTCCCTTCTTTGCAGGAGTAAGAAACTTGTAGGTGTGGAATATAACATTTAATGTCAGATTCTGTTGGCATTTTGATTTGTTTTGCTGGACTATTTAAAAAATGTTTTTATTACAAGGGATGACAATGGGGAGGGGAGGGGGCCTTTTTTGGAAACCGGTTCTAGAAAGTCAAAAGGTAAGAATTTTAAAAAATAAGAGTGGAGGCGTTACACAGTAATAAGTGTATTCAAGAAGATTTATTCGTCACCTGCTGGTGTCACAGAAAGAGAACTCAGCTTGCATTGGACTGTCACCTGGTCTGTAGCTTAGTTGGGTCCTAAGCAGCATCCCCTTGAGTCTCGGCTTGAAGACCCTCCTGTGAAGGAAGGCTCGGAACTTTGGAAGAGAGCTCCTTCTGCTTCAGGACAGCTTCTGTAACTGTCTCTCATTGCTGCTGCTGCTGCTGCTGCTGCTGGTGTTCGCGTAAAACACACACACATGTGCACACACAGAAAGGCTCAGCAGCACACATGTGTGCGTGCACACACGTACATGCACACACGCTCACACCCACACATGCCCAGCAGCATGCGCATTCACACACACGCACACATATACACACACCCAGCAGAATAAGTTGAGTTCTTCAGCACACTGCCAGCCTCACTCCTTCAGAGAAAACTATGGCCTCTTCCCTTTCACCACCTTTCCTGTGTGTGCCCTTTATCACCCTCAGACTCAGAATTGGGCTCTCATTGACTAGCTTGTCTCTGTGGATTATAAAACAGTGAGGGATTTGAAGGGGAAACCGTGTGAAAAGTTCCTACCCCAGGATTGAGGTTGATGGTCACCAGTCTAAGTAAGAGAAGGGGATTCTGAGTGTACCATGGCATGGGCTTCTCATTGGCAGGTGCAAAAGGTAAGCTTTACCAGGTCACCAGTGATCATAAGAAGCATATTGCTTAAGAAATCATGATTAGATGAATGCTAACTTCCTGGGTACAGTTATGCCTTCCACATCATGGGGATTAGGGGCGTGGTACCCCTCACCCCCTGTGATCTGGACAATTTGGCCCTCCCTTTGTACCAGAGAGGGTCTCAATTCTTATGATGTTAAAAGGTAAAGTATGTTGGTATGATGCAATACTGTGCATATAATCTGCATTTCCGAGTTTTCAAACTTTTGCTCTGCTCTCTTCCATGTATTTTTAAATGTTTCTCTGATTTGTTTTTAATTTTTTATCACTGCTTTCCTCACAAACACCCCACCTGACCCCATCCTTCCTTTGTAACAAATAAGTAGAGTCACGCATTCTGTACATGCACATCAACTGCCAATATGTGGGGATCATTGCCTTGATCAGTCAGTGAATTGTCTTTTCTGTACTAAAAATACTAGGATTCATTCAACGGTTAATTCTACTTATTAATGACCTAAGTCAAATAGGATGGTGCTGTCTTTGTGTTTAGCTGAAAGCAGTAAGCAGCTATTTCATCACTTTTTTCAAAATAATTATGATTGTATTTTTTTTCAATTTCACCTTTTATAGATTTTCTTAATGTTCAATACAAACTTGATGAAGAAACCAAGTTGCTAAACTCAGATCTGCCCTTGCTTGTGTTTTCCTCTTTCTAGTTAATTCTTTCCTAGAAATTGTCTTGAAGTCAGTATTGTCGAAAGTTTGTTTTCCTTAGCTCTCACGTGGCATTCTTCCTCTTGTGGAATGATGTTCTGTTCCTATGTATTCCCATCTTCCTTGCCTCACTGATGGTGGGGTCCATGTTGGATTAGGTCCAAGTGTCCCTTGGGCCCTGCACCTAGGAAACTCACTTCATAGAACAATAGTTGAAATACGTAGGAAATTGTAACTTTATTTCAGTTAGTCTTTTTATTGAAGAGAAAATACTGATGCTCCCTTTCTCCTTTCTGAATAGGTGGGTGACATCGTAAAAGTGACAAGAATGAACATCAACGGCCAGTGGGAAGGAGAAGTCAATGGCCGCAAAGGGCTCTTCCCTTTCACACACGTCAAGATCATCGACCCTCAAAATCCGGATGAAAATGAGTGATTTCTGTTACCCACCGTCTGCTGCTGCTGCTACTGCTTCATGTTCTGGCTCTCATTCGTAGCATCCTCTGAAATGGGGTTCCATTTTCTCTCATAGGCAAGCTCGGGAGCCTGGCCCAGCTCTCCGGCTTGCTTCCGTTTGGTGGTCTTTTCTACACATCTGGAATGCACACAGCTGGCAGCCTTCAGGCATTTGTATTGTTGCTGGATCGTCTCAGACTTAGCCAATCGTAGAACCTTTTTGCATCTTAAGCTGGGAAGCCCGAGCGGAAGCCCACAAGTAAAAGGACGTTGAAGAAGAAAGGGTCTGTTTGCCCCCACTAGGATGCTCTCTTGGATTCGTCCCATCAAATTCGGTTGGAGAAAGAAAGCATTTGGCAATTAAACTTGAACTTGGTGCATAGCTCATCCTCAGAGTGATTCTTAGTGAGCCATCTTCATCTTCTTTTTGAGGGGAAATAGTGGGACTCAAGGAAGAGGAGAGAATTCTTTCCAGTCACAGTGAAAGCTGAATTGGGACTTGGGGAAAGAATCATTGTAATGTGTATTCTGAACATTCATAAATGACTAGTTTTCTCGATATGAGGGATTTTGCCTGCCTTTGAGCTTCTGAAGTGAAGTTTCTTTGACTTAAGGAGAAAACTACATTGAAGCCAAGACCTGTCTTTATATCACGTCTTCATTGTTGTAAATGGTAACCTGTTTTTCCATGTGCTAAACAAAAACAAAAAAACATCCTATTTAATTCCATTTTTCCAAGCGCTAAAAACTGTAGAAAACAAACTTCAAGGAAGAATCCTACCTTTTACTTTTTCCCCAGTGAAACCATCCTGAAATCTACACACGCACACACATACACGGAGCCATTTCATTTTATTTTTTTGGTCTGCTTTCAATGAATGCCTACTTTAAAGGTGAACCAGCAAAAACTTTCCTAAGGGAGATTGTTCTGAAAACCTAGGCGTTGAATCCACCTCTACAGAAAGCGAGCAGTTTATGTCCTTGCCCTTTGAAGAGGCTGGAGAGAGCAGTCAGGCTCCAGGCTGTATGGAGGCTGTGTTATCACCAGCTAGAGAAACCCGGGGCTCGGGCTCCTTGGGCAGCCTTGAGCAGCCCAGGAAAGACAGGGCAGTAGTTGGCCAGACCCACTGGCAGAACTTTGTTACGCAGGATGATCTTGTTATAGTAAAA
This sequence comes from Phalanger gymnotis, assembly GCA_028646595.1. NCBI lineage: Eukaryota > Metazoa > Chordata > Mammalia > Diprotodontia > Phalangeridae > Phalanger > Phalanger gymnotis. The sequence goes on from CM053622.1 coordinate 4,517,934, forward strand.
AAAAAAAAAAAAGCCCCTTGATTACACGTGTCAATAGGAAAAGGTCTTCAGACTTGGTCTCTTGCAAATAGGAGACTTGGGAAATTTTAACACACTTACAGAAATTCAAACTTTTAATATTGTTATCTGCCAGATACTAGTAAAGGGCAAGGCAAAAGTTCAAACAGAAAATTAGCACTGACTACAAACCTAGAAAGAGCCCCTTAATTAGTGCATTTGGTCTTGGTCTGCCCTTCCTACAGACTTTTTTTAGCCTTTATATTTTTGCAACTTAGAATGTGTTCAGTGTTTTTGAGCCAAAGCTCATAGACTCATAGAATGTTAGAACTGGAAGAGATGCAGCATAGAGTCCTCAGATACAACAAAACAAGGTCAGTTTTATAGATGAGGAAACAGGTCCAGAAGGGAGACTTGAAGGGATTTGCTCACGGTCCCACCAGGCTGGGCCTCCCTTTGTACCACACCATACTGCATGCCTCTGAGCGATTCCCTGTGCTTGCCATAGGACGAGAAGACGCGGCTGCCAAACAGCCAGGTAGAGCGCGATCGTGCTCATGAACATGCTTGAGATGGATGAGGGCCTGGGTGTTCCCAGCCAGTGACTAGTCACCGCAGGCTGTGTCTGCAACGACCTACTTCAGAATTGGCTTCTCTTCAGCCAGTGTTTCCACAACTACTTGAAACTATTTATCAGTCTGTCCTACTGAAAACATGCCCTTTGGTTAAACTCATTCTGCCATTAATATTCCACCAAAAGCCAAGGTCCAGCATGGTGTTCTCTTGGAATGGCCACAGGATCAGCCTTTGATCTACTCACCCCTTTTGTGCATTCACTGCTAGACTTGGCCTTGGTCGTACCTTCCAAAGAGAGGTCTCCTTATTGATCCTGTTAATCTGAACGTGGGCAAGCCTGCCTGGTTTCTGAGAGACCAAAACTCCTCTGTAGGCCACATTTAACTCCATTTAGCATCGAGACAGTTGGTCCCCTTAGGAAGTCAGAGTGCGTGCTTGCGTGCTGTGTATTGAGATGAGTTTTCCTTTGACCTGCTCTTTCTAGGACTCATTTTCTTGTCCTTTATGAGTTGATGTATGTAGGTCACTGAGAAATAGATCAAAACATGTAGGAAAGCAAGGGGATTCCCCCCGTATTTATTCTTTACACTAAAATGTGCGGATTCCCGGAAGGGGGCCACACGTTTCTAGTGCTGCTGAGAATGTCCCAGAGCCCAGAGAGGATAATCTAGTATCAGTGAAGAGAAGGCTTTGCAAAGTCACTTTTCTCTCCCTCTTGTACAATCCTAGAGGCAAGGACCCTTACAGATGGAATGAACTTGGGAGACCATTCTCCATTCTGGAGAAGCAAGGCTGTTGAGTGGAAAGAGCTTTGGATTTGGAGCAAAGTCCTGGGTCTGAATCTCACCTCTGCTACTCTTTGGCTTGGTAACTTGAGGCAAGTCCCCTCCCCTTTTTGGGCCTTGATTTCCTCACCTGTAAAATGAGATTAGACTGTGGATAACCTCTTAGTGTCCCTTCTGACTCCTAAACTCCTGAGCCTATGAGCCTAAATTGCCGCCACATTATACAGAAGGGAGCTGGGTCCCAGGAGGTGTGTGAGAGAAGATCAGAAGGGATAGACCTCATGAGTCTCCCACGGTCTGGCCCGCTTCCCAGCTTGCAGGCTAGGTTTCCTATGGCTGATGGCCCTGACAATCATCCAGGGTCCCATCTGCTGTGAAGTCTGTTCTCTGCCCTGGGAGGATTGCATGTGCTCCGTGGGCAAACATTTCCCTTTGAGCTGCTTGGTGTGCTGCTTGCATCCCTTCCTGCTTTGTCTGTCACCCCAAGCTCTGGATTTTCCTTGAGCCATCACTGTGGTTTATTTATCCTTTGGTTCTGTTAAGACTTGATGGTCATGAGGCTGTTTCATTCAATGCACTGTTAAAGGGCTCGTGCTCCACCTCTCATTTTTTCTGTCACTTGTGGATTGCGAAGGTAGTTCCTGGGGTTTCCAGCCTCAGCAGACTCCCTGGTACAAGGAGTTGAGGAGGGTGGTGTCTTCTGACTCGGGTCATTAGCCCCCTGTGCCAGTCTTCGTGCTTCTGGCTTGGTCTGAAGGGGGACTTCTTTCCATGCATGGCTGCCTGGGTCCATGCTCAAGTCATGTACATACTGGTCGGACACCCGCTAAAGACGATGAGAGCGTGGGAGGAACACAGCAACGGTGGGTCCTGAGGCTGCCAAGATGCTTCCTGGCTGCATCTTGGGAAGGAGACAGCTGTTGACTTTGGTTTGAACACAGTATTCCTGACTAATGCTTCCCGTCGATGATGTGGGGAGAGCTGCCTGAAGTCCCACCAGGAGGCCAGGGGAAGGGTGTTCTGTGGTGCTTACTTCGGGCCCCCCCACTTCTGCCAGAACAGATGAGGTCGCTGTGCATGAGGGAGGGCAGCCTGGCTTCCGAAGCAGACATCACTATGTGTTCTCCAGCCCCCAGCAGGACAGATGATGACTCTTTCAACCTGTAACTTAAAAATCATGAACTTCAGGCAATAATATTTTCTGTGTAAGCTTTTAAAATTATTTTTGGGGGATCATAGCTTGTTTTATTTTGTGCTATAAAATTAACAGTATTAAATGACTTCTATTCTTAGAATACATTGAGTGTCTTTTCTTAACAGATTAGTGCCTTTTTATTTTCCTACTCCATTGATTCCATAGTACTGGGCCTGACATCAAAGCCAGTGTTTTCGGTGGCCTGTTTGTACACTGTCTGAATAAATCTTGCATCAATTTGCGGCACTTTGGGTTTTTTTTCCTCTTTTTAGTGTCCTCGCTGATTTCCTGAGGCTCCTAGATAGCACACACACCACTCTCAACCGTTCCACAGAGGTGGCAGAGAGTGCAAGGCCACCTGGGAGGCTTGAAGATCTTCAGAGCTAGACTCCGTAAAACAGGGATGGTGAGACCTGGGGCTCCTCAGGGTTGTGACACTGCCATGAGCTGCTAGACCTCAAGCCTTTTGCAGATTCACAGCAATGTCAGCTGCCCTCATTTCTCAGGCCTGGCATGTGGGAAAAGGGTGGAGCTGAGCGAGGAGCCTTGAGCTCTCAGCTAGGCCGGTTCACTTGTTTCATTCAGGGATCCCTCACAAACTGCAGAAGGTTTCCAGTTCTCACCTCTTCCTTGTGTTCCCAGACTGGCTATGCCCATGCCTTCAGGCCCACCTCTGCCTTCCTGTGGCCCTCTGGGTACTTTGTAAACTGAAGCTCAAATATGTCTCTTCTTGTGGGCTCTCTGTGCTCCTTCCTGGTCCACCCTACACATGGTGCCAAAGGGATCTTCGTGAATCGCTGTGGTAAAAACCTCATTGGCTTCCCATTGCTTGTTTCCTTCCTCCCTGACAGAGGAGATGGAGCTCTGAACTGGAGGGTCAGAAAACAGGGTTCTGTGAGTGAATTGATTTGCAGGAGTCTCTCGCTTCCTCATCTGTGAAAGGGAGATGCCAGTACTTGGAATTAAGTGAGATTGTTGAAGGAGTGTGTGGGATTTTGTAAACAAAGTGCTGCTTGTGTGTCAGAAAGTAGCGTTGTATCAAGTCCGGGCTATCCCAGACCCTGGATCCCCCCTCAACGCTTGTCTGTCTCTCGCCATTCCCACACCTAGAGGGCCCTCAACTCTTCCAGATGTGACCCAACTTAGAGACTTCATGGACTTACCAAAACACCAGCTAGCGTTATTGATGACATCTTTAATGGTCACAAACACCCCGTGACAGGTAAAATTAACATCTAGTCTGGGAGACAGGTGACAGTGACTTGGGAGGATAGTGAGTCCTGAGGCCTGGGGAGCATTGAGTGCCAGACTCTTAAGTGATCACTGCTGGTGATCTTTGCAGGCCTTCTCAGCTCAGGGTTGGTGATCTTGGGAAATGGATTTTACACTGCTGGCCCACATTTAAGCTTTTCACATAAACTTGTTGGATCAGTGCAGTGATTACCCCATTTTAAACTGATGAGACACCTCTCAGAGAGCTCGGGTGACTGTCACAGAGCAGGGAAGTCTCAGGTCTCCATTATCAAGAGCTTCCTAGAGCGTCTTTTCTGTTTGAAAAAGCAGTTAGTGTGAAAGCATCCTTAGAACCCTCATGGCACCTTAATTTCTTTTTTCCTTTTTTGGAAGGATCCACGTGGGGTGAAGTGACATGTCTCAGGGTCACACAGTAAGTATCTGAGGCCAGATTTGAATTCAGGTCCTGCCTCCAGGGCCCTGCTTTATCTACTATGCCACCTGGCTGCCCCAGCCACCTTATTTTTACAGAATGGAACTGACCTGAGGCTTCTGTCTTTCTGTGAATCCATTACAGCAGCCTGTTTCTGGCTGTCAGTGCCCTTTCTGAGCGGTTATGTTGCATTCATTAGGAGATGTGAATTCCAGCACATCTCTGCAGTTTGGGTTAATTTGCCACAGTCTGAGCCCTCAGAGGCCATGCCCTGTCCACTTTGATCTAGATTGAATCACCATGAGACAAACAAAGCAGTAAGTTAGGATGGGATTCCTTAGTAACCCTAAGCATTTTAGGCATTTTAGCCTAAACTTGTGAGAAGGTGCCTCTAGGCTTCATCAGGCTGCTGTAATAAGAAAAAGGGTTAAGAACCCCTGACCTGTATCACTGGTCAGATGAGATAATATAATCAACTTAATTAGCATAGGGTCTCCAGCACTGCCTCCCTGGGTCCCAAACTACAATCATGACAGGAATGTAGACTTGTGTGAGAGATAGTTGGTGGTAAGCCCAAAAGAGCCATCCAAGCAAAGTAACTGATACGGCGGGAGAAATCCCTTCTGGCTAGGCATAAGGCAAAGCTGGAGGAAGCCTGGGCCACATGTGAGGACAATGTGAGCAAAGGTAGGCTACCAGAAGCTGCGACGACGGTATCTGTGACATTGTGGGGAGCTTGGACTGAAATTGTGAATCTTTGTTGAGAAAGTCCCCCAGGCATCCAGTGAATGGGGAATCTGAGACTCAAACAAGAAAAAATCCCAGGTGCTCTGTAAACACCGAAGCACATTGATATTTCAAAGTAGAGAACCCTTCCCAAACCACTGTGACCATCCCCTGAACATGGGAGGGGGAGCTATGGCTGCCAGTCAAAATAACCCTGACTGGGGGCCTTTAATGTACTGAGATATTGTCAGCGTGGGATCAGGCTCTGGAGTGGGCTCAAGTTCTACAGCGGTGTAAGGGGAAGGGACGCAGAGCTGAAGCCACCTGATTCCCTATAGCCTCCTGGGAAGAAGGTGATGTTAGCTTCTGAGTGTGGGTGGGTGTACCCAGATTGTCGGAACTGCCGTCTTCCAGCGTTAGGGTTAAGACAATTGGAGCGGTTTGCCATTTCCTTCTCCAGCTCATTTTACAGATAAAGAAACTGGTAAACGGGATTAAGTAATTTGCCCAGGATCACCCAGCTAGTAAGTATCTAAGGCCAGATTTGAATTTAGGAAGAGGAGGCTTCTGGACTCCAGGCATGGTGTTCTATGGCGCCACATGGCTGTAGGAGCAGAGGCTGCAGGAACACTCAGCAAAGAGCCCTGACTGCAAAATGCAACCCTCTGAAAGCCCTGAACACCTAAATATGGAGAACAAAGTGGTAAGTAGAATGGCAGAGGTGGGAGGGGCTTTAGAATAGGGAATGTCAGGGCTGGAAGGGGCCTTAGAACAGAGATTGTCAGGGCTGGAAGGGGCCTTAGAATAGGGGATGTCAGAGCTGGGAGGGGCCTGAGAACAGGGAAGGTCAGATCTGAGAAGGACCAGATTTGGTGCATACCAGATTTGGAAGGGATCTCCAAGGTCGCCTAGTCCAGCCCATAGTTGAATAAGAATCTATTCTGCAACATTGTTAATAGCAACTACTGTGGGGATATAAGACCAACAGCGCCAGCACACAGGAGGGCTGCGAGCACGGGTTCTTTGATCTGCTTTCCTGAGAGAAAGGGGTTTACAATGTCACTTTAATTAAACATACATATATCATTCACTTAGTACAGAGGGAAAAGTCAGCACCCTGAACTTCAGAAAAAACTCAAACTGGAATTACAAGCAGAAGTTAACACAAATCAACAGACAGGGCTTCTAACTGTCTGACCGCTGCAATACGTACAGTCACCAGAAGAGAAGCACCAACACCTGACTTTTTCAAAGCCGGGGCCTCCATAAGGGCTACCCAGAATTTCATCTGGCTACATCACATGAGCACTTACCCTTGAGTGAGCCCCAAAGCATGATTCTAACCTCGGTGTATATATGTACTTCTTCAGGCTCAGAGGGCATCATTACCGTCCAGCTCTTAACTGCTCAAGCTTTGTATTCCACCCCCTCCTGTTCCACTCATTCAGCAAGCTTTTCCCACCACAGGCTTCATGTAACTCAGGCTTATGGGCCTATTAATGGGTGGGAAAGATCTTCAAATTTATAAAAATACATTAACGATACAAACATATCCCAGAGAGGGGTCTGTTTCAACAATCTGGCTAGCAGCTTCTGTGGGGGTATAAGATCCACCCACTGCCAGCATGCTGCAAAAACACAGGTTCTTTTGATCTGCCTTAATAAGGAAAGCATGGTTAAGGGGTTGACAAGCTTACTTTAATTCATTACACAAATATCATTCACTTAGTTCAGAGGAAAAAGACCAGCACCCTGAACTTCAGAACAAAATACAAACAAATTACAAACATCAACAGACCCAATACAATTCATAGTTACCAACATCCAGGTTCAGTCCAGGAACTCAGAACAAGGGCTGGGCCAGAGTCACACGCGCCACCACTGCTTCGGCAAAAAGCTCCAAGAAGGAAGAGGCCAACCCCTGGCTTTTATATCTTTGTCAGCTTCAAGGGTGAGTCACACATGTGACTCACCCAAGTGGCCTAAAATCGGCACAAAGATGCCACTTAAATCCACGTGGTCTAAGAGCCTCTGCTGTCTCAGACATGTAAACTAGGCCCTCCTTGGAGTTAGCCCCACCTTAGTTGCCAATCCACACCCGCATAGGTTTTACACCTAATAGGGGTTTGGGCCTGGGGCTTAGCACTTAGTAAGACTCAATGAAATACACTGAATTCCTCAGCAAAAACAAAAGCCAAACTATTCAAGGGTACTTGTTGACCTAAGTGCTAAGGAGCCCATTTTGCTTACCAGCACACTGTCATTAACCTTTGCTGTAAGAACCCCATCCATTAAGCCTGGCTTAATGGATAAAATGCTGGGCTTGGAGTCAGGGAGACTTGAGTTCAAATGCAGACACAAACCAGCCGACTAGGCACTAGGCACCACTGCACTACCTCAGTTTCTTCATCTGTAAAATGGCAATTATAAAAGCGCCTAGCTTCCAGGGTTGTGAGGATGCACTGAGATACAACTTTAAAGTTCTCTTCTAGCTATTGGTCTTCTTTGTAAGACTGCCCTTTGCCTTCCCAGCCTGAAGCACAGTGCCTGGTGCATAGTAGGTGTTTAGTAACTTCTACTTGACCACATGGCCAGGCAATTTGTTCTGCCTTTGAGGCCAAGAAGAGTAAGTTTAATCTTCTTCCATGTGACACACTGGATGGGGGACCCTGGACTGACCTCAAACTCCTCAGTTGCAGAAATGGGGCCAACCTGCCTTAGTAGTGGGAGCTCCCTCACCCTGGAGTTCTTCCTACCAATTACAAGTCTAGTCTCCATCTTAATCCATGTAACACCTGGGATACCAGAAGGCAGCTACCATAAATCCCTCCCCGGTGCCCTCACCCTCAGGCTGAACACCCCCCTCCAGTCCCCTCAAATAATCCTCTTGTGGAAAAGTCTCTAGCCCCCAGCCTCCTCCTTCTGGCCATTTCCCTCACCAGCCTCCTCCTCCTGGACATTTTCCTCTGGATGTTTGCTAACTTGACCCCAGCTGCCTCAAGCTGTGGCCCCCACAGCTGTTCACAGTACTCCAGATGGGAGTACTTCCTGTATTTTCCCGATTCCATGACTTTCTTCACCATCTTCTCTCTTCCTGGGGTGCTGCCACTGCACCCGTATCTTTCCTCTAAGATCCTACATTTCTTACATGAATTCTTCCTTGATTCCCCTCCATCCAGAATTCGTCTTTTCATCTATTCTAATACCTTATATTTTTAAAAAATCATTTATTTTGGGGTGGAGCCAAGATGGTGGCTGGAAAGCAGAGACTTGCCTAAAGGTCTCCCCCAGGACCCTCCAAACACCTATAAAAATGGCTCTGAACAAATTCTAGAACTGCAGAACCCACAAAATAGCAGAGAGAAGCAGGGCTCCAGCCCAGGACAGCCTGGACGATCCCTGGGTAAGGTCTATCACAGGGAGCTGGGAGTAGAGTGGAGCAGAGGCCAGTGTGAGCTGCGCCCAGACGAACCAGGCCGGGAGCCAGGCGGAACAGGGCCTAGTGCCCTGAATCAGTGAGCTGTGGCAGTTACCAGACTTCTCAACCCACAAACACCAAAGACAACAGAGAAGGTTAGTGGGAAAAACTTCGGGAACAGAGTGAAAGGAGTTCGTCGTTTGGCCACCACCCTAGATGCAGCATAGGTGGTGCAGCTCTGAGGACAGAACTACAGCTGTAGTTGCCTCCAGTCCCAGACCCACAGTGGGAGGAATTAAGCGGTGGATCAGAACAGGAGTGCAGAGCCTGCTTAGATCTGAGTTGTGGTCCCGATTGGTGGTTCTTGGGGGAGGAGGAGTGCTGGTGTGGCAGAGCTTGCTGTGGAGAAATAACTCTGAAAACAACAGTGCAGCCCCTCAAGCTTGGGACAAAGTACTGTACAAGCAGTCATACCCTCACAAAAAACTCAAGGGTCAAGCAGTTGGCTGGGAACATGAATAGGCAGCAAAAACAGACTCAGATTCAGACTTACACTTTGTAATCTTTCTTTGGGGACAAAGAAGACCAAAACATACAGCCAGAAGAAGAACCTACATCAAAAGTTTCCAAGAAAAACATGAACTGGTCTCAGGCCATGGAAGAGCTCAAAAAGGATTTGGAAAAGCAAGTAAGAGAAGTAGAGGAAAAACTGGGAAGAAAAATGAGAGTGATGCGAGAAAACCATGAAAAACAAGTCAATGACTTGCTAAAGGAGACCCAAAAAATACTGAAGAAAATAACACCCTAATAGACTAACTCAAATGGCAAAGGA
>CM053622.1:4527628-4626133 GCA_028646595.1 Phalanger gymnotis
ACACACACACACACACACTTACACACACACTCACACTCACACACACTTCTTTCCCTTTGCCTCTGTGTGAGCGCTAACAAGCAGCACATTCTGTCTACACTATAAAGTGGAGAGTCATGTAGAAAAATGTTGGAAAAGCGGGAAGGGCCAAGATGTGGAGGCCTTGATCTTGGAGGTTAAAGGGAACTGGGAGTCCCTTAGGAAGGGGGGGGGGATGGAATTCCTTTTAGGAAAATGGCAGCAGCTAGTGGGGGAGGGTGGATTGGAGAAGGCGGAGACAGGAAACAAGCATATGGGAATAGTCCAGGGGTGATGGGAGAGAAGGGGTTGGGTGTGAACTCTGCTGGAGGTAGGAAGGCTAGAGCTTGGCAGAGGGTTGGTTGGGTGTGTGCAGTGAGGGAGGGTCTAGTGCTGTGGGTAGTGTTAAGGATAATAATGAAAGCATGTCAGCATGTATGAAGCACCTACTATGTGTTCAGACACTGTGCTAAACACTGGAGGATACAAAGAAACCCCCATAATTACCTATATTATTGCCTTTTATTGTTGTTTGATTATGAAATTCATTCATATGTAAGTTACTGTTATAAAAATATTTGTTGTTAAAGAACATAGACAGTACGGTGCAGTAGAAAGAACCCTGGCCTCGGAGTCTTCAAGCTTAAACATAGTTCTGCTTAGAAGCCGATGAGATCTTGGACAAGTCACTGCAGTGTGGTGTGGGCAAAGAGCTCCGGCTTCAGGGTCAGAGGCTTCTGTTTCTACTCTGGGCCTGAGATTCCTCATCTGTAAAATGAAGGAAGGAAACAAGCATTTATTAAGCGCCAACTGTGTGCCTGGTCGTGTGCCAAACACTTTACAAATATTGTCTAGGTTGATCCTTCAGGATGGGCACTATTATTAACTCTCGTTTACAGTTAGGGAAACTGATGCCGTTTTTAAAAAAGTTTTTAGTGACTTGCCCTGATCATAGTGAGTATCTGGAGCTGGATTTGAACTCAGGTTTCCCTGACTCCAGGTGCAGAGCTCGGTCCCCTTTGCAGTGGAGCTGTACCTAGGGACAAGGATCCTGTGATCACTTCCTCTTCCCCGGGCCTTCTTTATCTGTAGAATGAAGGAGTCTGACCGAGTGGCCTCTAAGACCCCTTCCAGCTCCAGCTGCCCTCTGAGCCATAGTTTCCCCATCTATGAAATGCTCTCCCTCCTGGCCAGTGCTTAGGGAACGTCAGACGGCTGTAGTAAGGCGAGCCCCCTGCCCCAGCCCCTCGACCCTGCTAGATGGTCCTGTTCGGACGAACCCCTCCAGCTCCCGACACCGATCGCGTAGGGTCGTAGGTTGGCGGGTCCTGATGCTTCCTATTCCCGCCACCAGGTGGCGGCAGTGTCCCACTGCAAAGAGATGGCACGGCCAAGTCAGCGAACAAGTTAATTAACGGCTTATAACCGGTTACCGGCGCTGGGAATGCAGACACAAGCAGAAAAACAGCCGGCGCCTGCCAGCGAGGGGCTTCCACTCCAGCGGAGGAAGACAGCCCGGGAAAGGCGAATGGGGGCGGGGGCGGAGGAGACACTGGGGCCTCGCGGGCCGGACATCGCCCAGAGGATGGAGGCTCGAGCAGAGACCCCCAGTCTGAGCGTGGAGGGGGCGTCTGCTGCGGGAGCAGGTTTCTGGGGCGCGGTGGTTCCACCACGGGAGTTAAGGGAAACGCGAAGAGGCCACACGCAAACGGCCGACGTAAGGGACCGAGCCAGGACTGAACAAGGATGCAGAGGGAGACTCCGTGCCTCCCCCCAACCCTCTCGTCACCAGGGGTCGTGGAAAGAGTCCGATGGGAGAAGGCCCTCGGGCCCTTCGGTAGGGCTTGACGGTCTTAGCAGAAGGATGAAAAGGACGGGGAGAGGAATGTCTTGGGAGGGAGTGGCAAGAAACGTTAGGTTACTCGTAACCGGGGTAAGTAGCTTCTGTCCAGAGGAAGAAGGCAGGGGGAGCGGCTGACACCTCACTCTCATCTGAAGTGGTCAAAGGAAGGGCACACACACACGTAGTTGGTTACAGAAATACATTTCACTCAACAGGGAAATAGGGGAGAAAGGGAGAGACATTGGAGAACGGATTGGTATTGGGGGCAGGGGGAATACGGGGGCAGTTACGTTAAGGGAGGGATTGACTAGTTCTAAGCAAAACAAACTCTGAGGATGTGCACAATCTTTTTGATATGGCAAAGAATGGGAACACGAGGGGAGGCCCATTAACCGGGGAATGGCTGAACAAGTTGTGGTCTATGATTGTGGTGGAATCCTATGGTGCTGGAAGAAATGGGGAGCGGGATGATGTCAGAAAAACCTGGGAAGACTTCCGTGAGCTGATGCAGAGGGAAGGGAGCAGAACCAGAACAGATCATACAAGGAGAATATGGCGAAGACCAATCAATGACTTTGAAAGGTGTGCGGACCCTCATCGGTGTAATGACGGCCACGCAGATAAACACCCTATCCACCGCCTAATGGAGGAAGAACTCACCCAGAGTGAGGTAATTTTTGGACACGGCCAATGTGGAAATTTGATTTGCTTGACTATACGTTTGTAACAGAGCTTTTGATTTTTTTTTTTTTCATTCTCAATTGGGTGGGTTGGGAGAGACGGATTTTTTGCTGATTGAATATATGTGTGTATGTGTATATGTACATACATATGTACATACATACATACATACAATGTTTTTTAAAGAGAAAGAGCTGCTGCCTAAACTGCTCTCTCATCCTAGCTGTACTTGTGAGGGTGATTTTTTGACCCCAAAATGTAAGGCTTTAACGTTTCTCCCTGATGAAGTTGGTTTTATTAGATTCAGCCCTTCCATCCCTTCTGGCTTCTCCAGCCAGGTGCCCCCTCTCCTCTCCATCCTCTCCCTCCTGGGCACTTCCCTTCTGCTGCAGCCATAAAACCCTTCCTTTAATGATAGCAGCGCTGCTGACCGTTGGCCTCCCTCTCCTCTCCTGCCTTCCCTCGCTGCTGGCCCCGATCCTTCTTTTGAACCTTTCCAGAGTCATCACTCCATGACGCTGACTTCGGAGTCATTGATCTTATTGCCAGATCCAATGGCTTTCCCCCTCCCCCCCATCCTCCATCTCTGCCCTCTGAGCAGCCATTGACATTCTTACCTTTTCCCCCTGTAAATCTCTCCTCCCTAGGTTTTGGGGACCCTCCCCCCACCTGGCTGATCTTGCCTCAGTCTCCTGTTCCTTATTCCTCCATGCTACTGCTCTGGGGATGTCTCCTGTCTCCTCCCCCTGTATCATTTCACCTGATGATCTCATCAGCTCTCGGGCGTTAAAGTATTGTCTCTATGCAGATGACTCCCAGGCCTAACGTCTCCCCCAGCTAGTCACCCACCGCACCTGCCTCTGAGGACTCCATTCCAAAGACTGTCGGCCCCTTCCCGTGTCTCCCGCGGTCCCCTTCTCTCCACCCACAATCACCGCAATCCTGGACAGTTTCAGAATTTCAGTCACCTTCTAACTGGTCTGCTGGCCTCAAGTCTCTGCCCACTGCAGTGCCTGGAGGACTTGTGTAAAGTGTCACCGCCCAGCTCAAGGACCCCCACTGGCTCCCTATTACCTCCAGCCCTCTGCTCCCCCACCTGACTCTCCTCGTAATCTGTACTAGCTGTGCCCCCTACCTGGCATGCTCTGCCCCCTCTCTTGGCCCTTTTGTCTAGGAGTCCTTCAAGGCTCACCTCAAACTCCACAGTCTGCAGAAGGCCTTGCAGGCCCTCCAGCTGGCTATGAATGCCTTCCCCTGTCAGGTTACATTGTCGACCTTGTGTGCACCTTCTGGGTACCTCAATATGCTGACTCCCTGTTGGAATATGAACTCCCTGGGGGAAGGGACTGGGTTTTTTCCTTTCTTTGTATTCCCAGGACTTGGCACAATGTAGATGTTTAATATGTGTTGACTGTTGCTCCCACTATGTGCAACCCACTGCCTCCTAAGGCAGCCTAGTTCACTTTGGGACTGTTTGGATTGTAAGGTTTTTCTTCCTACTGAGCTGAAATTTGCCTCCCTATAGCTTTTACCCATTACCCATTACCCATTACCCATTACCCATTAGTTCCCTCTCCAGAGTGGGATGGAGATCTTTTGCCATGTCAAAAGTCAGTCCTGGGGATGGGGTTAGGGGAGACTTCATTCTATGAAGGTCTGTAAGCTAAGACTGCCAAGGGTTAGATTAGTGCCGGGGTGGGTGAGACCCCCTTTCTCCTATGACCTGGAACAGCCCCCAAACAAGGGCCATGAGGCTGCTTTGTTCCTGAGCCTGGAAAGGCTGGACTAGATTCCTCCCAGCCCTTCCCCCATCATGCCCTCATATTAGGGGGCAGCAGACCACATCCCCTTCCCTCCCAGTCCATTCAGCTTACATCTTGGCTGCCCCTAGCTGAAGGTTGGAGGAAAAGCAGCAGTCAGGCCAGGCCCCTTTACTCCCAGGCCCACTGCTGACTTTAGGATTGGGTCTGACCTCCCCTAACTGGAGCCCTGATACCCTATGGTGTCCATCTTCAGTCAGGACAGACCAGCCTTGGGCGGCAGAGCCCTGGACGCTCCTTCTATTTTCAGGCTGCTTGTGGTAGGTGTTAATAAATGATTGTTTAATGAAACACTGAGGTTTGTGCGCCATGCTTTAGTTACCCACCCCTTCCCCACCAGCCATTTATTCTGCCCAAGTGGCCAAAAGCACCTCCCTAAATTACATCTCTGACCTAGTCACTCCTTTGCTCTGAAGCCATCTGTGGCTCCCCATGGTCAGCAAGATAAAAATCTAACCTCCTTATAGGCCTCCATGAATGGGTCCCCGATGCTGGGCCCATCGAGCCCAGCTCATCTCCCTGAATTCAGCCAGACTGCCCTCTCAGGACTCCAGGCCTCAGCCTCCTCCTGGAGTATGCTTTGTGGCCTCCTCTCCCCCATCCCACCCCCCATCAGATTCCCAGCATTTCTCTGGAATCAGCTAGACTGGCTGAAAAACTCAAGGTAAGGCCAAGGCCAGATTCCTCCTTGCCTTGAAGGATGCCCAGGGAGGCCTTTTCGGCCCTCCCTTGAGGGAGCTTGGTGGTGGGAAGGATGCTGGCCCTTCAGGAAGAGCCCACTTCATACCCCGGCCCTGGGAAGTTGTGGAGGGTTATCCCTGGGCAATTGACACAGCCATTTTCCTTCTCTGAAAGACCCAAGGGAGGAAGTTTGTGCAAGCTGCCCCTCAGGGTGTCCTGAGCATCCAGTGGGGGCCCTTTGGGAGTCTGTAGTTGATCCCAGCACCATGGACCCCTGAGAGGCCTGGCCTGGCTGCAGGATGGGGCAAGCTTGGAGGGTAGACAGCCTTTTCCCTTCATAGACAGAGGGCAGCCACCAGAGACCTCCTGGATTGGCCACAAGCCAGGAAGGCTTTAGAACCCTGGCCAGAAAGGAATAGGTCCCTAGCACATTTCCGGAGCTGTTACTATGCTTACCTCCTGGTATCCTCACAACAGCCCTCTGAGGTAGGTTCTCCTGTTCCCCTTTGACAGAGAGGAAATCTAAGGCTGACCAGGGTCCTCTAGCTGAAGTATTTGAGGCAAGATTCAAACTCAGACCTTGCTGAGTCTCTCTGCTGCTACAGCCCCACCAAGCTGCCCAAAGAGACCACCATGGCAGCATCCTTCCTCAGTGGCCATGCCTAAGGTTCTGTTTGACACATAGGTGGTTAATATTTGTTGTTCAATTCTTGACTGAAGGCGCAGTGGTGCCACTTTGAGTAACCCACTGCTTCCTGAGCGATCCTGGGACTGTCTGATTGCTAGTCAATTTTTCTTCCCACTGAGCTGAAATTGCCAGCCCCCACCCCCACTGTCTTTTCCCTAGCACAGGATGGTTTGGGGAGGGCTGGCTTTCAGGGGATTCCCGGGTCAGGGTGCCCTTCCAATTCTACACATCTGGAGTCTCATGGTAGCTAAGGAGAGTCTGGGGACCTCCCCAGGGTCTCTTCTCAATAGACCAGCACAAAGGCAGGCACCCTTCCTCCCACAGAGTGAGGATCTGTCCGCAACATCTCTGCCTCCTGCGGGCTCCAGCCCCATGAGCTTCCAAAGGCTGGGGAGGGGGCACCTCCAGGAGGCCTTGCCAACGGGACCCACCCAATTGAGCAGCACAGTTTGGTTTATTATTATCATTATCAGCTACAGACAGAGCAGGGTGCGGAGGAAGGAGGGGATTGGGTCCTACCAGTGCCGGGTGTCTGTGGATTGTGTGATTGGGGCAGCAGTGGCTGGGATCCAGAAGACCCCTCCACCCAGAGAGAACGGTGTTGGGGTATGTGAATGATTCCCTGACTCTGAGTCTCCTCCGAGGAGAGGAGGAAGGACAGGACAGGAAGGGAGGAGGAGGAAGACAGGGAAGAGGGAGGAGGAGGAAGACAGGAAGAGGCAGGAGAAGGAAAGGAAGGAAAGAGTGGGGAGAGCCAGGAAAGAGGGCGCTTTAGTGGAGGGACAGACAGCCAGGTGTGTGAATGGCAGAATTGCTGGGACTTGTGGTATGGCTTAAACCAAACCTCTTGGACCTTGTCCCAACACTAGTTTCCTGTGGACTAAGAGAGCCCATCTCCTTAGGCTGCCGAGGCCTCATTCGAGTCAGACACATACTCTTCTCCCCCATCTCCAGCCCCTGCCTCAGCCTCCCTTTCGAGGTGCCAGGGCTATCAATAGACAGGGAAGCAGCCACGGGGCTATTATTCTTCCTTCCAGGCCTGAGTCCAGAGGGGAAGAGGACACCGCGGCTCTCACCAGCAAGCATAGGAAAAGAGGGGACACTGGCCCCAGTCTGGGGTGCCCCCGGGGGCAGCACCATCTAGGGAACGGAAGGGCCGGGGCTGTCCATGAGCAGGGCTGGGGACCAGCCACTGGCCTGACCCAGCCTCCGGGCTGTAGGGAGGGTACAGGGGACCATGGGGGCCAGCCTTGTCTGGAGGAGCACAGACCCCAGGCAGCTGTCTGAGCTCTGGCTCGGCACCAGATAGCATAGGACCCGGAACCACGGGCCTGGGCCGACGATCGCTGCCGGGAACAGCTTCCCAGACACTGGGACCATAGTCCTGGAACCTGGAAGAGAACAAAGGGGAAGTCTGAGGATGCAGAAGCCACAGACTAGTAGTTTTGTCCCAAGTCTGAAACCATTCCTCTGCATCCTCAGCTGACCTCTGGCTATCTAGAGGCAGCAAGGCAGGGCTGGGTTCCTGATGGGCTCTTTCCCTTTTAGGTCTCAGTCTTCTCCTCTTTAAAATGGGAGCATGAGTGAAGCACTGTGGTCCGGTGCAGGAAGTGCCCATTGTGGCTGCATCAGACTACTTGTAGGGGAGACCTTGGCTAAGTCCTCTCCCTTCTCTGGACCTAGGTTCCCTCCCGGTTGGGCCAGATGGCCCTGAAGATCTGGGTCCCCTCCAGCTCCGGATCTGTGCACAGGATCCTTCAGCCAAGCCTCTCTAGACAATGACTTCTCCCCCTCAGGAACCATCCTGCCAAAGGGGCTGTCCTGTCAACCCCTGGGCTGACCTTCCCATGTGTGGTTTGGTAAAAGTCATGAGCACACACCACCTGATTAGGAGGACCAAGAAGCTTGGGCCCAGGGAAGGGTCAAGAAAAGGCCTCTCCTGTCCTTCTTGATGGAGGTGGGGGACCACGGGTACAGAACACTACATAGTGGGCTCTCGGACTTGTGGATGTGTTGGCTGGCTTTGCTAATTTTTATGTTTTGACTCTTTGTTAGAAGCATTTTGGGTGGGGGAAGGAAGGGAGATATTCATTGATGTGGGTAGAATAAACACTTTGTCCAGGCAAAATTGTTTTAGAGGGCTCTGTAAGCCTAAAAGCTTGGGAGAAATTGGCTTGGAAAGAACTTGGGGAGCCCTTTGAGACCCTCCTGGGAGCCCCTTGGAGCTCTGTGCCCTGAGCCTCCCCCACTTTCCCTCCCTCATGGGGTCCTCAGACGTGTGTGAGCGCTAGCCTGGAAGTGTCCGGAGGGAAGGCCCCTGCCTGGCTGGCCATCCCAGCATCCCCGGCATAGTTTGGCACCGCGTCACGATCATCAGAATAGCCGCCGTCATTTACGGCACTTAGAGCTGGCGGAGAGCTTTACAAACATGATCTCACAGCGACCCCGGGAGCCCCTGTTACAGGAAACTGAGGCAGACAGATGGAGTGATGAGCCCAGGATCGCATGGCTGCTAAATGTCTGAGGCAGGATTTGAACTGAGGAGGAGCCCAGTGTGCTAACCTCTACACCACCCGCTGCCTCAAGCACTCAGTGTATAGTGGATTGAGTCTAAGCTCCTTCAGTCCAAGTGTAGACCCATCCTCTCCTCCCCTAAACTGCTGAACCTTTTCTGAGGAGGAGGCCAGGGGGCAGAAGGGCCAGGGGTCCCTACGTGGGGCTTCTTCCATCCCATCTGCTCTCAATGGCCTCCCACTGGCTGAATCCACGGGCCTGTGTCCCCAGGCCCTGCTGAGCATCCTGCTTCCTCTGGGATCTTCTCACCTGCCTTAGCTTGGAGCCCTCTCAGGTAAGAGGAAGCTCAGCAGCATGGAGAAGAATCAGAAAGAGCTGGGTTCAAATCCTGCCTCAGACCCAGGGCAATCACTTAAGGTCCCTGGCTCTGTTTCCTCCACTGCAAAAGGAGGAGGTTGGTGTCCTGCCCATGCCTCCCCACCCTGCCACTGTCCCCATCTCTGTCTCTTCCTTGAGGGGCAGAGACTGTTCTCTAGGTTATTAATTTTGTCTCCAATGCTTACAGTGTGGTGTGCAGTAGGCACTTAATAAATGTTTGTTTGGCCTCAGTGGTCATCAAGGTCCTTCTCTCCTCAGTCTCCTTCATCCTCTCCCCAGTCCCTCAAATCTCCCTCACAACAGCCGGGCCTGCAGGATCCCTGGACCTGCCAGGTCCATAACCAAGCTCAGGCCTTTCCCTTCCCTGCTACCCCTCCCCACTTCATATCCCCATTTCTGCCTGTGGCCTCGATGCTCACCTGGCGTTCCCAAAGAGCCTGGCTGTTCTCTCAGAGTCTTCCCGGCTCCAGGGCCCACTCTCAGCCCCCTGCCGCACTATGGGGTCCACCCAGGCAACTTCTGATGCCAAGGTTACTGCCCTCTGGTTGGTTACATGGAGTCAAATTCCCTCATTTTACAGATGAGGAAACTGAGGACCAAGTGGCTAAAGTCACACAGCCAGGAGGCACCTGAGGCAGGATTTAAACCAGGTCCTATGGATTCCAAGTCGAAAACTTTCCACCACATCACAGTTGCTAATACTATTTCCCTGGCCATAAAATGCCAAAAAAAAAAAAAACCAAAAGAAACTCCACCCCAAACCTGTGCTGCCTCCCCGGGAATTCTGCAGAGTGTTACTTGTGCCTGAGGAAGGGGATGAGGGGAGCATCACCCTTTTCTTGGGGAGGGGGAGCTCACTTGTACGTAGGGTAAGGCCCAGGGGTGGGCACGGACGCTTCTCTGGCTAGCTCCACTCTCTGGTCTGCTGGCACCGAGGCCCTGGAGAGCCCAAGGGGCCCCCAGAAAGGGGAGTATCTGCAGCTGACTGGCCCAGAACTGGCACTGTCCTGGACCTCCACAGTCGCCTCCTTGGTCAGACCTATCCAGAAGGAGCATGAAAGAGGGAGGGAGCCCAGCTGAGTGCCCACTAGCCCAGGACTACCCACTGGCCCAGGACTGCCCACCGACCCAGGACTGTTTTCAAGCAGCAAGGCCAGGGTCTGCAGGATAGGTCCCCCATCTGAAGTTACTCGGGGTCTCAGTTTCCTCACTTCCATTCCTCCTCTTCCTTCCTAAATGAGCCCACCCCAGGCCTCCTGAAGCCCTTCTTTCCTGGGACAGGTCAGACTCTCCTCCCTTATCCTTCCCCTCCTCTCAGATTGCCTCCCTCCTCTTACCAAATTTCTCAGATTCAGGGCTGGAAGCAAGCTCCCCAAGCCTCTTCCTCTTCTGCCCCTGGGCTGGGCTCAGTCTGTGGGACCTGTACAAGGGATGGGGTCTCCCCAGTCATTCTCCTTCACAGGAAGCAGGGGAAGGGAGCAGACAGAGGGGTGCACTGCCCCTTTGGTGTGGGGAGGGATAGGGGCTGCCACTGGGGGCTCTCCCAAAGGGTGGCCAGGCCCTTCCTCCCCCCAGGGGGTCCCACTTACCTTCTTGGCTTCTTCCCTTGTTCCCGGAAACCTTTTGCAAAGGGATTGTTGTCAATTTTGAGTTTGGTGATCTGTAGAAAGGAACAAAGTCAATTTTGTCATGATGCTCGAGGCCATAAGCTGACCCTGACCAACTCTGACCGTCCCACTTGGGAGCCTCCGAGCAGCACTGATGCCACACAGGAGCCGGTTTCCCAAGGGCCAAGGACCATGTGGCTACTGGACTAGCCCATCAATGTCCCCGAGGCCAGAGCGTTCCTCGTACAAGGCAGTGAACTTTGACTGGAGTCTGTATACAGCAGTCGACAAATGTGTTATCAGCTAAGAAGGGTACGAGCGGGAGTGAGACTTAAAATGCCAGGAGGGTGTGTTTTCTGGCAGAGGCAAGTGTGAGACACAGACACCCCTGTGCTTTAGGACTATCCCATGGCAGCCAAGGAAGTATGGACCGCAGAGGGGAGAGAAGCAGGGACGCCGGGCATGAGGGCTCCCAGATCTGGCCATGGAAGACACGGGAGGATCTGCCGCCAGCCTGGAGAGGACGGCTGCCTTCTTATGCCAGAAGGCCTCATTCTGCTTGGCCCCAGAACCAGCGACCGCACAAGGAGTGGGTTGCCCTGGAGGTCACTAAGCAGGGGCTGAATCATTACTTATTGGGGACGTATGGGGTAGGGGAATTCTTGGTCAGATCTGGGGGAGGCACAAGATATTGAGTTGTGTTAAGTCGTTTCTGACTCTTGAGCCCATTGGGGGTTTTCTTGGCAGAGATACTGGAGTGCTTTTGCCATTTCCTTCTCCAGCTCATTTTATGTTTATTTTATTTTTGGGAAGGGAGAGGCGAGGCAATCAGAGTTAAGTGACTTGCCCAAGGTCACACAGCTCGTGTCTGAGGCTGGATTTGAACTCAGGTCCTCCTGACTTCAGTCCTGGCGCTCTCTCCCCTGCAGCGTCGCCCAGCTGCCCTCTGGCTCTCAGAGACCCATAATAAAGGTTTCTTATTGCCTGACCTACTGAAGCTGCTTGTGCTGTCTAGTCTGCTCCATCCGTGGCCCCCAAACACATTGGGTCTATGTCTTCAGGAAATCTCAGAATTTTAGAGTTAGAAGGGAATGAATGGATGAAAAGCCCTACTTACTTACTGGCTGCCAAACATGCCCTGAGTACAGTGCAAACAAATGCCAACTCAAGATAGTTCCTGCCCTTGAGAAGCTTATAACTGGACAGGAAGAGGTGACCCACAGAAGTGAGGTGGTCAGGGGTGGTGAGCAGAACCATAGGAGTGACTGGCAGTTTTCAGCAACAGGAACTCCTGTTTCCCTCCTTTTGGCCCCTCGATTTCCCTGGAGGAGCCTCTTCCAGGCCCCAGACACCTTCTCCCTCCCCCTCCCAGTGCTCTAGAATCCCAGGTCAGGGCCCTTTCCCCTTCCTATGCCAGCAGAGCCTCACAGAGGGCCGGCAAGGGAGGGGGCAGGGAGCGAAGGCCGGCTACCTGCTCATTCTGATAGGCTGTGACAGAGATGAAGACCGTCTGGGGGAAGGTGAAGACTTGGAAGCCGCTCCAGCAGACGTTGAAGAGGTCATCGGCTTGTACCACGAGGAAGCGGGGCTGGTAGCGGTGCATGGAATGGAGGATGATCTGGGGAGACAGAGGACTCACTAGGGGGCTGATCTCTGCCTCAAGGCTGCCTGGGAGGATTAAGCCTCTCCTCCTGGGACAGACCCCTTCCAACCTTAAGTTCTGAGAGCCTTTGGGTGGGGACATCCTATTCCCTTCCTCCTATGGGGAGAAGGTGCTCCAGCTCCATCTGGCATGCCTCGGTAGGTAGTGAGTTTCTCATCCCTGGAGGGCTTAGAGCAGATGGTAGATGGCTACTCCTCAGGATTGCTTTGGAGGGGACTCTTGGTCAGAGAAAGAGGTTGGGGCTGTATGGTGACCAGAAGCTTCTTTTGGTCAATTCTGGGGATTCTGGGAGCAGAAATGTATGGGGAGGGAGGGGGAACGAGGAGGGAGGGATCTGATTACGTGGCCGAGCTGGTCCAAGGTGTTGTTGGTCAGTTTCATTTTGTGGAAGGACACAGGCTCCTTCATCCAGTGGCTGCCGTAGGCCGGTGAGTCCGGATGGATGTAGGAGCGGCCAGGGAGCCGAGGCTCTGCCTTGCCTGCCACCTCCCACTGGTCTTTGGTCCACTGCAGGACACAGAAGGCCCCCACTGAGAGCAGGCAGGAAGAACCACTGCTCTTTGCAGGTGGGAGGGGGGAGCAGGCAAAGGCTAGAGCAAATCTCAATGAGTCATTGAACCCCATCTCAGAAAAGTAAACTGAGACTGGAGCACAGAAGGGCCTTGCCCAATGTCCCACAGCTGATCAGGTGGGACAAGCTCGGGGGAACGCGGATCTGGGTCTCTAAGCCTAGCTGTGGTCCCTTGCTGTGACTCCCTTCCCTTTCTAGTTCTCACGTGCCAGGTTCCAGCTCACCTCTCCCACAGAACACTGCAGGGGGCAAGGGGCCCCAGGCAAGAACAAGTACCTTATACCTGAAGTTGTCCATCGGCACAAAATCTGCCAGCACCACATACTTCAAGTAGGGGACCAAGCCTGAGAGTCTGATTTTGCACTGGGGGAACATCCTCCTATGAAGGACAGAGATGGCATCACCCGCTGGCTGAGGGTCTGCATGGAGTGCTCCCACCAAGGGGCAAGGGAATCATGGGAAGACGAGAAGGCTAGGCCGGGGCAGCTGGGATGAGAGAGGGCATCCCAATAACACAGACTGAGAGTTACATGATGCCTTCCTTGATGGTCATCATCTTCGGACCCTTATTTTACAGAGAAGGAGACTGAGGCAGAGGCAGACATGACCTGCCAAAGCCATGATGGGCAGTGATTGGCAGAGCCAGGAAATGAGCCCAGATCCTCTTTTCTCACCTCATCTCCATCCACTCTGCACCCTAGGACCCTCTGCCCATAGGGTTATGTCTTCATGAATCTGTTATTTTTAAATTTTTTTTTTCATGAATCTCAGTTTTGGGTTCTCTCTAGGGCCACGCACTCCTAGGAGACCATATCCCACTCCTTTTCCTCCCAACCTAACCCTCAGGCAGAGTCCATAGCCCAGCCACAATGATCCCCAAGCCCCAGTCCCAGCCTTGGCCCTGGCCCCAGGCCTATTTTGACCATATAGCTCATGAGCTCATCCCCAGGGGAGTGGGAGGTGAGATTGGGCCCAGGGATATAGATGGATGGCTCCGTGTGGCCCCTGACCACTGCTGGGATCCCAGGCCATCCAAAGCTTGGGGTGCAGGGCTCTTTTGGGCCTTTGTTCTGGTGTCATTCTCCAGCCTGCCCACAGGATTGGGGTTAAACGGGTAGGGGCCTCACCTGCCAGATTTGGTGATGACCATCTCTGTGCCGGCCTGGTAGAATTGGGTCCAGAGCTCTAGATCCTCCAAGGAGGCAGTGATGGGACCATGGGCACTGGAGCCTGCTGTGCCCCTTGGGGCCATGGACTCTGGTGGAGGCGAGAAGACAGTAGCAGACACTTAGCCGGCCAAGTCACTGGAGGACACTCAGGTCCCAGGGTCACAGAGGAGCTCAGATGCAGGCTTGGAGGCTAAGTCACACCTGGATACCACTGCCTACTGCCATATCCTGGCTGGGGTGGGGGTGGTGGTCCTCCAGCCTCTACTGCAAAACTCCTGGGAGGGGCATCTTACAAAGTTGACCAATCATTCCCCTTTGGGAGAGTTTCGGCTGTTAGGTTTTGGAGGAAGGGACACAATATCCCCATCAGGTCACCACAGCCCCTGGACAATGGGGGCCAGAGCCTCCTAATCACCTAGCCTCGCTCCAATCCAGGTGTCAGGGATTCTCCTCAAGCTCAGATCTGACCAGGCCCCTCCCCTCATTCCATAATGTCAGTGACTCCCTACTATGCCCAGGGTTAAATCAGCTTCTCCTGGGCCTTTGCCATAGGCTCTGGCCTGTTTTCTTCCCTTCATGCCCTGTCGTCAAACTGATCCTGGTACTCCTCATAAGAGACACTCCCTCTCCCTGCTCCATGCCTTTCATCAGCTGCCCCCACCTGTGGGCTCCTCTTTCTCCCTATCACTTCCTTTTGGAATACCCATTTCTTACACAAGTCAGCACAGGCACCACCTTCTCCACAACACCTTTCCTGCCCCCTCCCAAGTGGCAGGCACCCTCCCCGCAACGGTGTCAGGCATGCCTGCTCCATGGAGGGAGGGGCTGCTGATTCTTTTCTGTCACAGTAACCCTAGAGTCTGACATGGGGTGGGGTCAGTACCAAGTAGGGACTTAGGTTTCCAGACCTCTCTGAAAACAGCTGCACAAAACCCCTGAACCTTGGGACAGTGCACTCTCCACCCTGGAAACAGAACCCTACTTAACTTAACAAAGAGTTAAAAGTCAGACCAGAAAATGGACAAAAAACAGGAAAAAAAAACTCTGACTATAGAAAATTACTATGGTGAAAAGGATGATCAAAACACTCAGAAGAAGACAGCAAAGTCAAAGCTCTTACATCCACAGCTTCCAAAAAATATATAAATTAGTCTCAGGCCATGGAAGAACTCAAAAAGGATTTTGAAAATCAAGTAGAGGTAGAGGAAAAATTGGGAAAAGAAATGAAAGGGATGCAAGAAAATCATGAAAAGCCAAGAGCTTAGTAAAGGAGACAAAAAAAAGTTCTTTAGAAAATAAAACCTTAAAAAACAGACTAGGCCAAATGGCAAAAGAGGTCCAAAAAGCCAACGAGGAGAACACCTTAAAAAACAGAATTGGTCAAATGGAAAAGGAAGACAAAAGCTCACTGAAGAAAATAATTCCTTAAAAATTAGAATGGGGCAAATGAAGCTAGACTTCGTGAGAAATCAAGGAACAATAAAACAAAACCAAAAGAATGAAAAAAAATGGAAGACAATGTGAAATAACTCATTGGAAAAATAACTGGCCTGGAAAATAGATCCAAGAGTAATAATTTAGAAATTATTGGAATACCTGAAGCCCTTGATCAAAAAAAGAGCCTAAACATCGTCTTTCAAATTATTAATGATAGTCAAAGGTTATGAACAGGCAGTTTTCAGGAGAAGAAATTAAGGCTATCTGTAGTCATATGAAAAAATGCTCTAAATCACTATTGATTAGACAAATGCAAATTTAAAAAAACTCTGAAGTACCATTGTACTTTATATTAATATCTATATTATATCGATTTATATCAATACTCTGAAGTATTGGCTAACATGACGAAATAGGAAAATGACAGATGTTAGAGAAGATATGGGAAAATTGGAAAACTAATGCATTGTTGGTGGAGTTGTAAATGGATTCAACCATTCTGGAGAGCAATTTGAAACTATGCCTAGGGCTATAAAACTGTGCATAACCTTTGACCCAGCAATACCACTTCTAGTGTATCCTAAAGAGATCATAAAAATGGGGAAAGGACCCACATGTACAACAATATTTATAGCAGCAATTTTTTTTTGATGGCCAAGAACTGGAAATTGAGGAGATGCCCAACAATTGGGGAATGGAGGAACAAGTTGTGTTATATGAATGTAACGGAATACTGTTGTTCCATAAGAAATGATGAAAAGGGATTTCAGAAAAACCTGCAAAGACTTACATGAACAGATGCTGAGTGAAGTGAGCAGGACCAAGAGAACATTGTACACAGTAACAGCAATATTGTATGATGACCAACTTTGATAGACTTAGCTCTTCTCAGCAATACAAGGATCTAAGCCAATTCCAAAGGGCTCACGATGGAAAATGCTGTCTATATTCAGAGAAAGAACTATGGAGTATGAATGCAGATCAAGGCATACTATTTTCTCTCTCTTTTTCTCTTTCTTTTTTGGTTTCTTGCTTGTCGTGTTTTTTTTCCCTTTGGTTCTAATTCTTTTTACAACATAACTAATGTGGAAATAAGTTAATGCTATTGTACCTGTATAGCCAATATCAGATTGCACGCCATCTTGGGAAGGAGGGAAGAAAATTTAGAGCTCGAAATCTTATAGAAGTGAATGTTGAAGACCAAAATCAAATAAATAAAATTTTAAAAAGAAATTATCATGGAAAACTTCCCTGATATTCTAGAGCCAGAGGATAAAATAGAAATTGAAAGAATCTACTGATCACCTCCTGAAAGAAATCCCAAAATGAAAACCTCAGGAATATTATAGCTAAATTCAAGAGTTGTCAGGTCAAAGAGAAAATATTGCAAGCAGCTGGAAGGAAACAATTCAAGTATCATGGAGTTATAGTCAGGATAACACAGGATTTACCAACTTCTATCTTAAAGGACTGGAGAGCTTGGAATATGCTATTCCAGAGGACAAAGGACCTAGGATTACAACCAAAGATCATCTAACCCAACAAAACTGAGCATAATCCTTCAAGGGAAAAAAATGGATATTCAATGAGATAGAGGACTTTCAAGCATTCTTGATGAAAAGACCAGAGCTGAATAGAAAATTTGACTTTCAAATACAAGATTCAAGAGAAACATAAAAAGATAAACAGGAAAGGGAAATCCTAAGGGACTTAATAAGGTTAAACTGTTTATATTCCTTCATGTGAACATGATATTTGTAATTCCTAAGACCTTTCTCATTATTAGGGTAGTTAGAAAGAGTATATATAGACAGAGGGCACGGGTGAATATGGAGTGATGATAGCTAAAAAGTAAAATTAAGGGATGAGAGAGGAAATGTATTGGGAGGGGAAACTGATTAATAATTTACATCAATAATTTACATAAAAGAGGCAAGAGAAAGCTTTTACAGTGGAGGGGAAGATGGAGGAGGTGAGGGAGAGGGAGTGAATCTTACTCTCATCAGAATTGGCTGAAAGAGGGAATAACGTACATATTCAGGGGCAGCTAGGTGGTGCAATAGAGCACCGACCCTGGAGTGAGGAGGACCTGAGTTCAAATCTGGCCTCAGACACTTGACACACTTACCAGCTGTGTGACCTTGGGCAAGTCATTTAACTCCAATTGCCTTGCCTTCCCTCCTCCAAAAACAAACAAACAAAAACCGTACATACCCTACAGGAAAGCAGGAGGGGAAGGGGATAAGGGTATGATAGAAAGGAGGGCATATTGGGGAGGGGGTAGTTAGAAGCAAAACACTTTTTGAGGAGAGACATAGTGAAAAAGATAGAATAGAATAGAATAAATAGGGGTAGGGGGGGAGTAGGATGGAGGGAAATACAGTTAGCAAAGGTAACTATGAAAAAAATTCTGAAATTTCTCTGATAAAGGCCTCATTTCTCAAACACAGAACTGAATCGAATTAGAAAAATAAAAGCCATTCTCCAATTGATAAACGATCAAAAGATGCAATCAATTTTCAGATGAAGTAATCAAAGCTATCTATAGCCATATGAAAAAATATTCCAACTCACTGTTGATTGGAGAAATGCAAATTAAAGCAATTCTGAGGTATTACCTCACACCTATTAGATTTTCTAAAAGAACAGAAAAGGTAAAAGACAAATGGAGGGGATATGGGAAAAATGAGACATTAATGCGCTGTTGGTGGAGTTGTGAACTGATTCAACTGTTCTGTAGAACAATTTGGAACTATGCCCAAAGGGCTATAAAACCAGGCATACCCTTTGACCTGGCAATAGCACTACTAGGTCTGTATCCAAAAAGAGATAAAAATCGAAAAGGAAAAGGACCTGTATGTAAAATATTTATAGCAGCTCTCTTCTGGGAGTAAAGAATTAGAACTTGAGGGTATGCCTATCAGCTGGGGCATGGCTGAACAAGTTGTGCTCTGTGGTTATGAGGGAATACTCTTGTGCTATAAGAAATGATGAGCAAGATGCTCTCAGAAAAATCTGGAAAGACTTGCATGGGCAGATACAAAGTGAAAAGTACTGTGTACAAAGTAACAGCGACATTGTGAGACAACCAACTTTGAATGACTTAGCTATTCTCAGCAATACAATGATCTTTAAAGGACATAAGATGAAAAATGTTCTCCATCCCCAGAGAAAGAACTGATGGTGTCTGAATATGGATTGAAGCAGATTTTTTTAACTTTATTTTTCTTGAGTATTTTTTTTGTCTAGACTTTCTTTCACAACATGACTGCTATGGATAGGTTTTGCGTGACTAAATATACATAACCTACATGGAATTGCTTGCCTTCTCATTGAGGGGGAGAGATGGGGTGGGAGAGAATTCACAAATCAAAGTTTTAAAAATAAATGTTAAAAATTGCCTTTGCATGTAACTGGGGAAAATTAAATACTAAATAAAAAGCAATGAAGTAAAAAACTTTACATCAATAAATAAGAGAAAGAACAAGGGAAAAAACGTCGAATTGACAAGAGCAAGATGCTACGTGACCCTTGCAGCCCAGAGTGTTCAGAGGCTGCACTTGGAGGGCCCTGCCGGCTCCTGGCTGGGGTCCTGACTTGAATCTGTGTGTTTCTGACTCCAAGGCCAGCTCTCTCTTAATCATAGCTAATAACAGCTAATGTTTACACAGCACCTGGTACCAGGCCTAGCGCTTTACAAAGAATAGAAATATTCTCGATCCTACAACAGCCTTGGCAGTGCTATTATTATCCCCATTCTACAGACGAGAAAACTGAGCCAAAGAGAGGTGAAGGGTTACATAACTAATAAATATCTAAGATCAGATTTGATCTCAAGTCTTCCTAAGGCCAGGCCCAGCACTCTGTACATGACCCACAGTGCTGTGGTGCTTCTTCTCATGTATCTACTTATCTGATGTATTCATTCATTCTCATGCTGCATCTCCCCAGCCAAGTCAGCTGAGGGGGCGAGGGGGGGCGGGGCAGGATGCCAGAGTAGGCACCTTAATCAGTTCCCCTCAGTCTGGATTGGATGGGGATTGGGCAGCAGCCCCCTAGCCCAGGCGAGGACCCGAGGTCACACAGCCAGTGAGGGCAGGGCTGCGTCTGCTCTTCCCACTCAGTCTGCACTGTCTGTCAACCAGGACTCTAAGGTCCTTCTGGCTCAGACTCACAGCTACTGATCCTAGGGAGGGCCTGGCCTTGGCAGCCAGCCCATTTCTCCCTGCTCAGCCTCAACCCTCCAAACACAGGCTGGTGCCCTCAGGTAGAAATGGTTTCCAAAGGCCTGAGTAGCACAGGGAAAGACCATTCAAAGTTCTGACCAATGGGGCTCTTTCTCTACTCCCAAATTCAACCCTGGTCTTCCCTCCACTGAGGCTGTCCTTCATTTTGAGCCTCCCAGAGTTTCTCCCCACCCAGCACCCCTGGCTTCCCTCCGAGTCCTTCTGATTTTCCTTGGATTCCGCCCCCCTAGGGTCTGTTTCAGCCACCTGCCCCCTCCCCATACTCAGACTCCCGATCTTCCCTGGGATTCCCCCACTTCTTCAGTGATTTCTTTTCTCAATATACCCATTCATTCTGATGAGCCACAAGACCGCTCTCCTCCCAGAGAACACCTGGAATCCCCAGGCAAGGGTCTCCCTGACCATTCTGACCTTTCCCTCCCTGCAGGAGACTCCCCAGCTCCCAGCGACCCCAGGTTTCATTGTTGTTTGGATCCGGAGGAAAAGACCCAGAGCATGGGGTGGGGGGCAGGGAGCTGGAGAGAGGCAAACTGAAGCTGGCTATCAGGAAGGGCTTCCTAGCAGAGAGCTGTCCCGAAATGGGATGGACTGCTGGGGTGGGGGGAGGGTCTCCCTCTTGGAGGGCTTCAAGAGACACTGGCTGACCACCTTTAGCATTCCTCTTTCCAAGTCTGAGATTCTTAATAGCCTCAGAATCCCCCTCTTAAAATCTCTTGTTGTGACCATGGTCCCTCCCTAAGACCATTGGGATCTACACCAATCTTCCCAGTTCTCCACCAGTGCCCATGTTCTGACCATCTCCCAGACACCCATGAACCTCAGCCAAAGACTCCCCAGCCCTTCTAATCATCTCTCAGCACTGTTGTACCTCCGTACGCCTTCTATGCCTTTGGACCAAGCATAAGATACCTTCCCCCCAACTCCATTCCAGGGTCCCTCCATGCTTCTGAGATAATCTTACCCACCCCTCTCATCCAGGACCTCCCTGTGATCCCCCCAAAGAGCCCCTCACTTCTTATGACCCAGACTTTCATTTCTTCTGATCAACCCTAGTCTCTCCCCTACATCCTGGAGTCCTCCCCACAAATGCCCAGAGAATTCATCCCCTCCTAGCCCCTTTCACCCCTTCTAATTTTCCCAGGACGCTGTGATATCCAGTCCTTCACTCCATCACCTTGCCCCCAAATCCGTAACAACTCCCCACCCTTTTCCATCTTTCCTTCCCCTCTCAGCTCACGCCAGGAGCCCCTGGCTCTGGACTACCCCAACATCCTTGGCACTCCTCTCACCCCATTCTATCTGACCTTTCACAGAAACTCTATGCATCTCCTTCCCCCCCCCCACCCCCTTACTCGGACCCAAACCCCTGCTGCAGAGACCTCCTTGTCCAGAGCCTTTCCACCATTCTCTCAGTACTCTGGTCATCCATCCGCCTCGTTTCCCTCCGAGCTTTCTGCAGCCCACCAGCCCAGCCCCCTGGGATGATTTTGCCTGGGATCCTCCCCCCTTCCCTCCCTAATCTCCGTCTTTCTTCATATGTTTCCCAGGATCTTGTAGCCCCCTCTTCGGGACCCCCCTTCTGATCTTCTCCGAATACCTGGATCCGCCCTGTCCACCGGACCCTTCCCAGGAAGCGCCCCCTCGGTAGAGCACCCCATCCCCACCCGGAGGGCCCTACCAGGCACAACTTGCATCTTCCATGGGCTTCTGGGGGTGGCACCTGGGGCCCACGGCGACAGGCAGACCCTTCTTCACAGACAGCCAGGAAGGAAGAAAAGAAAAACTTCTGCAGCTCCAGCTAGGATTGGCGGGGGGCTAGGGAGGTGGATAGGAGGCGGCAGCCAGGTGAACTTTAAGGAGACTAATGAGGGAGGAGGAGTCTGGGGGCCCGGGGTCCGCCCCAAAGGCTTTGATGTCCCCAGGGACAAAGGCGGCCGGGGAAGCCGATCCGAGACATTAGCAAAAGCTTGGAGGGTCCGGAAGCTTGGCGGTTCTGAGGCCACTCACTGGGCTGCTAATGGGACGGGGCAGTGCCCCAGCCCCCGGGAAGACGGCCCAGCCCAGAATCACAGGCTGTGGGAGCCCGGGGTCGGACACCCTCATCTGACAAATGGCGAAACTGAGGCACAGAGTGTTGAAGGACTAGTTTAAGGTGACACAGTCAAGTGGAGCCGAAAGAAGCCTCCGCGCGGAAAATGGGCTGAAGCCCGGCTCTGCCACTTCTGTCCTGGGTGACCTTGGTCCAGTCTCGGCCCTCTCTCAGACCCAGCTCCCTCCTTTGGGAAATAGGATTGGATAAGACAGAGTCAGGCGTCTCTGGTCCCAGGCAATGGCAGAGGTGGTCTCAAGCCGGGCCTTCTGAATTCTCCCATTCAGGCCTCTCTGAGGGGGGTCCCAGAGGTGCAGAGACCTGGGGAGAAGAAGGATGGGGAGCTCCCCCCTCCTCATTCCTGCTGGGGTAGAGACCCCATGTTTTTAGCCTTATTGGGCAGTCTAAGCACAGACACTCCTCAGAGTGCTGGGAGGTGCCTTAGAACAGGGAATGTCCCATATCCAGAGAAAAAACGATGGAGTCTGAATGCAGAGCCAGCAGACTTGTTTCATTTCACTTTCCCATGGTTTCTCCCATTCATTCTAATTCTTCTTTGCAACATGACTAATGTGAGAATGTGTTTAATAGAAATGTATATGTAGAGCCCACATCAGATTGCAGGCCATCTTGAGGAAGGAGGTGAGAGGGAGAGGGAGAAAATATAAAACTTAGGGAAGTGAATGTTGAAAACTAAAAATAAATAAATTAACTAATAAAAAAAAAAAGAACAGAGGACATCA
This sequence comes from Phalanger gymnotis, assembly GCA_028646595.1. Taxonomy (NCBI): domain Eukaryota; kingdom Metazoa; phylum Chordata; class Mammalia; order Diprotodontia; family Phalangeridae; genus Phalanger; species Phalanger gymnotis. The sequence goes on from CM053622.1 coordinate 4,549,778, forward strand.
GGGCTGGGAGGGGCCTCAAAACGGGGGATGTCAGAGCTGGGAGGGGCCTCAGAACAGGGGATGTCAGAGCTGGGAAGGGGCCTCAGAACAGGGGATGTCAGAGCTGGGAGGGGCCTCAGAACAGAGGATGTCAGAGCTGGGAGGGGCCTCAGAACAAGGGATGTCAGGGCTGGAAGGGGCCTCAGAACAGGAGATGTCAGGGATGGGAGGGGCCTCAGAACAGGGGGTGTCAGAGCTGGGAGGGGTCTCAGAACAGAGGATGTCAGACCTGGGAGGGGAACTTTAGAACAGGGGATGTCAGAGCTGGAAAGGGAACCTTAGAACAGAGGATGTCAGAGCTGGGAAGGGCCTCAGAACAGGGGGTGTCAGGTTTGGGAAGGGCCTCAGAACAGGGGATGTCAGAGCTGGGAGGGGTCTCAGAACAGAGGATGTCAGGGCTGAGAGGGACCTCAGAACAGGGGATGGCAGAGCTGGAAGGGGAACTTTAGAACAGGGGACGTCAGGGCTGGGAGGGGCCTCAGAACAGAATGTCAGGGCTGGGAGGGACCTCAGAACAGGGAATGTCAGAGCTGGGAGGGGCCTCAGAACAGGGGGTGTCAGAGCTGGGAGGGGTCTCAGAACAGAGGATGTCAGGGCTGGAAGGGGCCTCAGAACAGGAGATGTCAGGGATGGGAGGGGCCTCAGAACAGGGGATGTCAGGGCTGGGAGGGGCCTCAGAACAGAATGTCAGGGCTGGGAGGGACCTCAGAACAGGGAATGTCAGAGCTGGGAGGGGCCTCAGAACAGGGGATGTCAGAGCTGGGAGGGGCCTCAGAACAGGGGATGTCAGAGCTGGGAGGGGCCTCAGAACAGAGGATGTCACAGCTGGGAAGGGAACCTTAGAACAGGGGATGTCACAGCTGGGAGGGGCTTTAGAACAAACACAGCATGTCACAGCTGGGAGAATACGGAAGACTTGTCTTGCCTGGCTTCCCATTTTATGCAGTAAACAGCCCCCAGCTTTGACTGACTTGCCCACCTGGGTGGGAGGTTGGGCAATGAAGAATTCCTCAGGGCCGCAGGAGTGGCCTCCTTTCAGGGGATCCCACTTGCCAGTGCTGGTGGGAGGGCCCAGCAGGAGCCCAGAAGGAGTTCTGGTGGGGGAAGCCCTACCCCACCTTCCAGCTGACTCTCTCTTGGGGGGGCATGGGGGGTGCTCAGGCTCTGCTTCTCTGTCCAGCCCTGCTCTGTTCTGGGCTGGAGGCCCAAGAGCAGCCTGGAGATAGCCCCTGAAGGCCAGAGGCTATAGGGGGCCCAGCTGGGGTCTAGGCCAAGGGGGCCCCTGCCTTATGGTTAATTCAATGCAATCACTTCACTGGGGATCTCCAGAGCTGCCTCCCCTTGGCCTCTCCTTGTCCTGGTTCTGGGAGCAGGAGAATGGGGAGGGTTCCAGAGCCAGCAGCTTGTTGGGAGGGTCCGGTCAGGAGGCCAGGCTTTTTGTCCCATCTCTGCCTCCAACTTTTCCTATGAGCCTGGGCAGGCCACTGGCCTTAGTTTCCCTCTCTGTCAAACGAGAGACTAGAAGTTCCCCAAAAGGCCTTCCCTCCCCACCGTCCACCAGCCATGACCCTCTAGGGGAGGTAGTGTCTGCTGCCAGTTCACACAGGCCCCTCGCACACTCTGCACCGCATCCGGCCATTTGGACCTGCCTCCTCCATGAAGCTTTCTCAGATTTCACCCATTCCGAGAGCATTCTTCTGTCTCATGGAATTGTGCCCTTCTGGCTCTAGAAGTCTCAGAGGTTGCCAGTCCAGCCCTCTCATTGTATAGATCAGGAAACTGAGGCCCAGAGGGAAGCAATTTGCCAACCAGGCAGTGGCGGAGATGACCCTTGTTTTGCCAGGTGGGAGGCATCCTAAGCCTTCCCGTCTTCAGCAGCGGGAGAGGGTTTTCTTTAAACTCCACAGTGGCCCATTTCCAAGGCCCCATCTACCAGCCTGATTTCTTCCTCCCTCCAGATCCAAATCTATTAATGGGGGCCTGGGGAGGGCAGAAGGAAAGCTAATGGCTTAGAGCAAGCAGGGAGACACAGATGGGCCATTGGATTTCCCATTTCACTGATTCATGAGCATTTCCTTCGCAAATGGACAGAGGCTATTACCTGTCCTAAGTCTAGGGCCCCTGGGGCCACTCAGAGTCTAGCTCTGTCCAGCCTAGGGGAGGAGGAGGTGATGGGCAGGCCGACTGGGCCTTGCCTCCTCATCCCACCCATCCAGGGCAGGCCTGGCCTGCAGACCTGGGAGACCTGACCTTAAGAGTCAGGATGCTTGGGAGGAGGTCGTTTGGCCCAATGGACAGAACATTTGGGCACCAGGACCTGGGTTTGAATCCTGCCCCTCTCTGGGCCTCTTTCCCCATCTGTGAAACAAAGGAGTTGGACAAGATGTTTCCAGCTCAAATACTATAAAGCTGTTCTCAGCTGTTGGTGGAATCCCTTGTTATCAGACAAAGTGGCCCCTGACACAAAGCCAGTATCAAAGTGCCGGGGGAGGGTGGTGCTGCAGGGCTGTCTGTAGGCCTGGCCAGCCCTATCAGGCAATTGTGGCCAGGGCTGAGCCTCCAGAAGAGCAACCAAGAGGCCAGGCCTGTGCCGATAAGATCAGAGGGAGGGGCTGGGGACGAGAGCCGACCCAGCCTGGCACAGTGGCCAGGACCCTGTCATAAACATCCCACCTCAGACACTTACTGTCCCAGGCAAGCCACTTACATTTCTCTATACCTCAGTTTCCTCATCTGCAAAATGGGTGACCTCTGAGGCCCCTTCCAGCTTTAAATCTATGATTCTAGGATTCCCCTGAAGAAGAGAAGGCTCACAGGGACCCAGAAAGCTAGATGAAGCAGCTAGGGGGCCCAAGGGAGAGAGGGTTGGACCTGAGGTCAGGAAGACCTCCTGCCTTACATGCTTACAAGTCACTTAACTGCTACCGGCCTCAGTTTCCTCATGTGTAACACTGGGATCATAATAGTACCTACCCCTCAGAATTGTTGTGAAGACCAAATAAGAAAGCAGAAGAAAAGAGCTTTGCAAACCTTAGAGCACTTCCTGGATGCCAGGGAGGCCAGGGCAGGAGTTTCAAAGACATAGATTTCCGTTTAAAGTCAGGAAAAGGTCCTAACATGAAGAAATTATCCAAAAGGGAGTGAGTCTCTCTCTGAAGGTAGTGAATTCCCCATCCCTTATCAGGGATGTGATAGAGGGCAGGCCTACTTGCTCAGACCCTTAATTGGACCCAATGCCTTTGGGTTCCTTCTAGTGCCAATGGGAGATTCTGAGATTCTCTGAAATATTTAGTGGTAAGAACCCCAGGCCAAGCCAGGAGGGCCTTAGAAGTCTACCCAATCTAATAAACTGTGACTCCCCCGCCCCCAGATTAAACAGCTGGGGAAACGCAGCCTCTCATAGGAGCCCCGACTTAGCCTGAAGCCTGGCACAGACTTAATGCTTAATAAATGTTTTTGTCTTTCTCTTTCCCAACCAGTCTCCACCGGGGAAGGTGGGGCTGTGCTCCGACCGGCATCCATTGTATTCAGAGCTCCGGGCTGGGAGATGCCAACTTTAGATAAACTGGCCCTTGTCCTCAGGGAGCTTAGTGGCCTTGACCTGCAGCTTTCCAGCCGCTCCTCGGAAGAACAGTCTCTCTTGCAAAGTCAGAGAGCACTTGGTCCAGCTCTCTCCCCAGGCTGCTTACTCCCAGTTTCTGGTGGCATTCCCTTCTCTCCCTTTCCAAGAATGCGAAGTACCTTGAGGGTAGGCAGAGTGCTGCCTCTGTATCCTCAGCCCTGATCACGTGGGTAGGTCAAGTTAACGTTGTTGGCTGACTGTGAGGTCTGAGGAAGGAAAAGATGCACCAGACCCAGAGGATCGGGAGGGTTTCTGGAGCAAGGAGGGAAAGGGGTGGAGTCGAACTTTACCTGCTGGGCTAGCATTCAGCCCAAGAAGAAGGGGGAGGGGCCTAGGTTCTCAAGGACCCCGAGGTCATTAAGGCTAACACCCTGTTGGCTTCCTCTTACCTCAAGGACCCATAGAAACTCAAGCAACCCACCTCCTACTTATCACGCAGTACTCCTCTTCTAGTAGAGTCCAGCTAAACTGACTTTCTTACTGTTCTTCATTACACAGCCCTACTTTTCCCACCTCCTAGTCTTTGCAGTGGCTGTTCTCTATGCCAGGAGTTCCTTCCCTCTCTACCTCCCCTTGTTGGAGCGCCCTTCAGGTTTTGGCTACACCAGTGCTTTCCCCACCAAAATCACCAGGCATCTAGTCAGTCAGTAAGCATTTATTAAGTACCTACTGTGAGCCAGGCACTTTGCTAAGCACAATTTAAAAAAATTATTCCTAGGTACTTGTAGCTGTCCCTGGTTTCTCGCTCAGCTTGAGTGGAAGCTTCTAGAGGGAAGGAGGTGTATCACTTTTGTCTTTGAATGGTCAGTGCTTAGCACAGTGGCTAGAATACAGTATACAAAGAGGTCATTAAAGGATTGTTCATTTCTTAAATGACCCCCTCAGGGTCACGTGCAAATTTGTGAGAACTTGAATTTGAACTCAGGTCCTACCTCCTGATTCCCTGTCAGATGAGGTCACTCTTCATCTGACCTCGAACAGGACACTGGGAGAGTCTGCCCCACCCCAGCTGAGGTGGAGACTCCAAGTGACCAGGCTGCCTTTCTCACTCATCACCAAGGCCTGCCTTTATTTGGCCCCTCCTCTCTGTTCTCTGGCAGCAAGGCCTGGACTTGGCTTTGAAGCCTGTCTTAGACGCTGGTCAACTTTGCAAGCCCCAGCCCCCCTCTGAGCTTCTGCCTCCTTCTCTGTACAATGAGAGGATTGGACAAGATGGCGGCTAAGATCTCTTCTAGTTCGAGAATATATAACCCCAAGTCGGTCACTTACTGGCTGGGGGACTCTGCTCTGGTGTCTCTGGCTTCTCACAGACTCAGTCTCCACATTCCTACACAGAGATCGTGATATCTGTGGTCACATGGGGTCTGGGTCAAGTGCTTTGCCATCCCTGTGGTCACGGTGGCCTGAGGCAAGAGCAGCCACCTCTGGAGGCTGTCAGCTCTCTTTCTTGTCCCCACTCCTAGAAGAAAGGGATTCCTTCTAACTCAGACTCCCTGTGGCATCTAATTGGCCCTCCATGTGGGTCCTGAGCACAGCCTTCTGCGTCAATCAGGAGTTATAACTTAGGAAAGTGTCCCTGCCTCCTCCTGTCCTGATAGCATCTTCCAGAAGGAACAACAAAAGATAAGAGATGGGTATTTTTTTTAAAGGCAATCAGGGTTAAATGACTTGCCCAGGGTCACACAGCTAGTAAGTGTCTAAGGTTGGATTTGAACTCAGATCCTCTTGACTCCGGGGCTAGTACTTTGTCCATCATATCATCTTGCTGCCCCTCTAAGAGACAGGGTCTTAATCATCTTGGCCTCTTTCTCCATAGGTAAGTAAATTCTCACTGGACAGTGTCCAGAGCCCAGAGCCCAGTGTCCAGCCCATTGAGGTCTTGCCCTAGCAGAGCTTGCTTTGGGGAGAACAGTGTCTGAGGCACACAATGGGCTGTGAAATTTGAAAGGAAATGGTGCATTTGCCCTTTTCCAGGCCCCCTGGGGCTCCCCCAGGGAGGTGCTGGCCAGGCTGGTTCCTGCTGCTGGGGAGGGGGAGGAGCAGGGGGAAAGTTTGTAGGCCTGAAGCTCCACAGTGTCTGAAGTTGCCCTTCTCACCCCTTGGGATCTGAGCTCCCTGTCTGTCGGCTCCACCTCTGGTTTGGCTCTGAAGGCAAAAAGGCTTCCGGGGGGAGCCCCTCCCTAATCCTGCCCAACCTCAGTGATCTTGGACCCCAGATGTGCCTCCTATCCCTCAGACAAAAGATAGAGAGGGAGATAGAGAGAGACAAGCATAGTGAGAGAGAGGGAGAGACAGAGACAGACAGACAAAGAGAAAAAGAGCTAGAGAAACAGAGAGAGGAGAGACAGAGAAAAGAGATAGAGAAACAGAGAGGAGAGATTCAGAGACAGAGAAAAAGAGATAAAGAGAGAGAGAAGAGACAGAAAGAGACAGGGAAAGAGAGAGACAGAAAAAGAGAGAAACAGAGAGAGGAGACACAGAGAGACAGGGAAACAGGGAGAGAGAGAGAGAGAGAGAGAGAGAGAGAGAGAGAGAGAGAGAGAGAGAGAGAGTCAGTCAGGGAAACCAGATCCTTCTATTCGACAGGAATTGACTGGGGCACAAGTTCAGACCTCAGGCCATTGAGAAGCCCTTGAAGGCCCCCACCACCACCCCACGCCCTGGCAGGAGCGTTCTGACCCCCAGGACTACATACATAGTCTCTGGACCTGGGGGAAGGGCAATGTCTGACTAGCAAATGACCTGACATCTGGACACCTATCTCAGCCCACGGTAAGCCAGAGTCAGAAGCTCCCTTTGACATAGTCCCTCCTCACTACCACCCATTTTACATAGGAGGAGACTGAGGCAGAGAAGGGAGGGGATTTCCCCAAGGTTGAGCAACAAGTCAGTATCTGAGCCAGGCTTCAGGTGGACAAACGCCTACTATGTGCAAGGTTCTGCTAACTGCTGGGGATACAGAGAAAGGTAAAACCTCTATCCCTGCCCTCAGGGAGCTCACATTCTAATGGGAGAGACCCTGTGTGAGTGGGGGAACATGCCAGCATTGGGGTGCCGTGAGTACAAAAGTGCAGAGATGCATAATGGTGCTGTGTGTTGGAGAACAACCAGGAGGCCAGTGTAGATGGAGTCAGGAAGACAGGAAAGGTTGGAAGGGGCTGGGTTGTGAAGAGCTCTGAGTCAAACAGGATTTTGTATTTGGTCCTGCAGGAAATAGGGAGACACCGAAGTTTATTGAGCAGGGGAGTGCCATGGTCAGATCTGTGCTTTATTTGCTGTTCAGTTGTTTTCAGTTGTGTTTGACCTTTCATGACCCCACTGGGATTTTCTTCACAAAGATATTGGAGTGGTTCGCCATTCCCGTCTCCAGCTCATTTTACAGGTGAGGAAACTGAGGCAAACAAGGTAAGTGACTTGCCTGGTGTCACATAGCTAGGAAGTGTCTGAGGCCAGATTTGAACTCAGGGAGATGAGTGTTCCCTGACTCCAGGCCCAGTGCTCTGTGCACTATGAGCTAGACTAAGGGATAGAAGTATAAGAAGGGCTCTCCGAGGAGCCCCGAGTTGAATGGAGGGTCACTTAGGCAGCTGAGTGGAGGGCGAGCTGGAGCGGCAGAGCCAGACGGCCAGGGCAGTAGCCTGGCCATGTCTTCTCATGCCAGCCTCAGGACTCTGTGGGATGCTGCCGTCCCTTCTGGGGGCCTCAGTTTCCTCCATTGCCTCTGCCGTTGAACACCTTGCACCCCCAGAGCTGGTCAGCTGGTCCCTTGGCCCCTCAGTTCTCCATCCGTGAGGGCTGGGATTCCATCTTCTCCTGGAGTCCTTCCAAGGCAGCTGTCCCAGTTGGGAGGTTGCTCTCAGTGGGGACCTCCCTCTCTGACTAGCCTTGAGCTCTTCCCCAGGCCCATCAGAACCCCCGAGGCTCCCACTTCTTTCTTCCCAGACACCCCCTAGCCCTGGGCTGACTCCCAGAGGGCTCATTTGGTAACTAGAGGAGCTTGGGGTGAGTGTCTGAAGACAGTGATTAAGCCTCTAGGCAGGCTTTTAGCAGTTGGAGCCGATGCGTTAACAACTTTATGGCCTTTTGCTCTTAAATCTTTTATGGCTGGAGAATTCTCCCCAAGGCCCCCTCCGCTCAGCTTTTCTGCCTCTGAGGGCTGCAGCAGCTTTCAGAGATTATGAAAACATGATTCTAGTTTTAAATGGCACTTAGAGTTTCATTACCTAACACGTTCATGCTCATACATAAACACATATGTATGTGTGCATACATAAATCTATCTATCCTGTCTGTCTACCTGTCTGTGGATCTATCCATCCAACCAATCATCCTCCATCTAATCTATCTATCTATCTATCTATCTATCTATCTATCTATCTATCTATCTGTCTGTCTGTCTGTCTGTCTGTCTGTCTGTCTGTCTGTCTATCTATCTATCTAGCTAGCTAGCTAGCTAGCTATCTCTATCTGTCTGTCTGTCTGTCTGTCTGTCTGTCTGTCTACCCTTTTGTCTGTCTGTCTATCTATCTGCCTGTCTACCCATTTGTCTGTCTGTCTATCTACCTATCTGTCTGTCTGTCTGTCTACCCATTTGTCTGTCTGTCTGTCTGTCTATCTATCTATCTATCTATCTATCTATCTATCTAATCTACCCATTTGTCTGTCTGTCTGTCTGTCTATCTATCTATCTATCTACCCATTTGTCTGTCTGTCTATCTATTTGTCTGTCTGTCTGTCTATCTATCTATCTGTCTATCTGTCTGTCTACCCATTTGTCTGTCTGTCTGTCTATCTGTCTGTCTGTCTACCCATTTGTCTGCCTGTCTGTCTTCATAGATTTATGTAATGTCAGAGCTGGGAAGGGCCTCAGAATTCAGCATGTCAAAGAGAAGGAACCTTACAATAAGGAGCCCAGGGTATCAGAGCTAGACATGACCCCTAGAAAATAAAACCAGACCCCTAGAACATGAGCCATAGAACACAGTAGCCAGAATATCAGAGCTGGAGCGGTCCTGGGTGTTGGTAAGAGAAGGGCTCGCCAGAGAAGTTCTCCCCCCACCTCCCTTGTCTCCAGCCAGCCTCCCACACAGGGCTTCTCATTTGATCCTCAAGACAGGCCTGCACTCAGGTGAGATTATTGTCCTCTAACAGACGAAGACGCTGAGGTAGATGGAACTGGAACGACTTACCTGTCCTCCGAAAGCTAATAAGTGGAGGAAGCGGGGGACCGCTAGGGCAGAATATTATATACCTTGTCAGGTGTAGTTTCTTCATTAGACCTTTTTTGTGTCTAATTGTTTTTCCTTGTCAAGTTCATTTGGGAGGATGGGGCAGGGGGATGATTTTGATGTAGAGACAACAGACATCCAGAAAACATTATTATTATTTTTTAAGAGATCTTGTTGAATCCTAACTCTGGAACCCAGAATGTTAGCTAATAGCCAATCCACAAGATTTATTAAATGCCTCCTATGTGCCAGGCATTGTGCTTTTTTAGTTTATTTTCAGTTCCAAATTCTCTCCACTCTTCAGCACCTCCCCCACCCATTGAGAAGGCAAGAAATAGGATGCCCATTGTACATGTGAAGTCATGTAAAACACATTTCCACACTAGCTGAACTGCACCCCCCCCCCAAAGCAAGAAACAAAGAAAGCAAAAAAAGCCTGCTTCAGTCTGTACTCAGGGTTCATCAATTCTCTCTGGAGGCAGATGCATGTTTCATCCTGTGTCCTTTGGAACTGTCTTGATCAGAGTAGCTGTCTCTCACAGCTGACCATCATTACAATGTTGCTGTTATTTTGTATGATGTTCTCCTGGTTCTGTTTATTTCACTTTGCATCAGTTCATATAAGTCTTTCCAGGTTTTTCTGAAAGCATCCTCCTCATCATTTCTTTCTTTCTTTTAACTTTTAAAAATTTAATTTTATTTTCCCAAATTACATGTTAAAACAATTTTTTAACATTTTAAAAAAGTTTGGAGTTTCAAATTCTATCCCTCCCTTCCTCCCCTCCCCCTTCCCTGAGATGGTAAGCAATCAGACATAGGTTACACTTATGCAGTCGTGTAGACTCCAATAAAAGAAAAAGAACGAAAGAAAGTGGAAAATAGCTGCTTCATTCTGTATTCAGTCAGGATCAAATTCTTCCTCTGGAGGCGGATAGTCTGCTTCATCATTCATCCTTTGGGATTGTCTTGGCTCATTGAATTGCTGAGATTAGCCAAGTCTTTCATAGTTCTTCATCATACAATATTACTGTTACTGCGTACAAAGTTCTGAGTCTATTCACTTCGCATCAGTTCATGTAAATCTTTCTAGGTTTTCCTGAAGTCATCTTGTTTGTCATTTTTTATAACACAATAGTGTTCCATGACAACCATATACCACAATTTGTTCAGCCATTCCCCAATTGGACACCCTTTTTATTTCCAATTCTTAGTTACCACGAAAAGAGCTGCTACGAATATTTTTATACAAACAGCTCCTTTTCCTCTTTCTTTGATTTCTTTGGGATACAGACCTAGTAGCAGCTAGGTCAAAGGGTAGGCACAGTTGAATAATTTTGGGGACATAGTTCCAAATTGTTCTCCAGAATGGTTAGATCCAATCACAGCTCCAACAATGCGATAGTGTCTCTATTTCTCTACATCTTCTCTGGCATTTGTCATTTTCCTTTCCTGCCGTCTTGGCCAATAGGATGGGCTGAGGTGGTGCTGGGCTCTGTGCTAAGCACTTTACAAACATTATCTAATTTGATCCTTGTAATAACCCTGGGATGTAAATACTGTTTTATTCCCATTTTACATTTGAGAAACTGAGGCAAACAGAGGTTGAATGACTTGCTCAGATTCACACCACTAGGAAGCATCTGAGGCTGGACTTGATTCATGTTTTCCTGATTCCAGACCCAGTGCTCTATCTACTGGGCCACCCAGCCAGAGGTTATATTTAATGTGGGGCTTTTGTCTGGGTCAGTAATATTTCAGGAGAGCTAGTAGACCACAATGGCTGTTCATCTCTCATCCCTCAGTCTCTCTACAGAACCGGCTTTCACCACTGCTTCTTACACATGCTGATCCCATCCTTTCTTTCAGGTAAGTCATCACTGGTCACAGGCTGTAACCTGCTGGCACCCACCTTGAGCATCTCCATTGCCATTTGGACCACCTGCCATTTTGAATCTTCAAAGATTGTGATTCACAGCCATGGTGCATCACTGGGAGAATGTGGGTGTTTTAAGAGATGGGCTTTGGCCATAAGGAACAGCCTGGACTCATGGGAGGCATCATGGATCTTCTCAAGGGTGACCCAACCTGGTCTTCTCCACTTCAGTTCCAGGCCCAGGTCATGGTCAGAGACTCTCAGGGTTGGAAGGGTCCTCAGATGCCACATAGACATAATCCAGGAGATTTAAGCTACTTGAGGCCAGGCATTTATTCAACTCCAGCAATGTAATAGTAATTAAGGTGGGACTTTTTGCTGTTCTCCTCTTTAGTACCTTTAATGATTCTGGCCTTTGTTTGAATGGGACAGATAAAGTGGGATCTTATTCAAATGGGCAGGAAAGATTTACCGATTGCCTTAACAAGCACTTAGCCCAGTGCCTGTCTGGACTGAACCCTGAGCAAGAATCCTCTCTAAATATACCCCCTCAGTGGTCCTCTGGCCTTTGCTTGAAGACCTGCACCAAAGAGAAAATGGCCTTCTCTTTTGGGCAGCTCTTTCTCTACTAGGACAGCTCTAATTGCAAGTATTTCCTAACCCCAAACCCAGACTTGTGACCTCCATCCATAGCTCCTAGTCTTGTACTCCGAGGCCAAACAAAGCAAGTCTAACCTTCCTCCATGGGTCAGCCTTTCAGATACTTGGCTATAGCTATTGCTTCCCCTATGACCTTCTCTTCTTGACATGAAACATCCTTTATCCAACTTCTTGGAGCGTGGACTCTAGGCCTTCCCCGTTCTGGTTCCATCCTCTGGATGCTCTGCACAGTGGAGAGAGCTCTAGACCTGGAGTCAGGAAGGCCTGGCTTTAAATCCAGCCTCAGACACTCCCTGGGCAAATCATTTAACCCCTGTCTGCCTCAATTTCTTCAGCTCCAAAATAGCGTCACAGTAGCACCTGCCTTAGTTTCATACTTGCCTGGGTTCTGGGTAAAGGATGATGCCCTCCCAGTCACCAGTGGAGTGAAGCAAGGCTGTGTGCTTCCTCCCATGCTTTTGAGCATGATGTTTTCAGCCATGTTGTCAAATGTTTTCAATGAGGATGAACATGGCATGAAGGCCAGCTACTGCACTGATGGTAAATTCTTCCACTTGAAAAGGCTACAAGCCAAGACCAAAGTGGAGGGAGGGTTGGCACCTGATTTTCTGTTTGCAGGTGATTGTGCACTAGATGCAGCCTCTGAAGCTGAGATGCAGCAAAGTGTGGATCACTTCTCTGCTGCTTGTGCTAATTTTGGCCCAACAATGAATACCGAGAAAGCACAGGTGCCCCATCAGCCACTACCGCACCATCCATACTCGGAACCATCGGTCACAGCAAAGGGAGAAGTTTTGAACACTGTGGCTAAGTTCGCTTACCTTGGTAGTGCACTTTCTAGGGATGTAGACATTGATAATGAGGTTGACGCATGCATTGCCAGAGCTAGCTCAGTGTTTGGGAGGCTCCAAAGGAAAGTGTGGGAGAGAAGAGGTATTAGACTGACTACCAAACTGGAGGTCTACAGAGCCGTTGTGCCGACCTCATTGTTGTATGAAACCTGGAGAGTCTGCCAGAGCCACATTAGGAAACTGAATTGTTTCCATTTGAACTGTCTTAGGAAGATTCTGAAGATCACCTGGCAGGAGAAGGTGCCAGACACTGAGGTCCTTAATGGAACTAAACTGCCAACCATTCAGACTGTGCTTCAGAGATCATACAAAACGTCTGCTTGCCATAAAGACTATTTTATGAAGAACTCACACAGGGCAAGCACTCACATGGTGGTCAGAAGAAGTGATACAAGGACACTCTCAAGGTCTCTCTTAAGAACTTTGGAATTGATTGCGTGACATGGGAGACATTGGCACAGGACCGCTCAGCATGGCGTTCCCACATCAGAGAAGGTGCTGTGCTTTATGAGCAAAGCAGAACTGAAACAGCTCAAAAGAAACATGATATGAGCAAATTTAGAGAATCCACCCCAAATATTCACATGGACTTTTTGTGCCCAACCTGTGGGAGAGCATTCTGAGTTCATATGGGTCTGATCAGCTACAGTCAGACACACTGTAACTTGATGTTAATAGTGACATCATTTTGGTCCTCTTTAAGAATGAAGGACAGCGACCCAACCAGCCAGCCTTACAGGGAGGCTACAATTCTGTTTATAGTTCATACAAGTCTTCCCAAATTTCCCTAAATTTCTTCTAATTAACACATCATTTCTCACTTAGCAGTAACGTCCCATTATATTCACTAAATTCTACAATTTGTTCAGCCACTCCCCAATCTATGGGCACCCACTTTCCTTCCAAAGAGTGTTGCTGTATTTTTATATATGTAGGACCTTTCCTTCATTGTTTTACTTCTTTAAAAATATATATGCCTAGTGGTGCCACCTCAGGGTCAAATAGTAAGCCTTAACAACTTTTCTTCTTAAAAAAAAAAAGGTTTATGGATGGTATTTGCTCTCTATGAGAAGCAGTGACAGTTTAGTGGTGAGAGTGTCAGTCTTGGACCCAGGAAGACATGGGTTCAGGTCCTGTCCCTGACCAATCCTGGCTGTTTGACCCTGGACAAGTCACCTAGCCCCTCAGTACTCTTGACAGCTCTCTAACACTAGAAGCTGTAGAGAAGATGTTGACCTTAGAGAAGTTTCCACCCCCTCCTCAGTAAACTCCAGGGGCTCTCTGTCACCTCTAGGAACAAATACACAATACTCTGTTTGGCATTCAAAGCCCTTTATAACCCCTCCCTTTCTAGTCTTCTTATATCTCTCTCCCCAATATGTACTATTCAGTCCAGTGACACTGGCCTCCTGGCTATGCCAGGAACAAGACCCTCCATTTCTTGGCTCTGGGCATTCTCTCCAGTTGTTCCCATCCCTGGAATGCTCTCCCTCCCCTGCTCTGACCACTGACTTCCCTGGATTCCTTTAAATTCCAGCTAAAATCTCATCTTCTATCTAAAGTCTTTCCCAACTGCTCTTGATTCTAGTCCCCTCCCTCATTTATCCTCTGTATGGCTAGTTTGCACATGTTTGTTTGGTTGTTTTCTACCCCATTAGAGCAGGGATTATCTTTTACCCTTCTTTGTATCCCCAGCATTTAGCACAGTGCCTTGCATATGGTAGGTGCTTAATAAATTTGTATTGACTGACTGGGAGCTCCCTGTGCCAATTAAGTCACAAGTCCAACACCTATCCTTTGTTCTTTATATCACTATCATTTCTGGCTATCCATCCCTACCTCCATCCCTGACTTCCCTACTCTAGACTTTAACCATCTCTTATAACAAAGAAAAACAGTTAAGCAAAAATAATGTAGTTGTGGTGTTTGACAACATCATACAACATTCTGCCCTCTCAGTTTCCCATCCCTCTGCTGAGAGAATGGGCAGTTTCTAAATTCTAAATTGTTTTCCATAAAGATTAAACTAATTCACAACTTTGGCTATAATGTCCATGTAGCGCCACAACTACTTCACCATTGACCATTTTGTCTTTTTTCATCTTTACCAATCTAATGAGTGTAGGTGAAACCTTACGATTGGTTTAATTTTTACTTCTCTTGTTAATAGAACTTTGGGACATTCTTTCAAATGGTCGTTGATAGTTTGTATTTCTTCTTTTAAAATTGTTTGTATCCTTTGACCATTCATCTACTGGGAAACAGCTCTTGTCCTTACATATTTGTATCAATTTCATATATATATATATATATGTGTGTGTATATATATACACACACATATATATAATCGGGCTTTTATTACAGATATTTTCTGGCATATTTTTTTCCTAATCAACAGCTTCTTGTGTATTTTAGTAGCATTTATTTTTAAATTTAAATTTAAAAAGCTTTTTAATTATGTATAATTGAAAGCATTTATTCTTCACCTTTATTGTTTTTCTATCTTTTGTTTGGGTAAGAATTCTCAACTATTCAATTTAATTCAATAAGCAGTTACTGAGTGCCTATTTATGCCAGTGTGGCAAGATTTCCCCCCATGTGTAGCACAGGGATTGTTATATAGCTCTGTTGGAGGCAGGATAGATATCTCTAGTTTCTCCTCCCACCCTCATCCCCACCTACTCCAGGCTCCATGCTGGGAGGAGAAGTAGGAGGGTGGGGCCAGAAGCTTGGCCATTCTGCTCTTCTCAGAGAGAAAGGGCATCGCTAGAATTACATCTCTCTGTTCTCTTAACTTTTGTTAATTCTAATGGAGTTTTCAGGTTCAAACTAAACTTCTGGTCACTGTTCATTAATGGGGAAAGAAGGACCCAGGCCTTATATCCAAGGCTTGACTTCCTTCCCACCAAACACCAGTTCTCAACAGAGATGCATAAGAAGTAGCAAAGAAATCCATTTATCCAGGTCAGCAGCCAAACAGAAATCAGAAGGTATATGTAGGGGAATACATACCAGACAATACATAGAGACCAAAGGACCTCTCCTGGAAGCAAGGTAACTCACTCAGCCGAGAGAGAGAGTTCTAGATCTCAACCAAGGAGAGGTCATTCCAGAAGTCTCTTGGGTAGCAAACTGGGGATAGGGTCACGGTGGAGATTGTCAGCTTCTATCATGTTGGCATCTTCCCCTTAGCAACCTGAAGTGGCATTGACATCACCCATCTTCTCTCTCAAGCCTGGAAGCCAGAAGCACTGTGAAGCCCAAAGAGACTCGGAGAGTCAAAGAGACTTTTAGAAAGTGAAGAGACTAGAAAGACTGAAGAGACTAGCAGTCTCTCCCTCTCTCTCTCTTTCAACCCAACCCCAGCCCACCCTCATGCAGGCTCATTGCTTTGATCCCTGTCAGTGAGGAGAGAGTTCAGTACTGATGGACTTCGAGATTCAAGTTACATGAGGCTCTGGGGATGGGATGCAAAGGCTAACAGGAAACAGCCCCTGTCCTCAATGATCTTAGATTCTACTGGGACGGGGGGAATCCAGGAGAACAACACAAAGAAATACAAAATATATGCAGAATGAATACAAGCGGGAAGGAGAACACTGCCCACTGATGGTTGAGGTGGCACCCAAGCCACGCTGTGAAGGAAGCCACAGATTCTTTTAGGCAGAGCTGAGGAGACAGAGCATCCCAGGCATGCGGGAATGATGGAGGCAGCCAGAAATGGACTGTCACGTGTAAAGTCAAATAGGCCAGTTCAGCTGGAACACAGAATGTTTGAGGGAGAGCAATAGGAGAGGGCCTGGAAAGACAGCTGGGAGCCAGATTGTGAAAGGCTTGAAAAGACAGAGAAATTTCTATTTTATCTTGTGGGCAAAGCAAAACTAATAAAGTCTTTAAAAACATTTTTTCTAACTCAATTTAATTTTTTTTTCTATTGACAAAAGGTTTATTTTCTCTCTGTTCTACCTGTTTCACTCCAATGAAAAAAATAATAAAACTCTTATAACAAATATGCATATTCAAGTCAAATTAATTCTTCTACCTGGCCATGGCCCAAAATGTGTGTTCTTGTACACTTTGTGCCCTCTGGTAAGGGGCGGGGAACATACTTCATTGATTCCCTGGAATCACCCTCAGTCACTGTATGGATCACAGTGCATAAGTGTTTCAAAGTTGTTTGTGTTTGCAATATTGCTGTTGTTGTATACGTTGTTCTCCTGGTTCTGCTTCCTTCCCTCTGCATCAGTTCATATAAGTCTTCCCAGCTTTCCCTGAAACCATCCCCTTCATCATTTCTTACAGCATCCACCAATTCATAGCCTATAACTTGCTCAGCCATTCCCCAATTGATGGGCACCCTTTTGCCATCATAAAAAGGAGCAGCTAGAAATATTTTTGTATAGCTGTGTGCTGGCATATTCATATAATTCCTGCTGTGGGGAGGCTGAGGCTGCTTGAGCTCAGGAGTTTTCAGCTGCAATGTGCTAAGCCTATCAGATATCTACATTACATTCCCCATCAATTTGATGAGCCCTAAGGAAGAGGTGGGGGAGGGAAGGAACTGTCTCAGGCCACAGGATGAGCAGGTCCAGGCTATCTAGTGTTGATTGGAGTGCAACTGGACAAGGGAGCAGCCCTTATCCTTCCAGCCTGGGCTAGCTAGGAACACAGATAGATAGATAGATAGATAGATAGATAGATAGATAGATAGATAGATAGATAGATAGAAATAGGCAGATAGATAGGCAGACAGATAGATAGATTTTGTACAAATAGATCCTTTTCCTTTTTTTGATCTTTTTGGGATGTCTTTGGGATATAGACACAGTAGCAGTATCACTGGGTCAAAGGGTATGCATAGTTTATTTAGTACATTTAGGGACAGAGATCCATATTGCTTCCCAGAATGGCCAGACCAGTTCACAGCTCTACTCACAGTGCATCAGTGGGTCTGTTTTCCTTCAGTTCCTCCAACATCTGTTATTTTCCTTTGCAATCACCATTGTCAATTTGACAGATGTGAAAGAGGGCTTTGTTCCTTTAAATTACATTTCTCTAAATTTTAGTGATTGCTAAAAGAGATTTTTGAGTGAGATAGGGCTTAGGAAAATCACTTTGGCAGCTATGTGAAAGATAGATTGGAAAGGGTTGAGGCAGGGAGACCAATTAGGAGGCTATTGCAATAGTCCTGGCATTAGGTGATGAGGGTGTAGGGTGTGAATGGACAGAAGGGGATAAATACTAGAGATACTATGGAGCTGAAATTAACAAGACATGGAACTGGCTGCATATGAGGGGTAAGGAAGGGAGAAGAACCAAGAATGCCCTGAAGGTTGAGAAATAGATAACTGGCACCAGGATTCTAGAGAACCAATGATGAAGCCAGTTACCCATCCCCTGACAAGGAGGGGATGAACATAGGGTGCAGAAAGAGACATCCATTTGTGGACATGGCCAGTGAGAGAAAATTTTTGCTAGGCTATGCATATTTGTTACAAGGATTTCTTTTATTTCTGTTGAGGGCAATCCCCTCAAAAATAGGGAAATTTGGAGGCAGGATGGAGAATAGTGAATTCTGGACATATTGAGTTTGAGACATCTTTGGGACATCTAAGTTAACATGTCCAATGGGTGATAGAAGAAGAAGAAATACTGGGGCTAGAGAAACATATATGGAATTATCTCCAATGGTTTTGTATTATTACCTCTAGGCTTAAATATCAGCTCTTCTCTTGGGGTTTCCAGTGGTCTCATACTCGACTCCCTTCCTCATACTCTGCAGTCCAGGGACACTGGCCTCCTGGCTGTTACTCACACACAGCAGACCTTTGTATTTATCACTTAGGAGATTGTTGGTGTCCTTGGAAGGGGCAGTTCAAGTTGAGTGATGGAGTAGGTGGCTAGACTGTGGAGGTGAGATCGAGGAGCAGGGTTTCTGTTCAGGTGGCACAATGACCTCTGCAGCGAAGGAGGAGAGGGTGGGGGATGACTTGGGCAGGGAGGGCAGGATTGAGGTATAAAAATGAGAAGAGGGAGCTCCTGGCTCAAGATGCATAGCTGGAATTTTGTCTATAAAGTATGAAATAAGGTCTTTTGCTGAGAGGGAGGGAGGAGGGGGGAGGATTGGAGGGAAAAGACTGGGAAAAATAAACACCCCAGGGAGTAAGATGTAATAAGCAATGTGGATATCCTTAAATAGCCAATAAACACATGTGAACCCTCCAATAAAAGAGATCACCAATGAAAGATATGACAAACAACTTTATCAGAAAATTTGAAGTAAAATACCAACCAAATTATGTAGTAAATGACTTAGGAACACTTATGGCTAAAGGAATGAAAACCCTACCCAAGTTTGTTCCTGAGTGGCCTCGAGGGCTGGCTCCTGCCTTCTGCACTTGGGACTCCAGCAAACCCATGTCGGCCCCAGAGTAGTGTTGACTGGCTGATGAAGATTTTGGAGACTTGTCTTTGGGAGACTGAAGACAAGTGGCCTCTGGCTGGGCAGAGAGGGAGAAGAGTGATGTGGGAGCATTGGGAAGAGAAGAGAAAGCTGGGATCCCAGGATGTGAGGAATGGAGTAGGTCCTGTTGTTGAGTCCAGGAAGAAAAAAGACTAGCGGAACCTTTAAAACACCATATTGGTGGTTCGTTCTTAGGGAGTGTAATTTGTATGCTTTGATTAATAAAGTCGGATTACATGTGTTGAGAAGCATGTCTAATTAGCAGTTAGCATCTGTACCAGTACATCGGCTCTACATGTACATATACCCACATGTGACGTGCTTTCTTCACGTCTGCTCCTGTTCCCCACTCCCTCCCTCCCTAGTTTTCAGCATCATTCTTTCCATCAGAATTCAGTGACATTTTCTCTGTGAAGCCTTTCTTGAGCTCCTTCCCCCACCCCATCACCTTCTCTTCTCCAAAACTTTACCTTCTGATGTGTGTTCTATGATGGAGAGACTGGCCAGTGAGGGCCCAGAGTATATGATCTGCCCTGCTTGGTTCCAATCCGTATGAGGTCATTCATGCAGTCATCATCCATGCAGATGTGAGGAGGGGCCCTTCCCCTCACTTCAGAGTCCACATGGGGGATGCCTAACTATTTCCTATTGGCTTACTTTTTAAAAACCCTCTCGATTGCCTGCTGAGATGGAAGTGAGGGCAGGTACCAAAGGCTGCAGCAGAATGGTCTCTTGAATGACTTCTGAGTGAGGAGGATCGCTTTGATCTGCCAGAAGAGGGAGCCTTAATCCCACATGGCTGCCACATTTCCATGAGCACATGTTGCCTATGTCTTTGTCTCTTTTCTTGATTTTAGGTGAACGAGTATCTGGAGATGGAACAGACCGGGTTGTGAACTTGTGACCTTTGGAAGGTCCAAAGAGCCATTAGAAATCCAGCAACTAGATTCAGTAATCGAGTCTGCTGGCAGCAACTACGGCTTAGGAAGGAGGCCAGGGAGGAGACTGCGTTGGCCAAGCAACCTACACGTGTCTCTGCCCTGCAAGGAGCTAGTCCAGATGAGCAAAGGAACAGCTACTACTCCCAGGAGTGGTCTTTTTTACTGGCCTTCCTACTCTGAGATGAAGGAGCATTGCAGACAAACTCTAAGAAGGGAAAAAAAGACTCCTAAGCCCAGGAAGTGCCCTTTGGCACTTGTATATGTATATACATAGGTATATATGTATGTATGTATATATATTCCCTATGTATGTATTTCAACACTTTCCGCTTCCAGGTTATTCTCACTGTCCCTAGGGACATTGTATATGTGCAGGAAATAAAGTGTTCAGTGCAGTGGGGAGGGGTGCTGTGTGTAAGTCTGAGCTCACTCTTCCAAGGGATCGAGTGAAGGGACAGGAAGTCACTATTTGGTCCTCCCTCTACCTTCCCCAGCATCTCTTTGGAAAAGCTCATGGATTAGTTGATATTGCAGAGATCTTAAGTGATTAAATGGTATTGGGAAGCATCCTGGTGGAGGCTCATGAGTCACAGTGTTAGAATATCTGGTCTCCTTAGGGTTATTCCTAGAACCCTTAGGGAAACAAAAGCTAGCTGCCGCACTGAAGACCCAACCTGCTAGTGCTTGTGGGACACTAATTCAGAAACATAGTAGGTGCTTAATAGATCCTGTTAGTGAGCAAATTACTGGGTGGGAGCTCAACAGAGATTTGTTGGTCAGTTGTTTCAGTTGTATCTGACTTTCCGTGTCCCCATGGAATTTTCTTGGCAAAGATACTGGACAGCTTTGCCATTTCCTTCGCCAACTCATTTTACAGATGAGAAAACTGGACAAACAGGGTTAAATGACTTGCCCAAGGTCACAAGTAGTAAGTGTCTTAAGCTGGATTTGAACTCAAAGAGCGAAGTCTTCTTGACTCCAGCCTGGTGGTCTGTCCACTATGGTGCCATCTAGATGTCTAAAACATAGCCTTATTTTGTTCTGGGTTAGCATGGTTGTGGAACTTTTAATGGCATTCAGCAAGGCTCAAGTAAAAATGGCGAAGGCAGACAGTGGGTGTGATCTATAGCTGCCCATGGTACCTCGTGCCCTGCTCCTTTATATTTTTTTAATGACATGAGCTTTTATTTAGGTCATGTATCCATTTGGACCTGGCTTATTATGGATATGATATTCTATATTAACCATTTCTTTAGTAAAACATGCTCCACTCTTCCCAAGAATCCACCTCAACTTGCCTAGCCTACGGTTTCCTGACTGTCCCCTTCCCTTTTTTGAGAATCAGGACAACGCTGCCCCTCTCCAGTCTTATGGCTCCTCTCCCATTTTCCATGCTCATTCTCTTATCACTGGCTGGGGCTCAGCTATCTTGGCTGCCAGTTCTTTCGGATCCCAAGGGCACAGGTCACCTGGATTCCTGGCCAATGCCTCTTATCTCTGGGATCAACTCCCTGTTAACCACCATTGTACAGTCATTTCTTGAACAACCAAGGTTGTTCTTAGCAGAGAAAACAGAGAATCACAGCGCCTCTGGGTTGCCAATTACCATTTCATTCACCCCAAGTAAAGTCCTGGCCTCCCCTTTCCTTTTTTTTCTGCCAAAATATTGTTTAGAAGACCTTTTTTTTTTTTGTTATCAGCCACCCTCATTCCAGTTATCTGCATGTTGTCTGTTCCATTAGACCAGGAGCTTCTTGAGGGCAGGGGCTGTCTTTTGCCTTTCTTTGTATCCCTAGAACTTAGCACAGTGCCTGGCACATAGTAGGCTATATTTACTGAGAGGAAGGTGCTCAATAAATCACCATGGACTGACTGAGTGCCTGAATTGAGAACAATTCCGACATTCTTTTTTCGAGACTGTGCCATGTCCACATTCTTTCTTGTTTCCCCGGCTTTGCTTCCTTCTTCTATGAATTTATTTATTTGTTTATTTTTTGAAATCTAAATTGGTGGCTGTATTCCCTCTGCAGCCACACTGAACTCTTCATGTAAATCTCATTTTCCCTCTTCACTGAATGGTTTCTTTCTGTGTCTTCACAATTTGCAATGCCTTCCTGGGTGGCATTTGTGTCTATGGGTTCCTACCTATGTTTCATCTGAATTCTTTGAAATCCGCATTCCCAAAATCTAGGGTATATATTGGATCCAGTTCCAATTTCCTCTCCTCCATCACAAACTCTAGGATGTTGGGGTCCCTCTCCCCCCAAAAAAAGTCCCCATCATTTTTACTCCAGCAACTGCTTTCTTCCCCTTCGGGAAAGGATTTCCCTTTATTGATTCCTTCACCTTGTATATCACAAAGTTATTAGATTCTCTGCTATTACCAGATAGAGAGAGGGGGAGAGGATGGAAGGGAGGGAAAGAAAGAGGAGGAGAGGGGAAGAGAGAGGGAGAGAAAAGAATGGGGAGGGAGAGAGAGAAGGAAAGAAGGGGTAGAGAGGGAGAGAAAAGTTTGGAGTGAGAGAGGGAGAAGGAAAGAAGGGGGAGAGCAGGAGGGAGAGAGAGAGAAAAGAAGAAGAGAAGGGAAGTAGGGTGACAAGGGGAGAGAGAGAGAGAGAGAGAGAGAGAGAGAGAGAGAGAGAGAGAGAGAGAGAGAGAGAGAGAGA
Source organism: Phalanger gymnotis (assembly GCA_028646595.1). Classification (NCBI taxonomy): domain Eukaryota; kingdom Metazoa; phylum Chordata; class Mammalia; order Diprotodontia; family Phalangeridae; genus Phalanger; species Phalanger gymnotis. Next base: position 4,572,121 of record CM053622.1, read on the forward strand.
GATCTCTGACAGCTGTCTGGAAAACCAAAGTCCCCCATCACTGTGATATCATTGCTTCACCTCTGTGCCAGGCTTGTGATCTCTTTCCAAAATTCCTCACCTATTTCTTGGCTCTGTTCAGGTGTGGTATACTCCATGACAAAGTCACTTCTGTTTCTTCCTTCTTTGATATTCACCTAAATACTCTATCACTCTCCCCACCTCTGGTTCCTAGGTTTCCCGATGTAGATTTCCTAGGCTCTGGGGATTCCCATCCTAATTTCTGTTTGCTTCTCCAGTGTAGGGCTGTCTATGCATTCCCCCAGGGTTCTACAGGTGACTTAGTGAAATTTTCTCTAACGCCATTGGTTTGAGCCCTGTTCTGTTATATTTCCCTAAACATCAAATGCCAGTTATCTCTTCAATACCATATTGTCAGTGCCAGTTAATATTGCTTTAATATCATTGACTAGCTTTTATGGAAGGGGTGTTTATTGAGAAGCTAAAGAGAGAACAGAAGTCCAGATAGGATTTCCCTTACAACTGGTGACAGCTTTTCTTGGTGCCTGAGTAGAGTGGATTCAAACTTAATGTGGTTGGTTCAAAGCCTTTGTCCCACCAGGTTCTCTACCCATCATGGCTGTGGATTAGTCACTTCCTCTTGGCTACCATTAATCCCCTGCCATGCTGTGTTAAGCAGGTTGTTCCCCTCAGGGCTTCTGGTGGCTTGGTTTTGAGCAGGTGGCTGGTCATAAGGCTTGGAGGGTTGACCTTTCAGAGCTCACAAAGTCGCAGTTGTCAGCAGGAGAGAGCAGACACAACCCCAGGACCCTGCATTCATCCCTGAGGCCAAGGTAGGGATGAAGGCCCAAGGCCTCTTCCCAACCTAGAGGCTTCTGGCACGTTCTCCCGTGATAGTCACATGGGAAAGGACGATGCTTTGTACACACATCCAGTCCCAGCTCCCTGCCCATCACAAAGGCCTTTTCTTCCCGCTTTGCAGAGTGGCCACACACGCTCTGGAGGGGCTCCTTCATTCAACTTCTTTGGGCACTTCCAGAGGCAGCTGCACCTGGCCCTCTCACACCCATGTGCTCCCAGGCCTGGGCTTTTATTGGCCAGTGCCCCGCCTACACTCATACAAGTATTTCTTTGTCACTTACAATGTAATCTTCTACTCTGCACATTCCGCTTGTCCTGTTTCTTTTGAATAAGCTCCGTGGCCCACTCCTGAGTATTAGTCATCTCGCTGGGGCTCAGTGATACCCAAGAGGTCAGATTTGTCTCCTTATGTTAGGACCCCTCATTCCTCCTATTGTCTAAATTCTGGGAGTTTCTTTGTAGCTCCTTGAGGCCAGTGATCTTGACTGCCAGCTCTTTCCTTGGATTTTGTTTCCTGGGAATTTCTGTTATCTTAGCTGATCTTTTGTATCCTGCCCTAGGAAGGTTGACAGTGTTTATCAGGCAGCTAAGGGAACTTGGCACCAAGGAGACTTGAGTTCCAATCCTGCCTCAGACCCTTCCTAGATGGGTGACTCTGGGCCAGGCACTTCACCTTCGTCTGCCTCAATTTTCTTATCTGTAAAATGGGGATAATAACAGCACTTATCTCCCTGGGCCGCCGTGAGGGTCAAATGAGATAATAATTGTAAAATGCTTCAGGAATGTAAAGCACTCTACAAACAAATGCTCTCTATTATTATTTGTCAGGCTGACTGTGCCAAGGAGCAGGGAACCTGTCATTGGCTGCTCTGAGTCTTCTGTTCTTCCTCAGCTCTTTACAGGATGATCTCTCTCCCTGGAGCTTCTGTGGATCTCCTCAATCATTCTGAGGAGGAGGAAGAGGAAGAATAGGAAGAAGAAGAGGAGGAAGAAGAGGAGGAGGAGGAGGAAGAAGAGGAAGAGGAGGAGGAGGAGGAAGAGGAGGAGGAGGAGGAAGAGGAGGAGGAGGAGGAAGAAGAGAAGGAAGAAGAGGATTAGGAGGAGAAGAAAAAGGAATTATGTTTCTCTTGCTCAGAGCATCTCTTTAACTCCTCTCCCTGAAGAGCCTCAATTTGTTTTGACCATCTAGCTATCCCCACAGCACCCCCCATTAGATCCTGAGCCTTCTTCTCCTCGGTGTAAGACTTGAACTCTCCAAAACCCCACTGGGGATCAAGTCTCCCCTCCTCTAACTCAGGTCTCTCCTGCCCCAATTGGAGCCTCAGGTCTGTGTCCTTTAAGAATATTTCACATTCCTAAAAGCCCCGAGTGGGGTGAGACCACATTCCTGGACTCCCTGCACCTTCTCCTGGGGGGAGATCAGCCTCAGATGGCTCAGATCACAGAGAACAGCAGGGTCTGCTGGAGCCAGCCCAGAAGGAAAGCAGATTGTTACCCCTCAGAAATTGGCAAACATTACAAACTGGGGGCTCCGACTGATTATTTTGTGGATTGGCCAGACTTACAAAAGTGAGGGAGAAAATATTAGTTGGGCAGATGAAACTTCTATTCCCACCCCCTCCCAGAAGATGTTGTTATCCATTTCCTGGCACCACCTGAGTCAGCCCTTTGCGGCAGAAATGTAAGCATTGTCCTTTCCATGCAAACCTACACCTTGCTCCACACTCTCCTCCGGACTGGTTAAGATTTTCTACCTCAGGGCAGGTAGGTGGCACGGTGAGCAGAGCACCAGCACTGGAGTCAGGAGGACCTGAGTTCAAATGTGACCTCAGACACTTGACACACTTACTAGCTGTGTGACCTTGGACAAGTCACTTAACCCTAATTGCCCTGCCTTCCCCCCTCAAAAAAAAAAAAGATTTTCTACCTTCCTTTTTTGAACTGCTTGTGGGTGTTCAGACCCCAATCCCAACCCCCTAATTTGAAAATTCTTCCTTTTTGGCAGGTAGGACCCACCCAAGCTTGGGCCCCCCTCCCTTAGAACCCTCAATAGGGCACGGGGAGTGGGTGTTGATTGAGTGGTCTGCAGATATCATCTTTAAAACCTTTTTTATTAAGATCTTGACATACATTAACAAACATAAATGTTTCCATTCGCAAAGAACGGAAAAAAGGACTGTGTGAAACTGGGAATGTGCATGACCTTTAAGGGTAGTGTTCTTTCCTGTTCCTCGTTTGAGCCGTTCTCATAAAGCATCATTTTAAAAGCATTTTTTTACGAAGGAAATGTTATGTAAATGTCCATGATTTGGTGGAAAGGCCAAAGTGCAAGGGAGAGGCAGACCCTGGTTGCAGTCCTGACTCTGACTTCTATCTCAAGCGTCTTGTCTCAGCTGTAAAAGGGGACAGCGATCTTCGCCTGAAGGACCTGAGAAGGGCATTGAGAGGGAAGTGTAACCTAGAAAACGCGATGGAAGGGGAGGCGATTATAATAACGAACGATGAGAAAACAATCTGCTCCAGTCTAGGAAACATGACCAAGATACTTACCGCCCCCTAGTGGTGTGCTCCCTAAATCGCAGCTCTCAATTCAATTGGCAGCTCACTTACCGGTAAATGAAACAGTCTCTATTCCCAAGGAGCATATCCTCAGGGGATACAAAGTATATAGAAAATAACACGGAGATTTCATAAGGCTGGAAAAGGTCTCTATCCCCGGAGCGGCTTGGAAGTTCAGGATTTTTAGTAGAAGAGGGAAGGAAGAAGCGCCTTCTAGGCGTGGGAGATAGCCAGCATAAATGGAGAAACTGGGGGCCGGCTTGTCTGGAAGGCAATAGGAGCCAGATTGTGTAGACAGAGCCTTAAATTCTGGGCTAAGGAGTTTGGGTTTTATCCTAGAGGCAACAGGGAACTATGGACAGTGGTTGAGTCCAGGACAGCATGGTTAGATCGGTGCTTTAGGAATATCGTTTTGGTATCCATTGTGAGTGAGCAGGGAGAGACCGGGAGCAGGGAGACAACTCAGAAGGCTATTGCAATAGCCCAGGCAAGAAGTGACAAGGGCTTGAACTGTTGTAGCAGAGGCTATAGGAGTAGAGAGAAGGGGACCGGTCAGAGAGATGTTATCAACTAATTGGGTATGGTACCGGTGAGAGACAGCAGGCAACGATGACTCCAGGGTTGCCTGACTGGGTGACTGGAAGGATGAGGTGTTCTGAGCAGAGTAGGGCAAGTTTGGATGAGATGGGGTCTGCTGGAAGCGATCATCTGCTTTGGCTCTGCTGTAGGTCCATCCATGCAGGCGCATCCACTAGGTGGTTGGTAGTTGTGACTGCAGGGGATGCTGAAGTCCCTAAATATACACTTCAGGACAGGGCAGTGCCTGGAGTCACTTGCAGCATTTAGCTGAGACACTAATCTTTAGCTCAGGTTCACAATGGAAGAATTTCTGGCCCGGCTTTACTGCCCCTATCTCGTTAAGTTGAGACAATTTCAGATAACCCCGGATCTATCTGGTCAGTTTCTGCTCCATTTGCAAAATCACAGCTTGAGATATCAGCTTTAGCTCTGTTATTTGCTGAACAGTTTATTAATTTACCTGATGCAGAATTTCCCCTTCTGCTAGTGGTCTTTTGATGAGTAAATCATTACCTTCCCCTCTGCCCTCTACAAATTTCAATCCTATCCAACCTGCCTAGTCCTATGTAAGCTTTTTGAAAATGTTGCTCATGTCCCATTGGTTTTTGTGTACTCTGAGATTGTGTTCCAAGCATGCGATAAACAGGTTATTAAAATGTCTCTGCATGTTGGAAGTATGATTGGCAGCAGTGCCTATAGACGAATCCTTGACCATTTTTATATTAAAGGTTACCTTGTACTTACTCCTATGGATCTCTCCTACCCCCTATTTATGCTAGCCTTTCTAAATGGCCTTGTGGGCAGGGCAGGTTTGGGCTATTCTCATGGCTCAGCCCAGGACCTGGACCAGAGGAAGCCCTTTGTTAAATGCTTGCCTGATGGTTGAATTCGGACTCTACAGCATCCTAGTACACTCAGGAGACCCAGGGCTCACAGTTTCCAAACTAGAAGGGCTCAAGCCCCTACCCCAATCCCTCATTTGGTTGAGGGGGAAACAGGCATTAGCGAAAGAAGTTAAAAGTCTTGTTTGGTCGCAGAGCAATCAAAGCCATAATCTGGTTTTCATTTAAACCTGGTCCTTTGGGTCCCAATCTACAGACCTGACCATGTTCTACTTTGCCTTCAACTCAATTCAGTTCATCAAACCTTAAGTACTTATTATAGGCAACACTCAGCAGGGGATCTAGGAGGAGTCCAAAAGCCCAGAGGCTTTTTGTTGCCTCTAGGACCCAGAGGCCGGGAGTGGGGCCCTGAGCTGCCCAAAGAAAGATCCAGGCCCCAAGTCGCCCAAAGATCCAGGTCCTGAGCTCCCAAAGATCCAGGCCCTGAGCTGCCCAAAGATCCAGGTCCTGAGCTCCCAAAGATCCAGGCCCTGAGCTGCCCAAAGATCCAGTCCCTGAGCTCCCAAAGATCCAGGTCCTGAGCCACCCAAAGAAAAATCCAGGCCCCGAGTTGCCCAAAGATCCAGTCCCTGAGTTCCCAGACATCCAGGCCCTGAGCTGCCCAAAGATCCAGGCCCTGAGCTGCCCAAAGAAAGATCCAGGCCCTGAGTTGCCCAAAGATCCAGTCCCTGAGCTCCCAAAGATCCAGGCCCTGAGCCACCCAAAGAAAAATCCAGGCCCCAAGTCGCCCAAAGATCCAGTCCCTGAACTCCCAAAGATCCAGGCCCTGAGGTGCCCAAAGAAAGATCCAGGCCCTGAGCCGCCCAAAGATCCAGTCCCTGAGCTCCCAAAGAAAGATCTAGGCCCCAAGTCACCCAAAGATCCAGGTCCTGAGCCACCCAAAGATCCAGTCCCAGAGTTTCCAAAGATTCAGGCCCTGAGCTCCCAAAGAAAGATCTAGGCCCCGAGTTGCCCAAAGATCCAGTCCCTGAGCTGCCCAAAGAAAGATCCAGGCCCTGAGCCGCCCAAAGCTCTTCTCTTCTCTCTGGGGGCAGCAGTGGTGGGCCTGGAGTTGAAACCAGGGCCTTTTCTACTCCTCCAAAGTAAGGAGAGTAATAAGCATAGCTTTGTTGTGTTGTTCAGTCATGTCCAACGCTGCGACCCCATTTGGGGTTTTCTTGGCAGAGATACTAGAGTGGTTTGCCATTTCCTTCTCTGGCTCCTTTTACAGAGGAGGAAACTTGAGGCAAACAAGTGACTTGCCCAGGGTCACACAGCTAGTACCTGTCTGATGCCAGATTTGAACTCAGGATGGAGTCTTCCTGACTCCAGGCCTCCACTTTAACCACCTCACACCTAGCTGCCTAATATCGAGGATTTATTTAAAGATTATTAAAGATAAATGCTAATCATTCGATCCCTCACAACCACACTGGGAGGTAGGTGTTGTTATTATATCTCTTTTACAGATGGGGAAACTGAGGCTAAGAAAGGTCAAATAGTTTGCCCCAAGTTAAGGGTCTGAGGCAGGATTTGAACTCAGGTGTCCCTGAATGCGCTTCTCCCTACAGTCAGAGAAGGTGCCCCCTCTGCTCCATCTGTTACCTGTAGGACCTTGGGCAGCTTCCTCCCCTTCTCTTGCCCTTAAAAGGTAGGCCTCTGTCTAGGAGCCTGTTGTCCTAGGAGATGAGCAGCCCAGAGACTCTGTATTCTGAGTCTTCCCCTGACCTGGGGCTGGCCCTAGTGGCCTCCACCTGTGCTCTTTAAGGGCAGTGGGAATTCTGGGCCATCCATCCGTGTGTGCTGGCTTAGGAGACCTCAGGTGCATCTAGGTGAGAACACCTATTAGCTGCTTAGAGGCACCCTGGGCCAGCCTCTTCCCCTGTCTGGGCCTCAGTTTCTCTGGAGGTAAACTGGCTGTTGTGAGGACAGGGCTATGTCAGCCATAAAGCCCTAGAGGAATGTAAACTTCTATGACAGGAAGACAGACCCTGTGAATGGGGGCCCAGAATGGCTGAGCCTCCCTGGGCTGGTTCTGGCACTTCCCTAGGCCTCTGACTCAAGAGGTGTTTCGGGGGTGGGGGGGCTCTATAAGAAGTTAGGAGCAGGTTGAAAGGAGGCTGGCAGAAGGGGGCTCCATTCTCAGAGGCTTGAGTGAAAGAAGTAATGTGGGGGTGGGGGCTTAGCAGATGGGAGACGGGAAGCATGGATGGCTCTCAGGGTCCCAGGTGGGGCTGTGTGCTGGCCCCCTGAGGGACAGTGACATGGCCAGGGCCCAAGAAGGGTGGTGGCTCCGGGAAGGACCTCAGAGTTCCGGCCTTCTTAACCCTTATGTGTGCTGGGCCCTGCTGGCCTGAAATGGTTGTGTGATGAAGCCTACCCACCTTTTCTCCAGATAAGGTTTTTAAATGCATAAAACAAAATACATAGGATTGAGAAGAAAACCAATTATGTTGAAGATATATATATACGTATATGTATGTATGTACACACACACATCCATATTTTCCCTAAGGTCCAGAGCCCCTGAACTCTTTCCAGATGTGGAAACTGAGGTGGGGGGGGGCAGGACTCTCCCTAAGTGGCAGGATCCTAGCTTTAGAGCACGGAAGGCTCAACCTCCTGAGTTTACACGAGAAGAAATGAAACCCCCACCCCACCCCCTCCTGCCAGTGAGAGGCAGGGCCTTGAGGCCAGCGTCCCCAATGGTCAGGAGCAGAGCATCTCTCTTTGCGCGGGGCCCTGCTACCTCCGGGTGGGGGAGGGTGGGGGTGCTGAAGGAAAAAGTGGATAGAGCTGCTGCCTGAGAGAGCCGAATACGGGTCTGGGACTGTGGAGGGGGCTGTGGGGAGGGCAGCAGGCTCACTTAGGGGAAGAGGCACTTCACTGAAGGAAGCCCTGGAGAAGTGGGGGGGGGAGGGGAAGGAGGGTTTGGGAAGCATCGAGGTGGGGGGTAGGGGTGGGGGTGGAGGGAGAAAGGCGGGGGGGGGGCACTGGGGGAGGGCCACATCCAAGTTGGTGCACACGGAGGTGAAGGATGGGGTGGAGCTTGGGGAGGAGGGTGAACATCGAGGAGGGGACGCTTGCGGGGAGGGCAGAGGCAGGGGGTTTAGTTTTCAGGCTGGAAGGGCCCTTGACATTATTTCATCCAATCTCCTCATTTTACAGAGGAGGAAACTGAGGGAGGGGTGCGGTGGGAGTCGCGGGGTGGGGGGAAGGGTCCTATGTGCCTTGAGGAGCCAGTTCCTGGCCCAATAGAGCAGGCTGTCCCTCAGTCCGCCCGTCCCTCAGTCCGCCCGCCCCTCCGAGGTGCCGCAGCGCCCGCCCCGCCCTCCTTCGATCCTCCCCCCGCACCTCCTCTTCCCCCTCCCCCCCTCTCCCTCCTCCCTTCTTACCCCGCTGCTGCCTGGCAGGAGGGAGCTGAGCCAGCCCTGGGAGGAGGAACGCAGCGCAGCGGAGCAGAGAGCCCAGAGGGCAGCTCGGCTGTGCCCAGCTCTGCCAGGCTCTGCCCGGCCCAGCCCCAGGGGCGCCCTCCCCTCTGGTGAGTCCCCGAGCCCTCTCCCCTGCACGCTCTCCTGGGCTGGGAATGGGGGTGCGGGGCACCAAGGGCCGGCTGGGGGGTGCGGTGCAGGGATGCTAGGTTGGGGCAAAGGGATCGAGAGCCCCGGCTGTCCCCTCTCCCCACCGCCAGGGAGCAGGCTGGTCCGCTATGCGGAGCGGGGCACCCGCTGATCTGAGGGCGGACCGACTGGCTACACTGAGGAAGGGAGTGGGTTCGGCTCTGAAGGAGGTGCCCACTTTGCTGTGGACTCTCAGGGACTTCGCTGAGGGGACAGCTTTGGGGAAAGGGTCCTCTGAGGGAGGGGAGGGGGGTCACTGCTGAGTGAGGCTCAGAGGGAAAGTAGCTGGGGAGGGGGCTCTCTCCGAGGGAGGGCTCTGCTGGGGGGAAGGGCTGAGGGGTTCCTTCTGAAGAAGGGGCCGCGCGGCGGGAGAGGGCTGGGGGGTCCTCTCCGAAGAAGGGGCTCCGCTAGAGAAGAGTCCTATCCGAGGAAGGGGCTCTTCGGGGAGAGGGGAGCGTTGTTTTAAGAAGAATTTGCTGTGGAGCCCTGGGGACTCTCCTGAGGAGAGAGTTGTCTTGGGAACCGGGGAGCTAGCCAGTGTGTGGGGGGGAGGCAGTTGGTAAGGGACCTCCGTCTTGGACTGAGACCAGGACCGAGAAGGAGCCTGGTGGAAGTTGGAGTCTGTGCTTTGGGATCTGCTGAGGGAAGAAGAGACTATAGGGGGGAGAGCAGAGAAAGTCTGAAGCCCTTCGGGTGAGTCTTAGCTAGAAGCCGCAGGCTACCCCCTTCCCTTCCCTCCCCCTTAGGCTGCAGGAGCTGGTGATGGTGGACAGAGCCCTCGGCTGGGAGCCAGGACACTTGGGTTCTAATCTTGCCTGCAGCGTCTTTAGCTCTGCCTTTGGACACGTCTCTTCCCTCCGTGTCTCAGTTTCCTCTTCTGTAAAATGCAGCGTAGACTAGATGGTCTGCACTCTGCCTTTCCCCTGGCACTCAGATTCTGACTTCTTTGGAAGGCTAGATTGAAATAGTCTAAGTAAGAGACGCTGGGGGTGCTAGAGGAATGGCAAGTCATTTACTAAGCATTTATTAGGCACCTGCTGTCTACTAGTGGCTGCCCTGAGTTACGAGGATCCCGACAAAGTTAAAGACAATCTAATGGGGGAGAGGACATGCAAACAACTGTGTCCAGACAAGGTAAAGGGAAGATAGATGTGAGATAATTAACGGAGGGAAGGCACCATAAAGGTGGGGACCGGCCAAGGCTTCTAGGAAAAGGTGGATTTCAGCTGGGAGGTGAAATGAGGGGGGACAGGCCATCAGGCACCAGAATGGGGGGATGGGAGGGAATGGGCAGTCCGAGTCAAAGGAAGGGGGTGGGGGAGGGGGAGCAGAGGATAGAAGGATGGAATAGTCAGTGATAACACTGATTTCAGAGCCTGGATGACTCGGGGTGGGGAGTTACTAAAATATTGGCAGAGACTGGGAGACTCAGAAAACAGTGCTGGTTTGGAGAAGAAGGGGGAACCGGGTCAGTGTTGGACAGGTGACTTTGATTGCCTTGGGGGAGATGGGGGCAGGTCAGGATGGGGGGACACAAGGACTTTGGGTGGCACTCCTCCCCTCCCCCTCTTCCCAGAAGGAGAGAAAGAAGAAGGAAGCCCAGAAGGCCAAGCTGCACAGGGCTCAGAAGAGAGAAAAGTCTTGGGTTTGGGGGCTGGGTGGTCAACAGGCAGTGAGCTGTCAATTCACTTCATCCACAGACTCTGGGAGAGGGCTTCCACTGGAATGGTCAGGAGGAAGGCAGGGTACAGCCAAGAGTCCAACCCAGTGTTTACAAGACCGTTTACAGAGCTCCAACTGTGTCTGAGCCTCAGTCTCCTTTTCTTTAAATGGGCTGTCGTGAGGCTCAGAGATTAAGAACTTTGTAAAGCTTGAGTCACCATGGAAATGTTGGCCGCCATCACCACAGCCATTATCGTCAGCTCGTTCTTGTTCTGGTCTTTGTCACTTGCTAGTCTGCTATTACAATCTTAGATTCAGTGTTCTCTTGAATTCAAATCAATGTTCACATGAGAATATTTGTGGATAAAGTAATTGCTTTGGGGAGTTGAATGGAAATGTGAAGAGGCTCCTCTAGGAGCAGTCCCGTCTCTGTAACTCAGGGCCTTGGAGAGCTGTCTGTCCGCAGAGCTGTCCAGAGAGCACCAAGAAATGGACTACAGGGGCCCAGGGTGGCTTGGAGACAGTGGGAAAGCTTTGGAGAATGAGAACCAGAGAGCCAGAGAGCAAGGAGCTGAGCCTCCAGAGCAACAACAGGGAAGGAGGACCTGAGGCTAGAAATGTGGCCCATGAGCGCCCCATGACGGGGCCCCTATGCGGCCTTCTGCTTAGGCTGCTTCACCTGGATTTTGTTAGGATGAATGTCATTTCCTTCTCTGTAAAGTGAGAGGGTAGGCTGGACAGCCCCTGAGATCCCCACCCTGGCCCCCAAAGGCTGTGGACTTGAAAAAAATATGTCATTTCTATCTCTTTTTTTCTGCCTGCGCTCCTTCTTTCCCTGGCTTCCCAAGAGCCTTATAATGAAGACTGTTTACAAAATGAGCCAAATCCAATATGGCAGAAATAGTCCCCCCCACCCCAGGCAGTGCCCCCATCTCTCCAAGGGAGTGGGCAAAGTGTCTTTTGTCTCTTCTTTGGGTCCAGGCTTGTTCTCAGTACTTCCTCAGCATTCCCTGCCAGTGGTCCTTTCCATCTGCATTCTTGTCATCAAGATGGACGCTGGTCTCATGCTTTTGCTTATGGACCAATGGTTCCCGTGAGTCTTCTCTAGGGACTAAAAAAAAAAAAAGATAAAAAGCATTGTTGTGCCACTCTTAGGGGCTGAGGCAACTGTGGGCAAATTACTTAACTTTTCTGAGCCTCAGTCTCCCTTTCTGTAATAGGAAGGGATCTTACTTGATGACCTCTGTGGTCCTAACTCTAGATCTTAGAGCCTAGAATGATACTTTTAGAAACAGGAGAGCTGGAAGGGCAGCTGCTCCTGCATGGCAGGGCAGGCCAGGGAAGACTTTGGCCATTGGGAGGTCCTGTTGGGTCCACCAGCCATCTGGCCTGTGCAGGGCTGGGTGGGCAGGTAGGGCAGGGCTGGGCAGGACAGGGCAGGGCGGGACAGGACTGGCAGGGCAGAGTGGGCAGGCAGGGCAGGGCTGGGCAGGACTGGGCAGGGCAGAGTGGGCAGGACTGGGCAAGCAGGGCAGAGCAAGGCAGGCAAGGCTGGGCAGGGCTAGCAGGGCAGAGTGGGCAGGGCAAGGCAGGCAAGACAGGGTAGGGGTGGGCAGGCAGGGCAGGGCAAGGCTGGGCAGGGCAGGACAGGGCTGGCAGGGCAGAGTGGGCAGGGCTGGGCAGGCAGGGCAGGGCAAGGCAGGCAGGGCAGGGCAGGACTGGGCAGGCAGGGCAGAGTGGGCAGGGCTGGGCAGGCAGGGCAGGGCAAGGCAGGCAAGACAGGGTAGGGCTGGGCAGGCAGGGCAAAGTGGGCAGGGCAGGGGAGGTCCGGGTCAGGCAGGCAGATGGGCGTGAGCTCCCTCGTCCGTCACGTGCCTCATGTGGCTCCATGCTGTCCCTGCCATGGACAGTCTGTCCTTCTGTTGTTGTGGATCTGGGCTCAGCCACACCTGTCTCGCCAGGGTGCTTCTTGTCCTTGCTCTCCCATAAAACCTAGAGGACCTGCCCAAGTGGCCTGTTCTGGGTCTTTTGGCCAGGCAATGAAGTTCAGTAACTATTTAAACTGCTCAATAGAATGGAGAAGTTAGGACCTTTTGTAGGAATCGGAGCTGGAAAGGGACCGTCTGGCCAAGTTCCCTTATTTTACAGGAGGGTAAACTGAGGCCCAGAGAGGGGAAGGCCTGGAACTTGGCACTGCCCTTACTACCCCACCCCACTCTTCCCACTGGGTTCTTGGCCCATTCAGGAGAGACACCTTTGACCTAGAAGCCCACACGGATGCGGAGCTGGAAGGGCCTAAGAGGGCATCCGATCCAACCCCCTTCCCTTTTACAGATGAAGAAACTGAGGCCCAGGGAGCCTAAGGGGCTCTCCCCTAGTGGGCTGAGGCAGGAAGCTGCAAGGCCAGATTTGACCTTGAGTCCTGTGACCCAGATCCCATCCACTGTCCCATTCTCATCTACAGGACTGTAAGGCGGGCCGCTCTGCTCACCTCTATGGGCCTCAGCTTCCTCAACCCTAAAACAGAAATAATGTTATTGGACCTCCTCCTTCCCAGGCTTGCTGAGGGGGGAACACTTCTTGACATCTTTTTGAGAAATGTGGTTGCAGTTGCAGGCACTGTGGCACAGTGGATGGTGCTGGGGCTGGGCTCTTCTGCTCCCTATGGGTGTGATGGGGGAAAGGGGGGAACCACTGCTGTTCAGAAAGCCTGAGTTTTTGGTGGGAGACAGCGGAGTGTGTGGAGCCCAGAACTGAGGCTGGAAGTTTGAGGTCCAGTCCTGTCACTGGCACTTACTACCTGGGGCATTTTTGGCAAGGAACTTCTCATTGGGCCCATTTCCTCAGCTGTGAAATGGAAAGTTGTTCTAGGGCCCCTCCCAGCCCTGACATCCTCTGTTCTGAGGCCCATTCCAGCTCTGACATCCCCTGTTCTGAGGCCCCTTCCAGCCCTGACATCCCCTGTTCTGAGGCCCCTCCCAGACCTGACATCCCTTGCTCTGAGGCCCCTCCCACCTCTGACATTCCCTGTTCTAAGTCTTGACATCCCTCCCAGCTCTGACTTGCATGATTCTGCTAAGAATAAGCTCTTTTCTTCTGCCTTTCAGCCCAGGGCTTCCCCTTCCCCCAGTTTGGGACTAAAAAATGAAGAGAAAATGGCCCTTGGTGGCTGTGGGGGGAGGGTATTGGGGGTGAGGTGTGTCCTTGGTGTAGACCCTCAGCGGGCTCATTGGGGGAGGGGTTCTTCCCCGCCAGACTCAGGAGACAGGCAAGCCCCTAAAAGTGCCCGTCCTGCCTTTGCCTCCTCCCCAGCCTAGGAGAAGGTGGGCAGGGCAGCATTCGTTAACTCCTTTTGCGGGGGAGGAAGTTAAGTCCACGTCCACACATCGTGGACAGAATGGGCTGGACTCCCAATGTTAGGGTGGCCCCCTGTGAGAGGAGAAGCTGCTGTCCAGGGTCCCATGGCAGCTCACGGGATTCCTGGGCTGTCTTTGGTTTTGTGAGGGTTCTAGGGCCACTGAGGCACACAGGGAAAAGAAGGGGCAGTTTGGGGACCTTCACTTAGGCTGCCAGCTGGGCAAAAAGCTTCGCACAGGATGGGGCCCAGAGCAAGAGAACGAATATAGGGAAAAGAGTGAAAGAGCCTAGGGTCTGGGTTCCAATCCTAGTCTTCCTTCTTTTGTCTGGCCCTCCACTCCTTCCACTGTAAGATGAGAGGATTAGACCAGCTGGCTGATCTGGAAGCTTCCTCCCAGCCCCAAGCTCTGGGCTCAGAGTCCTGTAATCCCTCAGGAGCTCCACCTGACCCTCAGAGCTGGGGGCAAAGGTTACCTTGGTTTGCTCCCCCCTCCTAGCCCTCAGGCCCAGGGTGTGCCTCCCCCTGCCCAGCCTCCACAGTAGGTTCTGAGGGCCTGACACCCCTTGTCCCCACAGTAGGTTCTAACACCCCCTGCTCTGCCCACACAGTAGGTTCTGAGGGCCTAATAGCCCCTGCCCAGCCCCCAGAGAAGGCCTGATGCCCGCTGCCCAGCCCCCTACAGAAGGTTCTGAGGGCCTGATACCCACTGTCCCCACAGTAGATTCTAACACCCCCTGCCCAGCCCCCCACCGTGAGCACGGAAAGATCCAACCACAGGAGCTCCTGCTCCAGCCCCCAGGCCTGGCAGCCTCCCAGCCGCCCAGAGGCCTATCACGGGGAAGGGGATTAGAATTTCCCTTGGCCCCAGAGGCCAGAACTAGGACCAGTGGGGAGGAGTTTCAGGCAAACAGATTTTGTTTTAGGAGAAAAGAAAATTTCCCAATGAATAAAAAGCCCCGGCCTTGACATCAAAAGAGCTGGGTTTGAGCATTTGGTGGCCAAACTCAATTCAGTGGGGCCAGCAGCCATTTCCTGGGCTCCTGTGATGGGCATGCCTGGCCCTCCCTGGGCTCTGGGGCCTTCCCCTTAATAAGCCTCAGTTCCCTTCTCTGGAAGGTGAAGCTCTGAGGCCTCTGCTGGCCCTAATGTCCCCCTGAGCCAGCAGTGCTCAGGCCCAGGCTGGAGGCAGAGGACTGGCCTGAATGACCTTTAGCCTGTCCAACTTGGAGTCTTCTATGGCAGGCTGGAGAATGTCCCCCTAACCGAGAAAGGACTTGGCTGGGTGGGACAGCCAAGAGCCTGAAGGCAACTGCTCTCTAGCCCTGGGGCCCTCCCCACAAAACGGCTGGGGGCTGGGCTGAGTTAGGCCAGAGATAAGGGAGAGCCTTCCCACAGGGAGCATTCCCTGGTCTGAGCCGGTCAAGGCTTCGCAAACATTCTTTGGGGAGGTGGATTTTCTGGGCTCACATTTGGTGATGGTTTACGGTGTGGCCTGCTCCACGAAGGAATGGGGGGGTGACCTCTCTGCCCTTTCAAGGTCCCTCCAGCCCCACGAATCCCTCCTTAATCCCAGCGGCTCCCAAAGGACAAACGGTCACTGAGCTTTGGGCCCCACAACCTTTTCCATTTTTTGAGCGTAGCGTCAGACACCTGGGTTCATCCTTGGACTCTCATTCTATCTGCCGGACCTTGGCGGCTTCACCTCCTTCCACCTCAGTAACAATAACCCTCCTTCTTGGGTTTATTGTGAGGTTCCCATGAAAGTGGATGTAAAGTGCTTTGCAAACCTGACTCTTCCCCCAAAGCTGGAATATTGCCAAGAACAGTCGATCTGGTCGGCAGGTGGCTTGGCCTTAGGGAGGAAGGCTGAGGAGGCCTGGAACCTCAGAGGCCCTTTGAGTATCACCCTTCTGCCTTAACCCTGCTTGACCACTCCTGGTCATGGGGAACTTACTACTTAGCGAAGATTCTGTCCCATTTGTGAGCAGCCTGTAGGTACCAAGGTCTTCCCTCCCCTTGGCTCCTGGTTCTCCTTTCTGGGGCCAACCTGACCAAGGCAAATCCTTCTTCAGATGCTCAGAGACCCCCCTCTCTGCTCCTGCCCCCCTCCCCCTGTGCTTCCCTGGGCATCCTCAGTTCTTTCAGCTTATTCCTGGTCTCCAGACCTCTGGAGGTCCTGGTCCATCTCTTAAAAATGTGGGAGTTTCCCAGTGTACTACTAGTGAACCTAGAACCCCAGATGGAGCCTGACCAGGTCAGAGGCCCCTGAGGCTGCACCTCCCTCCCTGTCTCCCTCTCTTCCTCCCTGCCTATCTCCTTCCTTCCTTCTCTCCCTCTCTTTTCTCCCTCCTTCTCTTTCTCTCTGTCTCCCTCCTTCTCTCCCTCACTCTCCCTCCCTCCTTCTCTTCCTTCTTTCCCTCTCTTTTCTCTCTGCTTCCCTCTCTTCCTTCCCTCCCTCCTTCTCTTCTTTCTTCCTCCTCCCTCTCTTTTCTCCCTCCTCCCCTCTCTCCCTGTCTCCCTCCTCCTCTCCCTCTCTCCCGCCTCCCTCTGACCCTTTCCTTTGAACATTGCCTAGGATGACGCCAGCTGTTTCAGCCTGGCCAACCTCATCAAGCCCTTGCCCCCATTGCACCTGGTGCCCAGTAAGGCCTGGGTGCCTCTGCCCCAGCCCGCTCTCCCTTTTCTTTCCCTTTTCCCTCCTCGGGGGCTTCCTGCCATCTCTAAGAGAGAATGCCCTTGTGGGCCACTTCCTTGGCCTTTGGGACCAACGCAGCAGTGGGGGAGGAGGGCTCTCCTAGCAGCACCTGAGTCAGCCAAGCCATTGGCAGGGTGGGCTCTGGGCACTGGCCCAGGGGAAGGGGGCTTGGCAAGACCCTGAGAAGTCATGGGGCCCAAGAGAGGAGGAAGGGGGGCCCAAGGGCAATGAGGATAGAGCGGTGGGCTTGGAGTCTGTCAGACTGGACGTTAGCTGTGTAGCCATGGGGGAGTCACTTCACTTCCCTAAGCCTCGGTCTCCCAATCTGTAAAATTAGAAGGTTGGACTCACTGGCCTCTAAGGATCCTACAGGCTCTAAATCAATGAGCCTATAGGGAGGGGGCAAAGGCAGGTGACTTATCTCTGGTCCCCCAGTGGCTATTTGGGGATCCCAGTCAAGGCTCTGGCCTTCCACGGTCTGTTCTGAACTGGGTGACACCCCAGCCATAGAATGGGAGTGCCGGACGAGGCCTGTTTCCCCCTCCAGAGGAAGCTGTGTCTTCGGCTTACCCATCAAATGGTCCCCTCCTCCATCTGAAGGCCTCCAGGGAGAGGCAGCCCACCCTTCTTTGGCCAGGCTCCAGACAGAAACCACAACTTGGCATTTTTTTGCTCGTAATAAACAACACAGCCCTGGGCCCCTGGTTATTCCCTGAAAGAAAAACAAAGAATTCCATCTCCCACCTCCATGTCTTTTATAAGCATCTGCCCCCAAGGATGGAGTAAACGCCTTTCCTGATATCCCACCCTTATTAGTCATTTTTCCCCCTTGAAATTCCATTGGGTATATGTTGCATTTCCTTCCATGGATGGGAACATACTAAGTCCCCAGTGTGTGCCAAGCTCTGAGCTATGTGCTGGAGATACAAAGAAAGGTTGAGTCAGAAGCTGGCCTGTCCTCAGGGAGCTTCCATTCTGATTATAGGAGTTTTCAGCCCTGAGGGCAGGGCTAGGGTTTTGTTTGTTTTGGTCTCCCCAGAACCCTGCACCTCCCTTGGCACACAGTAGGTACACAGTAGGCTGAAGGCTTGCTGTGTGGGAGCTGCCCAGTCCTACTCCACACCTCGTTCGTCAGGACACCCCTCTCTGACACAGGGGTGTGTGTGAAAATCTCCTCCAGCCTGTATCCCCTACCCTGTGACCTCTCTTTGACAGACCTTGGATGCCACCAGCAGGGTCCCCTCTCCCAGAGCCTGACCTTTTGCATTGCTGTGTCCCTCCTGGAGGTTAGGGGTGGTGACAGCTATCCGTGCCAGGGTGATGTGACCTGGATTCTTTTAGGGTTGGGTCACCCACATATAATAGCAGATAATAATAATAGAATGCTTTATAGTTTGCAAAATACTTTATCTCTGAGAAGCAGGTGCTTTTAATATCCCTTTCTTATAGGTGAGAAAACTGAGGCAGACAAGTGAAGTGACTTACCTATGGTCACACACCCAGTAAGTGTATGAAGTCTGTCTGCTCTGTTTATAGCCTCCTGTGGGCAGGGCCTGGCCAATGCTTGGGGCTTAAGAAATGCTTCTTCTGTAAAATGAGGGTTCAGCCTCTGGGGTCTCTTAGGGCTCTAGACACTTGAGCAGGAGATTTGTCTGAAAGGAAGACTGCAGGGCAATCTTGAGTAGAGTGGAGCAAATGAGGGAAACTAAGGCAGGAGGTCAGCTCCATGTCTTTGGAGCAGAGAGGATGAGATGAACTGAGAGAGGTTGGGAGGGGGTGGAACCTCTGGGACTGGAGGTGGGTCAGGGAGGAGGAGGAGGAGATTGGAAAGTCAGCTGGGGTCTCTTTAGAGCCCAGTGACCTTTCCTTATGGGACATGGGGCTCCCCTAATACAACCCCATTGGACAACAAAGGATATGGTGAGGGGCTTCATAGATGTTTACAAAATGTTAATTGGCTTAGAACAAGGGATGTCAGGGCTGGGAGGGGCCTTAGAACAGGGGTTGGCAGGGCTGGGAGGGGCCTTAGAACAGGGGTTGGCAGGGCTAGGAAGGGCCTTAGAACAGGGGTTGGCAGGGCTAGGAAGGGCCTTAGAACAGGGGAAGGCCTCAGAACAGGGGATGTCAGGGCTGGGAGGGGCCTTAGAACAGGGGTTGGCAGGGGTGGGAGGGGCCTTAGAACAGGGGATGTCAGGGGTGGGAGGGCCTTAGAACAGGGGATGTCAGGGCTGGGAGGGGCCTTAGAACAGGGGATGTCAGGGCTGGGAGGGGCCTTAGAACAGGGAACAGAGAACATCAGGACTTGGAAAGAAATGAGACTAGAATGGAGGGTAGCTCTTAGGTGTGTGCCCTTGGGCAGAGAGTTCACTGTTCTTATCGTCAGTTTGCTTATCTGGAAGACTTCCTTTAGGCGTGGGGCTGGTAGGGAAGCCGTCTGGAGCCTCCAGGTGCTGGAGATGTGGCAGTCGCTGCTGTGGTGATCTGGACCCTCTCAGCAGTGATGCGCTGCCGAGATGTGGTCCCCAGTACAATCACCGTTTTCCTTCACTCTGGGGTAGGCTGGGGACAGGCTGCCATCAGGGGAGGAGGCTAATAACCTAACTGGAATTTTGCCTTCAATTCAGGTTGGCAAGTGACGGAGCCCCCTCCTGGCAGCGATGACAGGGCCATCTGGGGGACCCATGCGGGATGTGCTGGGTCCCTGATGAGGGGCCCGGCCGCCTCTGGGCGCCCCCGCCATGGCCTAGCCTCCAGCCCGGCATCATCGGGGCCTCACTCGACATCTCCATCGCCATGGGAGGCTGCTTCTCCAAACCCAAGCCAGGTGCCGCCCCCCGCTTCCCCGCCCCCAACCCCTGCAGCTCGTCCTGGAAACAGCCAGCTCTAACTAGGTCAGGCCTGTGGCAATCTCCATGGGGAGACGGTTCCAGGAATGTTAATACGGGGCCGCCTGGGCTGAGGCTGGAGACCTCTCGGAGCTGCAGAGACCCCTGCATGCCAACAGCCCCGGCACTGAATGGAGCCAGCAGCAGCGAAGGCGGGGGCCCATGGGGAACAGTCTGTTCTGAGCTCCAGGGGGTGAAGGGTATTAGGAGCAAATGCTCTCCTCAGAAAATGCCTTCCTCTAGACAACCTTCTAAAGTCAACGGGGAAGCATGCCTACCCCCACTTTACAGATGGGGGAACCGAGTCTCGGAGAATTGTCTGCAGGCACAGGGCCAGCAGATAGCCGAGCCAAGAGGCAGGTCCACTTCACAGAGCTCCCTAGTCCTGGGCTCTCTTGACCCAGCCCTTGCCTCTGAAAAAAGACATCTGGGGGATATCAGTGGGGACTTGGGGTCTATCAGTTGGCCTACCGGGAAAGGGGCTGCCCTGGTCTGTCCTTGCTGGTTGTGAAGCCACTGGGCCTCTTGGCACAGCAGAGGGGATGAGTAGGGTTCGAATCCTGTCTGTGGGTAGGCATGGGGTGGGGAATCTCCCCATAGGCAGAGCTTGTGTCCAGATGGCCTGTTCAGCCAGGTCAGGGAGACAGATTGGCCGAAGATATGGGCCCCCCCACGTCCTCCAGTGGCCTGCAAAGGAGCCCTGAGGGCCGGAGATGGGGTCAGACAGCCAAGGACCCACCAGAGTTTGGGGGAAATGTCAGAGGCTACGGATATGAGTTTGTTCCTGGGGGAGTCAAGAGGAGGGGACGGGAGAAACTGTCAGGGAGGGGCCCTAGAACAGGGGATATCAGGTCTGGGATGGTCTCTGGGGGCCAGGGAGAGGCTGTCCTGACAGCCCCAAACCTTGCCTGTAGGCCCTTTTGCCTGGAGCCAGGGCTGAGGGGCAGAGAGTTGGACAGGCTCCTGAAGGGTGTTCATACCATCCCTGGGATCCCTTCAAGGCCCTGATTTTCTCCCCTGCCCCCCACCTGTTTCTAGGCTTTAGCTTGGGGTCCGGCTGCTGCCACCTGTGGCCTCTAGGGCTGGGCCAGGGCCCAGAAGCTGCTGGGCAGTATCTGGGTCGAGCCACCACAGACATGCTAGGAGTGCAGGGCCCGGCTTGGCCATCCTGGCTCCCCCAAGGCCTGGTGTCCCCTTACGTGATGCCTATCAGCAGCTATTTTTACAAGGGCTCGCTGTTACCTGGGGACCTCCTGCCTTTCTCGTTGGATCTGCCTTCCTTGAGAGAAGCTGGGGTGGAGGGGGTGGTCTGGACTGGAGGAGGAACCAAGGGGGCAGCTGCTTCTTGCCTGGGGAGGCCAAAGGAAGCCTGGATCCCGGGGTCCTGGAGGCTTAACCAGCTGCCAGATCATCCCCCCTGTGGCCTGGACACTGGGGCTCATGGGCCTACAGGAATGATCATGACATTGCTTATGGGAAAGCATCTGCAAGGCTGCTTAATTTATTGAACAGGGTACCCAAGTTCTGGGGCAGCTAGGTGGAGCTCCAATGGATGCACTCATCTTCCTGGGTTCAAATCCAGCCTCAGACACTTCCTAGCTGTGTTACCCTGGGCAAGTGACTTTACCTGGTTTACCTCAGTTTCTTCATCTGTCAAATGAGCCAGAGAAGGAAATGGTAAACCACTCCAGTGTCTCTGCCAAGAAAACCCCAGACGGGGTCAGGGAGAGTAGGCCATGGTTGAAACAACTGACCAACAACATACAGAAAGTTCAGAGTGATGACTTGGCCAAGGTGATGATGCTGCCCAGCTAGTCATCCCTGGTCCCTCCTGACTCTGCATTCAAGGCCCATTTAGCTACACGAGACTGTGTCCACCTGGATGGCCTTGAGACCCAGGGTGTCTACGGCCTTCTGCTCTCTGAAACCCAAGAGCCCTCAGGGTGGATATGAGACAGCAACTGGGTTTGTGTTGCGAGGACCCTTCAGAGGGAGGAGGGGCATGGTTGCCTTGGCCTTGGGCATCTGTGTTGGGGGAGGAGAGCAGGCCTAGGATTTAATTATTGATATCAGTAAGCGCTCTGCTTGGCCTCCTTGGAAGGTCAGTCAGTGGTCCTGGAGAATGCTTCTTGTCCTCCTTTGAAAGGGCCCCAGGGAAGGAGAGTCTGCCTTCTTAGGATCAGGGTTTGAGTCAACCACCCTCTCTCAGGTACTTCAGCCCATCCCAGGCCTCGTCCATCCCCCTTCAGGGGAACCCAACCTGGGAGAACCTTGTCTTTGTCCTCCCACAAGTTGGCTGCGGGGGCTCTTTCCAAGCACTCAGGGCCCCGTACCATTGAGAGGATGCTGGGAGCCCAAGGCCCGTCTATCGGGTGTTCCGAGGCTCTCCCATGGGACCGGCCCATCCTTTTTCAGCTTTGATCATGTCCTTTCCACCCCTTCCCTGTGAATCTTCCCTTTGCCAGATGTGGCAGCCCTTCACGCCCACTCGACCCTCTGCTGCTCTTGGTCAGAGACGCCCGCCTTCGGTTAGGGTGCAGAGTGGGGGCTCCATGACTCCCAGGCCTGCGCTGACTCAGTAATGCCTGTAGCTAACGTGTGTGTTGCCCTTTAAGGCTCCTCTTGTCATCTCCCTGAATGAGACTGCTACTCTGGCTAGGATCCTTATTTTCCAGATGGGGAGACTGAGTCTGAGAAAGGAGAAGTCCCTTGGCCAGGATCGCAGCTAGGAAGCGTCTGGGGCAGGATTTGGAATCAGGAATTCCTGATTCTGAGCCAGTTACTCTGTCCATCATAATTCCTCATGTCTTGTCTTTTTTGGAGGCAATTGAGGTTAAGTGATGTTCCCAGGATCATGTAGCTAGAAAGTATCTGAAGCTGGATTTGAACTTGGGTCCTCCTGACTCCAGGGCTGGGGCTCTATTCGCTGAGCCACCCAGCTTCTCTGTTATCTTTTCTTAGAAAAATTGTGAGTTCATATGATTAGTCAACAAGCATTTTTAGCACCCACTATGTGGCCAATACCATGCTATATTCAGGGGTTTCACAGACAAAAAATAGAATAGCTCCTGTCCCCCGGGAGGCCGCATTTACTATAAATGGAAATCCGGACTCTGGCGATGACGTGAGTTTGACCACCAGAAGGTGCAGACTTGGACTGTGTGGAGTCTTCATGGAGGAGGGGGCAGCTGGGCAGGCTGCCAGGGGCCCTCTGACTGGGGGGGGGCCTCTACCTGGGGAGCGATGGAGTATTTGGAGCATTGGGAGAATCAGAGTTGCTAGAGAGGAGGCTGGACCCCAGGCCTGCCCTCCCGCCTTCCCTCCCTCCCTCCCAGGCCTGGTTATCTATTCCGGAGTTATAGGTGCAAGGCAGAATATTGGCCATCTAGGTTGTTCTCACACCAGCCTTCGGGAGCCTGGGGTCTAGGAGTGGTTGGGTTAGGGATGGGCGGACCTTGGCCTCATTAACTCTCTGTCCCCTCCACAGTGGAGCTCAAAATTGAAGTGGTGCTCCCAGAGAAGGAACGAGCCAAAGAAGACGCCTCTCCCAATGGCCAAGCCAGCCCTCTGGCCTACAAAGCCAATGGCCGGGCCCGACACTACCACCCAGAGGAACGGCCGTCCACCCTGCACCCCTACCCCAGCCCTCACGACCGAGTGGAAGCTGCTGTGTGCCACGTCAAGGACCTGGAGAATGGCCAGTAGGTGCTTGGTGGGTTCCCCTTGGATCCGGGGACATCGCAAAGCCCTCCCACCCTGCCCTCCCCTGTGTCTGGATCACAGAGTTCTGGAAGGAGGGTGGGAGGGAAGGGGTGCTGCCAGTATCAGCGCCTTGGTGTCCTCAGATGGGAGCCCCCACAGACGGCTAGTTCAGTCCATGTGCACAAGAATCTCTCTCTAGTCTCTGATCTTGTTGTCCTCTGACCTTGGCAGCGGGGACCACACCACCATCTCCCAGGACCTCCCCATCCCCTTTGTGGGGGAGCTCAGCCTGCCATCCTCCTGTTCCCCCCCACATCCCCACCCCACCCCCACCCCCCACATCCCTGCCCCTTCATTGCTCCTGGGGTTGTCCCTTGGGCCAGGCAGTCCCTCTGACACTCAAGGCCCCTTCAGATACTGGGCCCCTGAGGCTTCCCTTCTCTGGGCTCAGCCTGCTCACGTAACACGAACTCAAGGCCATTCAGCAGCACGGCTGAAGGACTCACTCTTCTGAGGGCTCTGGGCCTCTCCTTGGCATTTGGGACTTCTTCAGGGTGGTGGGAATGCTGGGCCGAGCTGGCGGCCTTGGCTCTAGGCTGCTGAGACCCTGCACTGAGATGCCTTTCCTTCTCTAGGATGCGGGAGGTAGAGCTGGGCTGGGGCAAAGCCCTCTTGGTGAAGGAGAACGGGGAGTTCCATGCCTTGGGTCACAAATGTCCACACTATGGAGCCCCCCTGGTGAAAGGTGGGCCAGGGACCCTGTGTGAGCAAGAGAGTTGCTAGGGACCTTTCCTAGGAGCCTTTCTTGTGTAGGGAGGCTCTTATTAGGGACCTCTGTCAGGAGCAGAGTGTGTTTTGGGGGCCGATGTCCCAGGAGGGGGTTGGATGGGGAGTATTTTCCTCTCAAGAGACAAAGGAGAGGCCCAAGAGTAGAGAAAGGTTTTGATGAGTCTCCAAAGACCAAGCTTAGGCATCCTTCTTTCTCTGATGAGTGGGGGGATCTCAGGGGTTGTAGGCCTGGGAGGGGCTGGAGGGGAGCCCTGGGGAACCATAAGAGGACTTAGGGGTTAGGTGGAGGGGTCTCTGAGGACCATAAGGATGGCAGTGGAGTCTGTGGCCCTAGCACCTTGAGCATCCCACAGAACAAGAGGTAGGAGCGTTTCTTCCCCATCTTCCTGGGAGTAAGGCAGCTCTGGAAAGGCTGGAGTCTGTCCCTAAGGCCCTGGCCTGGCTGGGTGGCCGGAGAGATCCCTTCCTTCTGCCCCAGGCCCCATGGCCCTGAGCCTACCTCCGTACCCCTTATTGTCTTGGCCAAAGCCCAGGACTTTCCAGCCTCCCGGCCGGGCCTCCAGCAAACCCTCTCTCCTTCCAGGGGTTCTCTCCAGGGGCAGGGTCCGATGCCCCTGGCATGGTGCCTGTTTCAATATTGCCACTGGAGACATTGAAGACTTCCCAGGCCTAGACAGTCTGCCCAAATTCCAGGTGAAATAGGAGTTGGGGAGCAAGGTCTATGGATGGGAGAGGGGAGGCCCAGAGTGGAAAGGCCCCTGAGGGAGGGAGGGAGGTAATCCAGAAGTAGGCTTAGGAAGTTTCTCCAGCTATGGTGGGACCAGTGGGGAGCCAGGGCCCCAGGGACCAGGGTGCAATTGGGATCTGGGCTAAGCCTCTTTTGAGCCTTCAGCCACTCACTAAGCTCACTTTTGGGAGACAGGAGTGTTGGAGAAGCCTCCGGCCAGGCCCAGGCTCTGCCCAGGGAGGGGCCGGCTGCCTTGGGACCCCCTCCCCCTGGGTTGGTTCCAGGATCCAGTGGGTGTGGGGAAACCCAATTTCTTTACTGCTTTGACTATCTCAGGTGAAGATTGAGAAGGAGAAGGTGTACATTCGAGCCAGCAAACAGGTAGGTGGCGTGTGTGTGTGGTGGTGTGTGTGTGCGTGCATGCGTGCGTGTGTGTGTTTGTGTGCGTGTGTGCGTGCGTGTGTGTGTGTGTGTGTGTGTGTGTGTGTGTGTGTGTGTGTGAGGGCACTGTGCTCTGCTTTGGGACTGGGGTGTGCTGGGCTCTTCTCTGGGCTTGGGGGGTGGTCTGGGAGCTTTCTAGAGAGGCTTCCTCTCCAGGGGTCATGGCGGGATGGAGGTACAAAGAGGCAGATATACGCTCAATGTCAGGGAGAGCTCCTCTAACTATAGACTTGCACCCGAGTAAAATGGGTGCCCTCAGGAGTGAGTGGATCCTCAGCACTAGAGGGCCCTGAGTAGAGGCCCAGTGCCCACCTGTCAGGGAGGCTGAGGAAGGCCAAGGGGAGGCCAGGAGGCTCTCTTTGGTCTCAGAGCCTCTGAGGCCCCTTCCAGCTGAGATGCTGAGCTGTGCCGCTGGCCTCTGTCCAGAAAGCTGGCTTCTGAGCCAACCCCAGCATTTAATGATCATTTTCATCGATCAAACTGGT
Source organism: Phalanger gymnotis (assembly GCA_028646595.1). NCBI lineage: Eukaryota > Metazoa > Chordata > Mammalia > Diprotodontia > Phalangeridae > Phalanger > Phalanger gymnotis. The sequence goes on from CM053622.1 coordinate 4,597,365, forward strand.
TTCTTCTTCCACCTTCACTTCTGAATGGCTCCCCTTCCAGTGAGAGACATCCCTGGTAACAAAACACAGCAGCCAGAGGAACCCCAGCTTAGGCTGAGCTGGCAGGGCCTGCAATGCTCTGCCCCCATAGGCCGCCGCCCTGTTGAAGAAGGGCCAATCTTGGGCATCATCTCTACACATCAACCAATTTTGACTTTTTTTTGTCAGTTTTCAGCCCTCTTCCTTCTCTGTGTCCCATAAAATGGGGCCACTTGTCCCTTCTGCATCCACTGGGTGTTTTTCCATCATCTCTCCCCCTCACCGCACCCCCAGCAGCTGATCTCCTTCTCTGTGCCCTGAGCAGTGCCTATTAATAATAATAATCATAATAATCCAAATCATCACACTGACACCGATAGCGTCCCCTGTGTTCTGCCAAGTGCCTTACATAGATATTCCTAGCAAGCCTGGGAGATGGAGTCATCATGACCTCCATTTTACAGATGAGGAAACTGAGGATCCCAGAGGTGAGTTGTCTTGCCTAGAGCCACTCAGGCTGCATCTCATTCAAGATTCCAACCTAGACTCCACCTGTGACTCCAGAGTGGGGAGAACATTCTGGCGGGAGAGCTGGGTTCTCCTCCCATCTCTTACACTTCTTTTGTGACCTTGGGAAAATCTTGAGTTAGCTCAGGGTCTTGCTGTCCCTGTCGCTGAAAGGTCTGGAACCAAGTGGACCTGGTCCAAATTTTGGCTCTGGTTCTTACTGGCTGGGTGAACTTGGATAAACCCTTTGCCCTCTGGGCCTCGATGTGGGAGTACATGGCCCTGGGCTGAGACCCTGGGCGTGCCTGGGGTCCCTGGAGAGCTGCCTGTTCCCCAGGCCTCCTTGACTAGACAGAGCTGGTCTATCAGCAAGACGGAGGAAGAAGGGAACGATCCACTGCCCCCACATAGGAAATGATCCTGGAAGCTCCCGGTGGGCTCTACAAAACCTGGGTTCGAATCCTGCCTCTGACACTTACGGGTCCCTTTGGGTCTGTTTCCTCCTTTGTGAAATAGGGATGATGAAGGCACCCCTGCCCCTGAGGTCTTAGGAGGACCGAAGAAGCTGAAAATGTGTTTAGGGCACTTTGCAAAGGCGGTTCTTAATGCATTTCTGCTTATCAGACCTTGAGGCAGTGAGATCCCACCTCTAAGACAGATAAAAGAGTGAGTCAGCCCCTTCCCACCTCCAGTGACAGGCAGGGATTCTCTGTGGGCAGCCAGGACAAAAAGGCTGGTCTTGCCTTGCCCCCCACCGGGCTGACCTTTCCAGCCCTGCTGCAGGCTGGGGTCGGGGGGGGGGGTGATAGGGAGACTCCCCAAGGCCAGGGTCAAACATTTGGCCTCTGCAGAGGCTTCCTACTTGAGCACTAAACCTAGGCTCCAGAAAAGGTTCGCCGTTGTCCTGCCTCTGTGACCCCGAGAAGTCCCTTCCCTTCCCAGGGCCTCTGAGCCGCCCTGCCCCCTCCCCCGCTCTAGACTCAGGGCACCTGGGCACTGTGGTACCTTTCTTCCCCCAGGGGCGGACTCAGTATGAGAAGGCAGGAAGGCAATGAGGCCGAGGCTAGTCCTCCCACGGTGCTGGACTACCTGGCTGTCCTCTTCTGGGCTCTCTGGTGCCCCTCAGGGGCCTAGGGGGGCTGAGCCGGCTCTCCTGTGACCCCAACCTTCCTCTCCCTGCTTCTTTCCCCCCTTTCATGACTCCCCCCCCCCCCATTATCTTCTAAATGCCCTATTTATCCTTAACAAAAGGCTGGACTAGATCAAAGGCTTGGTTGGGGGGGGGGGAATGCCTAATCCACACCTGACCAGGAAAGATTTCTTGGAAAGGGAGGAGATGTCTGTCAGAGGCTGTTTCCTTCTGTGTGTTTGTGTCTCTTGGGCACTGTTTGTCTCCTTGGGAAGAGGTGGGGTGGGATGAGGGGTGTGCATGTATGTATATGTGTGTGTTTGTGTATGTATATATGCATGTGTTTGTATGTCTGTGTGTGTATGTGTATGTGTGTGTGTGTGTGTCTAAGAATCTGGAAGGAACCCAAGGCTCAGACTCATCCTGGAAGGGGGGATGTTCAGTGGGCCTCAGCAGTTCCGCTGGTAGTCTGGGTGCTTCTTGTTGGGTGTTTCTATCCCTCTATCCCCAGTCCCTAGTACAGTGCCTGCACACAATAGGTTCTTTGCATGGTCTTGTATGGATGCTGGGGAGAGCTCTGTTGGGAGGGGGCCTGGGCCACTTTGGACAGCTCAGCAGTGTCCTTCCCATGGGCCTTTGGGGCATTGCCCCTCTCTCCTTGGACCGTTCCTCTTGGCCCCCAGGGCTGGCCCCTACCAGGCTCTGGGGTGTCCTGGATGGGAGGGATCTTTCGTCACCCTTGGCTCCCACAGGCCCTGCAGACACAGAGGAGAACGAAAGTGATGGCCAAGTGCATCTCCCTTAGCAACTACCATGTGGGGAGTACCAACATCCTGATTGTGGGAGCAGGTGAGCAGCTGGGGGCTTTGGGCATGTGCCTGGGTGATGGCAGCTGTGTGGTGATGTGGGGGTGGGGCCCAGGCTGGGCCTGGGATCAGGACGCAGCCTGGCTGGGGATCAGGATTCAATGTGGGCCTGGGATCAGGGTGTAGCCTTGGGTGGGGATCAGGGTCAGGCTTGGCTCAGTGATGAAGAAAATCTTCAATTTCATCTTTGAGAATATTGGCCACCCCTGGTCTTGGCCCAGAGCCAAGTCTGAGATGGTTCAGAGAGATGAGAACCCCAAAGATCCACCCCCAACAGCTTGGTTCGGAGCTCAGTGACTGCGAACCTCAGCGCTACCCCCCTCCCGCCCCAATGCCCCGCAAAGAGCAGCTTCGTTTTCCAGCCTAACTCCAGCCTCATATCTGTTCATCCCTCTTTCACCATCTTGTTCTCAGCCCTTCTCTGTCTCTGGAGTTCCCAGGCCTTGCTCCCCCATTACCTCCATGGCCTTCCATGGGTGCTTTACCAGCCTCTGAGTGCTGACTGGCGATGGGTGGCTCCTGGCCCCAGGGGGAAAAAGCAGTCTGATTTGTTCAGTTCTTCAAGGCTCAGTCTTCTTCCGGCAGGGGCGGCTGGCTTGGTTTGTGCAGAGACCCTGAGACAGGAGGGCTTCTCCGACAGAATCGTCATGTGCACGATGGACAGACACCTTCCTTATGACAAACCCAAGCTCAGCAAGGTGGGCGTCTCCTCCCCCCACCCTTGGGTCCCACCCAGGCCCACTGGGCTTACCTTCCAGCACAGGGGCTGGCTGTAGGGCCCTGGGGCAGGCCTTGACGATCACCCACTTTCAGAGATGCCCAGAAAATCCCGAGTACCCAGTAAGGCACCCGAAAAACCATGACATCATTTCTAAAGCACTTCAGGCCTGAAATAGTATATTAACTCACAATTATGATAACTAGCACTTCTAGGTTTGCAAAGCGCCATACCTGATAGTAAGGGGATAGCTGGCATTTATAAAGCAATTTCAGATTTGCAAAGCACTTTATAAACATTATCTCATCTGATCCTACTATCCCCATTTTAAGTCTGGGGACATTGAGGCCCAGAGAGGTTCTGACCATGCAGTGAGTAAGTGTTGGAGGCTGGATTGGAACTCAGGGTCTCCTGTCTCTAAGCCTTGTGTTCTCTCTCTCTCTGCTGTGCCTCTTGGCTAGAATGATTCTCAGGGTTCTGGACTTCTCCAGGACACTTCTCCTTGTAGGGCTGGAGGCAGGTCTAGATTCAGTAGACTGAGGCTTAGCCTGGTTTCTAACTCTCTTGGAGGTGGATGGAATACTGAATTTGGAGTCTCAGGACCTGAGTTCAAATCCAGATTCTGTCACTTACCAGCCCTCCCTGGGCTGAGGATTTCTCATCTGTAAATGAGAAGGAAGCAGCTGGGGGCACCATAGTACACACAGCACCAGGCTTGGAGTCAGGAAGATCTGACTTCAAATCCCACCTTAGACATTTAACTAGCTGTGTGACCCTGGGCAAGTCACTTTACCCTGTTTGCCTCAGTTTCCTCATCTGCAAAATGAGCTGGAAAAGAAAATGGCAAACCACTCCAGCGTCTTTGCCAAGAAAACCCCAAAAAGGGTCAAAAAGAGCTGGGCACAACTGAAACAACTGAATAAAAACAGGAGAAGAGGCTTTAACAAGGAACCATCTTTAACTTGCTCTCACTTCAGAAAGAAACATCCAGTCCTCACCTTGGGAAGGTCACCTCAGTCCTCCCTCACCTCAGCCCACTGGCCATCCCTAGTCAGGGTCCTCTCACCTTCTGAAGCCCTGGGGCTTTTGGTCCATGGGCACATCAACCTCTGAGGAGCCTCCTTTCCATTTGGCTTGGGCTTTCTCCAGCCCGGGGCCCCTGACATGTTTGGAGGAAGGCAGGGACTGGAGTCCTGATTCGGAAAGACTGGAAAGGTCAGCTGGAGCCTGGGCTGAGGATTTGTCGTTTTATCCTTTAGGCATTAGGGACTCATTGAAGACTTTTGAGTAGGGGAGTGGCAGGGTCAGATCTGTATTTCTGAAAGATCACTTTGGAAACTCCATACAGAATGGATTGGAGCGGGGAGAGACTGGCGACAAGGAGACCGTTAGGAGGTCCAAGGGAGGAGCAGCCATGTCCTGGATTAGGGTAGAGTCCATGTGAGTGGAGAGGAGGTAAAGGAAGAGAAAGGAATTGTGAACGACTGGCCAGGTTTGATAACTGACTGGGTTTGAGGAGTGAGGGAGATGGAAGAGTCCCCCTCAATGACACTGGGTTAGGAAGAGGGATGAGCCTCCTCCTGGGGGCTGGGCACATTTTAGAGCTGCGAGTTTGGGATTAACAAATGAAGATTTAGTAAAGCGTCGTTCAGTGCCAAGCACTGTGCTAGGTGCAGGAGACAGAAGCCAAGTGATCCCCAAATGCAGGTGGGATGGCCAGGGGAGCTGTCCAGCAGCACCGGAGCTCAGGAGAGAGCCGGGGCTGTAAGGAGGAATCTGGGCCATCTGCAGAGATTCAGTAAACCCCTGGGTGCCAATGAGATCCCCAGGAGAGTGAGGGAGTGGAGAGAGCAAAGAGAAGAAGCCCCTGGGTGAGCCTGGGGTGAGTGCCCACATTCAGGCCAGTGGAGAAGGGTGATGCATCAGAGGAGACTGAGGAGCAGCAACCAGGCAGCCCGAGCATGACCAAGAGAGGGCAGTGCCCCAGAACCAAGGGAGGGAGAACATCTGGAACAAGAGGGTGGCTGGCAGCATCAAAAGCTGAGAGAGCATAAGGAGAACGTGGATCAAGCAAAAGTCCTCGGCTCAGATGAGGGAACCTCGGTAAATGGCCTTGTGCTCCCTTTAGTAACGCTGTCATTATCACAGCCATTAGCACTGTTGTTATTTATTAGGCAGCTAAGGGGAAGATGTGGTGATTAGCAGGGGTGAGAGCTGAGAGGGCAAGTGGCTGCAGAACCCCAGAATCCCTGCTTGACAAATGCTGACCTCTCTATTTCTCAGGGCAGGTTTTCCTGTCCAGACACTCTAGAGCTCCGGACGCTGGTTCGGCACTAATAGTGCTACTCCTGTCTGTAATAATGGGCAAGAATGAGGCCAGGATATGACCTGGGAAGGGCAGCTGGTCAGAGCCCATGGAGCCTTTCAGGGCTGGGACCCAATGGGAGGTAGGGGAGGCTAACCAGAGGGTCAGAGATGATTCTGATACCTTCCTCTTTGCAGTCCCTGGACTCTCAGCCAGAGCAGATTGCTCTCAGGCCCAAGGAGTTCTTTCTGACGTATGACATTGAAGTCCTGACTGAGACCCAGGTGAGGGGGTTTTGTGGGTCTTTCTTGTTGGAGAAAGGAAACATTACTGTGGAAAGGCTATCAGCTCTGGAAGGACTCATTGGTTTGGGGTAGCGGCCCTGGGAATGAGATTTGAAAGTACCTAGTAATTATCCAGTCCAACCTGTCATTTTTAAGAGAAGGGGAGAAATTTGCCCAAGATCTAGCTTACCCTCTGAAGCTTCTAGCCATGTCACACAGATGTGAGGACAAGGACCCCAGCTGGAAGTGAGGATTGAGCTTGGCTGACTGTGGAGAAGTGAGAAGAGCTGGTGTCCAAAGCACCAGGACATGGAGAGAAGAGACTCCTCAAAGCCTCTTTGTGTTGGCACATTGGAAGGTGTCCAAAGGGTGGGATCAAGGCAAGAAAAGGCAGGGTAGTATAGTGAGCACACAGAATAACGAGACTGAGCAGAAATTCCCACACAGAGTGATGCTGTGGTCCCCATGTCTGAAGGTACTTGACATTCTCACTTCTGCAGCCTTTTCTTCCTCATTGGTTAGACTTGGGTCCAAAAAGGCACTTCCCTTCATTGCTTCCTTCCCCTTCTGAGTGACAAAGCGATAAGACAGCGTTATCTTAACTGCTCCATTTTTCAGAGTATCCTCCATCAAATGTCCAAGGAATTGTTCTCTCCTCATCGGGGTGCACATATCCCAGCTTTCCAGTATTCTTCAAGAACCTATGGTGTGTGTCTTCCACCTGGCCAGGCGGTCTGTCATATATTTCTACTATGATATCCCTCCTGTACTTCCTCCTTTGATCTTTACATTTGCTACTTCTCCACTTTGTCTCATGGCTTCCCATACGAGTACACCTTCTCCCTTCACCACTCATTTTACCTAATCTGCCCTTTTTGAATAAGGGGTGATCTTTCATTATTGTATTCCCATAATAAGTCATAACCTACCGAGTCTAAGAGATACTCACACCCAACCCACTCGATTTCTCTGTGTTCTGTATCATAATAATGGTTATCTCTGCAGCGTACAAATGATTTCCTTCCAATGACTTCTTACCTGGGAAGTATAAGCATCATCAGACTCATTTTACTAGAGAGTGAAAATGTCCTGCTTTGGGTCCCACAAATTGTAAATAGTAGAAACAAGGGTTGAAGCTTTAAAAGTTCACCAGACTTTTTCTTGTACTACACTGTCAGGAAATGGGCTTGGGTTATAAATCTGACCTCTCAAAGGCTGGTGAAACCAGTGCCATGGACCTTGGCTGGTTTGCCTGGCTATCTCCATGGACTCTCACATCCTGGACAAGAATCCAGCCTTAGGGATTCTAGAAATTGCTTCCTGTCAAGTCTGAATCATGCATGAAGTTGCCTCTGAGGATGGCTCCTGAAAGCCAATCTGAGGGAAGCAAGGAGACCCTGGGGAGGAAGGGCAATTATTTTGTAGACACATAAAGGGTTTGGAGCAATTTATTTAAAAAAAAAAATCAATTTGCAAACCCTCGAGAGACACCAAAGAGCAGATCATACCAGAGAAATCTGCATTTCCTTCTGTGACAGAGCACCCATCTGTCACACCCCTCTGTCCATGATGCAGTTACCCCCCTCCAGCGGCAAACCTGGAGGAGGTTAATGTAGGCACCTCAGGTGGGGGTTTGTAACGGAGCTTGAGTGTGGCCAGTTCTCATCGAGACCCCTTCTTCCCAGAGGCCTCAGCTGCAGCTTCAAGATTTCCCCAGCCCCTTGCGCAGATATGCAGACACGTAGATAGAGCACAATCACAAGGACCCATGCTCTGTTCTCTCAGGGACACACGTGAGGAGTGTGCCTGGGTAGGATGTTTGGGAGAAGGGTCTGTCTCCCAGATGAGGAAGGGTCAGAATTTCTGGGAATCATGGCTCTGAAAACAAAGGTGAAAGCTTGTCAGCAGTTGGTTTGCTGTTTTCTTTTGGAGGAGGTAGGGGTCAGGGGGCCAGATGTGTATGTGTAGTATGGGAAAACATGTGGCTTTTAGATCTTGGGTCACAATCCCCCTTTCTCTGCCTGACCTGGGGGAACAGAGCAGCATGTGTTTTATAGTCCTTTTTATAGTAGGAAAGGACCTCAGAGACCATTTGGTCCAACCCATTCCTGACCAGGAACCCTCTCTGTAGTGTCTCTAATGAGTAGTCTTACTTGCAGAGCTTCAGTGATGGTGATCTCACTACCTCTAAGGCACTTCTGGACAGTTCCGGTGATCAGGCAGTTTGACACATCAAGTCAGAAGCTGCCTCTCTGTTCCTCCCTCCCACCTCATTCTCCTTTTTCTGTCCTTCTGGGCCTGGCAGCACAGGCTCAAGCCCTCAGCCACAAGACAGATTCCTGGCCTTCCCTAAACATCTCCAGTTAGTTCCTTCACCTAGTCCCTTTAGCATACGACCATGCGGTCTTTTGTTGCTTTGCTTATCCTGCCTGGAGGCCCTACGTTTGACTAGTAGTCTAGCCCTGCCCTCCCCGAGCCTGCGCTTGGATCTCAGCCCTACCCTACCATACTCACCTGGCCAAGGAGAGCAACAGGTACCGGGATCTTCGGCGGGGCTCCTCGCCAGGCCCCATTCCCCAGGGGTGGTACCCGAAGGGGAACGGGGATCAAACAGACAGGCAGAGAACACCGGGTGGCAGAGGCACTACTACTTTATTGCTTACATCCTGTTCCCCTTAGATCTTTCTCCTTGTTCTCCCTTGTTCTTCCCCTCCTTCTTCTGGTTCACCCCACCCCCTCAGCACGGATATACCGATATACCCTTCCCCGAGCTCCTCCCAAGCGTCGCCCCGGGGGTGAGCCCCTGCATAGTTACCAGGGCATTCCAGTGCCTCAAGGGCAGATCACACCCTGAGCAGTCTCAGATTCCGCCCAGGCGACCTTGGTCCAGAGCTGGGCGGGATCCGGCCTCCCACACGGGATGTCCTGCAGGAGCGTTCTGCTTGCCTTGATAAGGATCAGGATGGGAACCACTAAGACTCAGACTCAGACACTCCCTCAGAGAGGTGGAAGGACCCCAGAGGCTGTGGTGTCCACAGGCCCTTTGTTTAAGGGAGGAAGACTCTGAGGAAGAAGAGGGTACTTCTCTGGAGCCTCAGAGAGTGAGTGTCAGAGTCAGGACTTTATACCCTAAAGACAGGGTTCTTTTAATTCAACTTAGTAAGCATTAATTAAGCTCCTACTGTATAATAGGTACTGGAAATACAAAGACAAAAAACCAAAACAGTCCCTGCCCTCAGTGAACTTATTGTCCACTAGGGGGAGATAACAAGCATGCAGATAAGAAAATAAACCATGCAAAGTAATGCAGGGTAGCTGGTGGGGAAAGAGCCCTTAATATGGGAGGAAGGATCAGGAAACAGCTGAGCTGAATCTTGAAGGAAAATGGGGATTCCAGAGGCAGGAAATGCTGCCCAGTCCAGTTCTGGGCCTATACTTGGCCTTCTTCCACCTGGGCAGGACTTATCAGAGCTGGGGCTCCACAAGCTTGGCCTTTGAGAGACCGGGGCCCCTCCTGGCCATGGCGAGACCTCCCAGTGAGGAGTGTTGAGGGAAGAGAAATAACAATAGATTCTTAGGTTGTCAGAGCTGGGAAGGAGCCTAGGGACATATTATAGAGGAGAAAAAAAGCCTGATTTGTCAGATGACAGAATCAGGATCCAGAACTCTCGGCAGGCCAGAGCAACGGGCCAGACTATGGAAGAGATCGATCACAAGGGATAAATGTGAAGTCTGACGTTTGGGCTCAAACAATCAACTTCAGAAATTGACCTTCCTGTGACGTTTGACAGTTTCGGAGCAGGTGTACAACTCTTATCTCATCTGGTCCATTTCCACGTTTCATTGTCTCATTCCACAATGGTCCTAGGATTGTGAGGCAAGGAGGGTGGGTTTTCCTATCAGATGACAGTGCTGAACCTCAGAAAGGTTTAAGTGACTTTCCCAAGTTACACAACCAGCAAACAGCAGAGTTGAGACTCAAGCCCCAGTTTTCTAACCCCCTCTCCCCCTGCTGCCCCGAATCCAACAGTGGAAGCAGGATTCCGAGGAGGAAGTCTGGAATGGGGGATAGAGCGTTAGGCTCAGAGAGGCCTCTGTGCATCTTGCCTCAAATATTCACTAGCTGTGCGATCCAGGGCAAATCCCTTAACGTCTCCTCAGCCTCTCATCTGTGAAATGTGGCTAGTAATAGCACCTACCCCAAAGGGTTTCTGTGAGGATCGAGTGAGATGACATCTATAAGATGTCTGTGGAATGTTAGATATCGTTGTGATGGTGGTTTTCATCCTTCTCCTCCAGGGCTGCTTGTTTTTTGTAGAGCAAGTTGGATAAGAGCCTCCTTGGGATCCCTTGATCTTCCTCTTGACTAGCTCAGGGCCTTCCACATAGAAGGCACTTAAATAGCAATGGATTTTGTATTTGTTCATTTCTTCGTAAACACAAGGACCTGGAGCTGGCATTTCTCAGTTCCGACCCCTGCTGCAAGCATCCCTCAAATCAGCAAAACCATAGAAACAATGCGGGGGCTGCCAGGTGCAACACTCAGCTGTTTATACCTGCTGAAAGAATACAACTGTCATCTTGGCCAAGTGAATTTCAAGCCCCTGGGACAAGGCCCTGGTGGCCCTGTCTTAGTTTCAGTTCTGCTTGCTCTCTCCTAGTCTTCCTTTGCAGCAGGTGACAAAATGCTGTTTTCCCCACTTTCCTGGTGATAAAACAGAGCTGGGAAGAAAAAGGATTCCTGGGTTCAAATCCTGCCTTGCCCCCATGTGACCTTGGGTCAGTTGCTTCACCCCCTCCCTCCCCACCCCTGTCAGGAATCCTGAGCTGGGACTGTCTGGTCCTGTTTTAACTCCTCCTTATTTTACTGATTTCAGGTTGTCACAGTGGATGTGAAGAACAAGAAAGCCATATTCAAGGATGGCTTTAAAATGGAATATAATAAGTTGCTGTTGGCGCCAGGAAGCACGTGAGTGGGTGGGGGTGGGGTGGGGTGTGTGGGGGGATGGTCCAGTGGGGAAGTGGGGAGGAGAACATCTCTGGGCAGGCACTAGACCTCTCAGGTCTGCAAATCACTTTCTCAGTCAGTCAACAAACTTTTAAGCCCCTCCTGTGTGCCAGGCATTGTGCCAAGCGCTGGGGCTCAAGAGAGACAAAAACACAAGGAGCTTACCCTGCAAGGCAGGGAATGTAACTGGAAACTGAGGCCCATTGCAGTAAACTAGAAAGTGTCAGAGGGGAAATTTGAACTTGGGTCTTCTTGATCCCAGATCCAGCACTGTGGCCACTTTGGATGCCGAGCTGCTCTCCTTGTGTGACTTTGCTGCATCTCAGTGATGTCTTTCACATCACTTTTTATTACTAAGTTATTGTCAGTGATGTCTTGCCACCCACTGACACCGATTTGTTTCTCTATTGCCCTCGGGGTCACCCAAAATTGTGATTCATCTAAGATAATAGTGTTCTATGAGTAGCCCCAGTAGAATGTTTGTATTGAAAGGGGGTCGTATTGTGTCGGGGGCCAGCTTGGCATGTATTGAAAGTTCTGTGTAGTTTCCTAAATACAATCCATCCTGTTCCCCCTATCTAATTCTCATCCCAACATATCTACATCATCCTATCCTTTTCACCAAATTATATACACCGATGAACTGTGGGGAAGTTCATCCAACTGCATGGCATGATTTTTTTTCATCCACTTGGTTTTTCTTGTGTGGATTGCTAGGTATTACTTGAAATGTGGAAAAAACATTCATTCAACATTTACTGACTCTGCTCTATTCATGTTCTTCTACTAGGTGCAAAAGGGGTTACCAAGATGACAATCCATTCCCTCAAGTTGTTTATAATGTAGTTGGGAACATGGTAGTCCTGTTGAGTTACTAGTGAGACCATTCTCATTTCTCCTCCGTAAAAAGATTAGGTGGTAGCCTCGTCATTTGAATGTTATTCATCTACCTGGAAATTGCTAGGACAATTCAGAAAGAAGGTGGGGGGCATGAATTAAGGGGAGATGTTCAAGGGACTTGGGGAATTACAGGAGAAAATTGGAGGCCTCTCTGGGGGATTAATGGGAAGGCTGGGGGAAGACTGAGGGGACTGAGGATTAAGGGGGAGTCTGGGGGAGGGAGATTAAGGAGGAGATGGAGTTTCTTGTTGAATTCATTAATCATGCTGGCTCTGGCCAGGTCACTCCTTTGCTCAGAAAGTTTCATGGCCCCCTTCTGACTCTAAGACAAAAACAGCCCCTCCTCCCACGAGCATTTAGAGCCTTCCCAATGGGGCTCCTGTCCATCTTGCCAGATCGATTACAATTACCCAGCACTTTCTCTGTGTTTGCTGCTTGCTGCTCTGACAAATAACAGTCCAGTCCTGGCCTCTGGGGCTTTTGCCAGCTGCCTCCATGCCTGGGCTATGCTCTTTCTTCATCCCTGTGGCCTAGATTTCTTTGCTCAGCTGCTCCCTGGTCTTCCTCCCTCTCCTCCCCATTTTCCCCCTCTTACCCAGGGCTTAGCCTTCCTCTCTCCCTCTTGATTTTACTCTGTATTGCTTTGCATTTGCTTTTCTGTGGACAAGTTGTTCCCCCAACAATCCCCCCAGTAGAACATAAACTTTTTAAAAATTTTATTTATTGCCATTCATGTTTTAAAATGTTGAGTTCCCAGTTCTCTTCCCCCAGCCCCTTCTCCCCTCATTGAGAAGGCAAGAAATTCAATACCCATTATATGTATGAAGTCATATAAAACATTTCCACATTAGCCATGTTGCCAAAAAAAAGCAAGAAAAAAATATCTGCTTTGATTCACACTCAGAGTTCATTAGGTGTCTCTCTGGAGGCGGATGTGTTTTTCATCACAGGTTCTTTGGAATTTTCTGGGATCATTGGCTTGATCAGAGTAACCAAGTCTTCCCAGGCTGATCATTGTTACAATGTTGCCATTACTGTGAAGAGGAGAACATAAACTTCTTGAGGGCAGGGGATGTTTCCTTTTTTGTCGCTGTATCCACAGCCTCTAGTGTAGAGCCTGGCACACAGTAGGCACTTAGTAAATGCTTTTTGAATGAATACATGTTAAAAGTTGGAAAGGAAACCTAATAAATAGAGATGGCATTAGAATAGTTTTGTCTCTTTTGGCGGGGTATAGCCCCAAGACACTCAGCTGCAAAGGAAAAGAAGCGGAGAACGTGTTCACTATTCGGACCCCAGAAGATGCCAATAGGATAGGGAAGCTGGCCCGTGGGAGGAATGCAGTTGTTGTTGGGGCTGCCTTCTTGGGTGAGTGGGCCTTGGTCAGAGGCCTCCAGGCTCCCCTCACACCCTGAGGGACCATCCTTGCCTCAGCCCCTTAGCAGGTCAGAGCATTCCTCTTCCCAAGAGGCCAGTGCCTAGCCCTGACTCATTCCCTTGGGGAGGTCAAAGTTTATATCTCATCTCAGTCCCCTAAGAAGCTGGGGGTGTCCATCCTCCTCCTCCTCCTCCTCCTCCTCCTCCTCCTCCTCCTCAGCACTGGAGAGTCATCAGAGGGCCCCCACCCCCTCTCAGTCCCCTGAGAAGCTGGGGGTGTCCATCCTCCTCCTCCTCAACCTCAGCCCTGGAGAGAGTCATCAGAGGATCCCCATCCCTCTCTCAGTCCCCTGGGGCCAGTGTGTCCTTCTCGTCACCAGGAATGGAGGTGGCTGCATACCTGACTGACAAGGCACACTCTGTGTCAGTTGTGGAGTTAGAAGAGACACCATTCCGGAGGTTCCTTGGGGAGAAGGTTGGCCGAGCCCTCATGAAGGTGAGAGGCTGGCCCAGCTGGAGAGGAGATGCACCTGCTGTGACGTCCCAGGCTGAGCGGGGGAGCAGCAGCAATCCACCCTGAGCACGTGTCACGTGTTCTCACCGTGCTCCTGGGGAGAGGGAGGCCCAGAGACCCTTCCCCTGGGGACTGAGAGCTTTTGGGGACCACCTTCCCCTTTTCTCCCTGAAACAGATGTTTGAGAACAGCGGTATCAAGTTTTACATGCAGACAGAAGTCTCAGAGCTTCGGGCCCAGGAAGGGAAGGTAGGTGTCCCCTGGACTCCCTGTGCTCACCTTTCTTTTCTCGACTGTCTCTGAGCCTCTTTGAATGCCCGCCCCCCCAACCAGTCCAGTTCCAACCAGATTCAAAAAAACCATTGGTTAGGTCAGGGGAAGGACTGGTGAAGAGTGCTGTCCCTGGTGCTGAGAGGCACCAGAAGTTAGGAAATCCACTCTGTCCCGGTCTTAGGGAGTTTACAGCCAAAACAAAACAAAAAACTGGATTCTCCAAGGAGATCAAAGCTGGGAGAGACTATCTGGTCCAATCATTTCATTTTATAGTGGAGAAAACAGACCAAAAGCAGCAGATGACAGAGTCAGGACCCAAAGAGGGCTCAGCAAGCTAGAACATTGGACCAAGCTGAGGAGGATGTAACCAAATGGGGATAAATGTCAAGTTTTATGCTTGGGTTCAAAAAACCAACCTCCCAAATATAGCTGGGGCGGGGGTGTGATCAGAGGCTCTGAGGAACTAAGTCCCCCCAAACTCAAGTGCAAGATGGGGAGTCATGGACTTTAAAGGGTGTTTTCACCACAGTGTTGTGAGAGAGCTAAGTATTACAAGTAAGATGCCATGTTACAGAGGACAAATGGGGCCTCTGAGAGTCTGGAGACTTGTCCCAGGCCAGAGGTGGCAAGTGGCCAAGCTGTCACACTCCAGCTGTGGCTGCCCCCAATTTGGAGCCCTTTCCACCTCACTAGCCAAACTGTAAAGGATTTTGGAAATTATGAGATACTTTTAAAGTGTGGTAGATAATATGTGCTGGAACTAGGAAGACAGATCTAGGTTCAGATCCTGGCAAATCACCCTAACACATGGTGCTCAGGCAGGCTTTGCCATGCTGACTAGTGTCAATGAAACACTGATTAGACTTCAGAGCTCTCAACGCCAGAAAGCTTTGTTAATTAAATATGTGCAAACATTAAGTTTATATTACAGATTAGACAAGTCAAACATTGACCTGGCTAGGAATGAGCCATCAGGCACAATGGAGGTAGCCCTGCCATATTTGGCTCCCCCTACGCACATACATCCCCAGGTGACTGAGCAGTGGTGGGGGCGGGGGACTGGTCTAGGGAGATGGTGTTGGCTCAGAGAGGGCGAGGAGTTTTCTGAGTCACACAGCAGGTGTTTTCCAGCCTTGGGACATTACCCCTGCTCCACCCAGAGCTGGTCCCATGTTTGCTCCCTCCCACATAAATGACCCCATTTCACTCATTTATTATATGGATACAAGCCTCTAGGTTGGGGGCGATGAGGGGCTCTTAGCCTTGGTGTCTCCCCAGTCCCACTCTGTCCCAGGTCTCAGCTCCTCACTCCCACTTCTTTCTCCCCTCCCTACAGCTGAAGGAGGTGGTCCTAAAGAGTGGCAAGGTGGTCCGGGCTGATGTCTGCGTGGTGGGCATTGGTGAGTGGGCACCTCCTCGGGATCTCTCCTGGCAGGCAGAGACAGGACTGAGGCTACTGCTAGGGCCAGTCAATTGAAGTATGGCTTATAGGGAGAGGGTCAGGAGGAGGTAGGAGTGATGCTGGCATTCAAGGCTCTGACCTAGACTTGATGTAGAAGTTTGAGTCAGCTGGGGGAGGTGGTTCAAGGCTAGAGCTAAGGCTGCCTTTGGGCCTGGAGTCAGGGTCCTAACCTTAGTTACTGGGTCCGATGTTGGGTGAGGCCTAGGATTGAGCTTGGGGGTCTGGTTGAGGTTAGGGCTACAGTTGGGCTTATAGTTGGTGTAGAGTTTCGGATTGAATGTTGGGTTGGGTCTCCCTTAGGGTTTGGGATTAAATGGTGAATTAAGTTTGGGGCTAAGGCTGAAGCTAGAGTTGGGGTTAATGGTAGACACTTACCTTTCACGTTCCAGAAGGACCAGGAGAGGACCCCCAAGGGCCAGGCTCCAAAAGCCACACTCCCAGGGCCCCATCCCTGTCCTTCCTCAGCCCATCTTTCCTCCCTCTTGTTGGCTCCTGGGCATCTCTCAGAGCAACATGGACCAGGGGGCAGGAGACACCGCCTTAAGTCTACCTTTGTCCCATCAGGTGCAGTGCCAGCCACAGGCTTCCTTAAACAGAGTGGAATCAACATGGATGCCCGGGGCTTCATTCCTGTTAACAAGGTCAGGTTGGGACCCCTCAAGGGGTCAGGGTGGGAGGCTTCACAGTGGGAGGTTCTATGCAGGCTACTCAGAGGCACTGCCCCCCAAGGGGCCCTTAGGGAGGGTAAGTCTAGATGGTCAGGGCTGAGTGGCCAGGACCTTGACCTGGAGTGGTCTGCTGGGCTCTGAGCTGGGAGTTCTCAGCTCGTGGCTGGGCTTTTGGCCCGCAATCTTGTCTGGCTGCATGTGTCCGTGCCTTCCCTCTCCTGCCCTGGTATCCATCTTCCTTTGGCTTCTCCTCCAGATGATGCAGACGAACATCCCCGGTGTCTTCGCAGCTGGTGATGCTGTCACATTCCCACTGGCCCTGAGGAGCAATAAGAAAGTGAACTTTCCACACTGGCAGATGGCCCACATCCACGGTGTGTGCGGGGCCCCAGAGGCCTTCCTAGCAGGCTCTGCCAGACCTTGCCTCGTTGTAGAAGGGGGTGGGGTGGGCAGGGCCTGGAACACTTTTCTGTGAGCTCTGGCTCCTGGGCTCAGTCCTGAGAAGGCAGAGCCACATCTCCTTCAGCTGGCTTTCCTTCAGCACCTTTCATAGGCCCTCACACCAAGTGAGCATTAGGAAATGTTTGTTGAATGAATAGCAGTGATACTCATTTCTATATTATCTTAGTTTACAGAGTGCCTTCCTCACAGCAGCCTTGATACCCATTTTATAGAGAAGGAAACTGAGGGTCTGATGGATGGCCAGGGTCACACGGCCAGGAAGTGGCAGAGCCGGGACTCTGATACATTTCCTCAGATTCCAAATCTGGTGCTCTTTCCACTAGACTTTGTGGTCTCTAATGACTGAAAAAGCATTTATTAAGTGACTACTGTGTGCCACCCACCGTGCTGAGTTACAGGGGATACAAATACGAGCAAACAAGGCAGACCGTGCCCTCAAGGAGCTTCCATTCTATTAGGAGAAGAGAGCACTTGTGGAGAGGTGTTGTGGACAGGGAGACAGAATGGTGATTGATACAATCGGGTCATTGCTTGACATGCCTTTCGAGGAAATGGTGGTTGGATGGATGACTATCCCAAGGGTTAGTCTTGGAAGGGGTTATGGAAGAGGGCACACAAGCCAGGGATGTGGCCTGGTGGGTTTGAGATGGTTCAAGGCAAGGTGATATGCTCACCAACCAGCTTGGAGTCACAGATGTGGGACCTTCAGTGGTAGACAGAGGTGGAGGCTGGAGAGTAGGCCCCATGGCATGGAGATAGCCAGGATGGGGCAGAGGAATGGGTGAGTGGATCGATAGATAGGAGTACATGGATGGATGGATAAATAGATAGGCTGATGAATGGATAGATGGATGAAGAGTGAATAGAGAAATAGATAAAACATTTATCAAGTGATTACTGTGTGCCTAGTGCTGTGTTAAGCACTGGCAATGCAAATGCAAGCAAAGATAAACAGTGTTCCTGCCTTCAAAGAGCTTCCATTCTAATGGGAGAAGATAACACATCAAAGGGAGTGAAAAGAGGAGAGTAGAGGAAGGAAGGGGGTGCTTGCGGGGGGGTGGGAGTGCAAAGTCTAGAAGGAGTCCAGGGAGCCATGGATAAACGGACTGCTGGTAAGTGGATGGATGGATGGATGGATAGAATGGGCAGATCGATGTCTAGACAGTAATAAATGGACGGATGAAGTAATGAAGGTGCTGCTGATGGATGGATGAATCACTGGAAAGAAGAGACAGATAGATAGATTGGTGAATGGTGAATGGTAAACAGAGATACAGGTCAATAAATGAATGGGATGATGACGGATGGTTGGATTGGTGGATAGAATAAACAGCTAGATGAATGGATGGATGGATGAACACATGAAGTGATGGATGAATGGAATACACCTTTTCATCTAAGTCATTGATCAGCAATCCGAGTGGGGTTCAACACTTTGAACAAGACCCCACATTTCAGGCAGGAACAGACAAACAGTTTAGGGAAAGGTGTGCACAATCTACCTGCTTTCTTCCTTCCCTTTTCCCCTTCTGGGGTTCAGTGAGGTAGGGAGAGTGCCCCCTGCCACAAGCCTTTGAGTATTCACTAAGAACTAATTTTACATGGACAGAAATACCATGCCTTGCCCATGGTAAAAGGGCCTTCCCATCCATCAAAGCAGGTCCTTCCCTCCAGGTCTTAGCAGATGGTTTCAGCTGTGTCTGTGTCCAGAATCTCCATGCCCTGAGGCCAGCCTTCTGGCACTGAGCCATGATACGTTTGTCCCAGCTTGGCTTTGATGAGAGACAGAGAGTCTATTTGTGTGTACCGGAGGCTTTTCCAGCATGGTAGGAAGGTCTAGGGCTTGGGATCACCTTTGAGAGCTCAGGGCTACCTTCCTAAGACAGAGGAGGGGGATGCTGGTGGAGAACCCTGGTCCATAGGCAAAGGTTTTGTTTGTCAGTTAATAAGCATGTATGAAGTACCAAGTATGTGCCAGGCATTGGGCTAAATGCTGGGGAAAGGCAAAAGATACCCCCGGCTTCAGGGCGCTCATAGTGTGACGTAAACAACTATGTATAAATAAGTTGTATAGGGATTAAATTTGAGGTAATCCACAGAGGGAAGGCACTAGAAATACCACAAAAGCTAATATTTTAGCCAGAGCTTGAAGGAAGCCAGGGCAGCCAGGAGGAAGGAAAAGACACCAGGCATGAGGCACAGCCAATGAAAATGCCCAGTTAGGAGATGGATCATCTTGTTGGAGGGAGGCCAGGTGTGCCTGGATCAGGGGGTACATGGAGGTAGGAGGTGCAAGAAGACGGGAAAGGTGGGGGCTGGAGTAGGAAGGCTTGGAAAACCCAATGGAGGGTTTTGTATTGGATCCTGGAGGTGCGGAGTGATCCTGAATGGGAGAGGGGTGATGGCAACATGGTCAAATCCAAGCTTTAGGGAAGATTAATATCCCAAAGAACCAGTGCATGTAAAGCATTTCTCCAGCTAAAGAACCATGGAGAGGTCAAGATATTGTTGTTGTCTGTCAAACCTACAGCTGCTGGCAGTCCCCCTCACATGCATCCGGCCATGTGTGGGCCGCCTGCTTACCCCTCCCTCCGTCCCTCAATCCTCCCAGAATTCCAGAAGCTCAGCGCCAGAGAGACCTCTGGGGCATCAGGGCCAGCCTATGCCTGGAAAGGAGGCTCTTGTAGACCATTCTTCCCACAGGCCATCCAGCCTCTGCCAGGCCCTTCAGTGATGACCAGCCTCCTAGGGCAGTTCGCCCTCCTTTTGGGGGGGGACTGGGGTGTTTCTGTTCTTCCCAATGCCACACTCCCAAGTTCCCTCTTTGTATCTTCCCACTGTTGCTCCTCAGGGTGCTAGGGGCGCCATGGTGCACACAGCACGGGCCTGGAGTCAGAAAGACCTGAGTTCAAATCTGGCCTCAGACTCTTACTACCTGTGTGACCCTGGGCAAGTCACTTCACCCTGTTTGCCTCTGTTTCCTCATCTGCAAAATGAGCTGGAGAAGGAAAAGACAAACCATTCTAGGATCTCTGCCAAGAAAACCCTAAATAGGGTCATGAAGGCACAGATACCACTGAAATGACTGAATCACAACTACCCTGTTACTTCTTGTTCTGCCCTCTAGGGCCAGACAGAACCAGTTAATCCTTATCCTAGACGATGGCCATTTATGTCTTAAAGATGGCTGTCACTTCCCCTCTGAGGCTTCTCTTTAAACACTCCCAGTTCCTTCAGGCAGTTCCTCATCCTGGGCCCTCTCCTGTTTCTTAGTGTCTTCCTAAAATGGCTCAGCCCTGCACTGTGCACGCATTCACCCACTCACTGTCGCTAACCGCATGTACAGGTCAAACATCACAGAAAACCCCTCACTAGGCACATGGTTCCCCCAATCCCCAGCCTCCAGAGCTATCTGCTGCCTCCTCTCTTGTCATTAGTGACCCTTATGGTGGGGCTGAGCTGGGGGAGAGGTGTTCTGGGCAGGTGTGTGTCCACCCTCTGGGGACAGGTGTGTGTGTTTGAGAGTGTGTCAGGCTGAAGGTCTCACACCATAAAGAGGACTTTACCCAAGGTAGTGAGCTCTGTATCACTGGAGGTCTCTAAGCAAAGATTGGCTGATTACCTGTCATGATGCCTTGATCAGCTACAGCTTGGACTGAGTGACTACTCAGGCCCCTTCTAAGCCTCAGAGTCCGAGATTCTGGGATCTGGCCACTTACATACAGCTCCTCTGCTCATGGTCACACACCACACAGTGACATGACCCATACTGTTTCACCCGGCTCTGTTTCCCAGTTTCTGGGCTGCTGTGATACTCTCAGCGTGTAGGCACAGTCTTATCTAGGCTGAATGGGGTGGTCTTAGCAAAGCCCCCTGGGGGCCACCTGCCGGGCTGTCCTCCTGGTCTTCACAGGTCTCCTCTCCCATCAGGGCGTGTGGCGGCTCAGAACATGCTGGCCCAGGAAGCTGAGATCAGCACCGTACCCTGCCTCTGGACTGCCATGTTTGGGAAAAGCATCCGCTACACGGGTAATAGTCAGGGCCTGGTTGTCTCAGGGGATGAGACCCTGGGCAAAGAATCTTCACCCTCCAGCGAGGGGAGAGCCGGGAGCGAAGGTGGAAGAATCACTAGGGAGAACCAGGCAGTAAGACTAGCTGAGGCTATAAGGAGATGGCAGCTGAGCTCGCCCTCAGGGAGATGCCAGTCCAGATGGCCACTAGCATGAAGGGGGGAGGGGAGGACAAATCTTAGACAGTACAATCTCTACCGGTCCCCAGAATTTGGGATGGAAGGAACCCTGCTAATCCTGGTTCTGCGCAGAGGAGCTGATCCTCTCCTGGGCAGCCCAGTTCCCTGCTGGACAGCTCCAAGAAGTAACTGGGCTTCTCGCCTAGCTTGTGCGGTGCACTCCCTTCTCAGAATCCTGCTTTTCAATGCCTAAAAGGAAATGTATAAGATGACAATGGAAGCCCATTGTATTGAAATATGTATTGAAAAGAATAAGTTCATGGCCCCCAGCTTAGGAACCTCAGATAGAGCCCCACACTCTGCCTCCCTCTATCTCCCACCCCCTAGACCCAGACTGCCCAGTGATGGTGGGTCTCTGGGTGTGATGGAGACAATGGGGGATCTGGAGCTGGCGGACCTGGGTCCCTTCCTATCTTAGCTCTGCTGTGTGACTCCAGGCAGTAAAGGCCCTCCATGAGCCTCATTTCCTCTGTAAAAGGAGGGGGTTGCCCCAGGTGACCTCTGAAGTCCTGTCAATCTCTTAACCTTTGGTCCACATTCCTTTAGGCTGTAAATTCCTTGAGATAAGGGGTTGTTTCATTTAGGATCATGGGATCAGAGATTTAGAACTGGAAAGGACCTCAGAGGACGCTGAGTCCACCCCCCTGATTTTGTGGAGGCCTAGATAGGTTAGATGATTTGCCAGGGTCACATAGCTAGTAAGTGTCTCGTGGGATTTGAACTTGGGTCTTCTTGACTCTATGGTCAATGCTCCATCCATTGGGACTCTTGTTGGTTGGTCGATTGGTTGATTTCCCTGGAGTCCTGTCATTGGGAGACTGGTCCTGACTCCAGACTCAAGCCTACCTCTTTGAATATCCCCCCTCTTACTGTTTCTCCTTGCTGTGCCCTCTGGGTACAAGGATACAGGACTAGTCCACTATTCTCAGAATGGCCCTTCAGATACCTGTAGGCCCATCACAGCCGAGGGGTGAGGAGTGTGTGGGGAGATCATTGCTGCCCCATGGCAGCCCTGGAGTGCTGGGGGAAAGGAGACTCACAGGTGGGTCTGGATCCTGGCTCTGCCACTTACCGGCCACTTTTCTGTCCCCTCTGATCATCCCTAGGGTGTGGGGAAGGGTTCGATGATGTTGTCATCCAGGGGGACTTGGATGAGCTGAAGTTTGTGGCCTTTTACACCAAGTGAGTGAGTCCCTGGTGGCTTTTACTGTGACCCTGGCCAGCCATGGTGGGGGGGGAGGGGACCAGCTTTGGGAAGGCTTCTCTGCCCCCCTGACCTTGGTCAGCCATGAAGGGGGAGGGGGACCAGTTTTGGGAAGGCTTCCCTGCTCCGGAAGCCATGGGGGGGGCCAGCTTTGGGAAGGCCTCCCTACCCCCCTGACCCTTGCCAGCCATGAAGGGGGAGGGGGGCCAGTTTTGGGAAGGCTTCCCTGCCCCAGAAGCCATGGAGGGGGGCAGCTTTGGGAAGGCCTCCCCCACCCCCCTGACCCTGGCCAGCCATGAGAGGGGGAGGGGGCCCGTCCCTCACCCCCCAGACAGTGACCCAGCTTTTCCTCACAGGAACGATGAGGTAATTGCTGTGGCCAGCATGAACTATGACCCAATTGTCTCCAAAGTGGCTGAAGTCCTGGCCTCAGGAAGAACAATCCGAAAGCGAGATGTGGAGTGAGTAGAGGCATCTACGTGTCTCCGCGTTCCCATCCCAGGGCCCAGGACGGTCACTAGCTAGGCCAATAAATAGCCCCTCTGTATGGGCTAATGGCAGAGGGCTGAGGTTCCAAGGTCCTTCTGCACTTGATGCGGGAGCTCAAAAAGTCATGATTTCAGAAGGTGAGACGGAGGCCAGGACAATGGTAGACTGTGGGTCTGGTGTCTGAGAAGCAGCCTAAATGGACACAATGGCTCATCCCAAGGGGGTTGGCTACCAGGGAATGAGGTTTTTGGCTCCAACACCACCTGAAGACCATCTACTGAGGGTTCTTGGAGTTAGGATCTGAGGAAATGAGGGGAGCATCCTCTGCCCTCCATTGAGGGAATAGATGTCTTGAAATGTTGAAGCAAAGCTTGATACCCTGGCAAGCCAGTGGGGAAGGAATTGGGGGGCAAAGGGCGAACATCATGTTTGCCTTGGAGCCGCCTTGCTGGCCACCTTCCTATGAGGGCAAAGGGGTCTCCCTAGCCCTTTTCTCTGTAGCCACCTAAGAAAAGACTCAGAACAGTGTGGGGTTGTGGGCATCTGTGTAGGCAGAGCCCCAGCCCTGTCTGTGAATCAGCAAACAAAAGTCAAGGACAGATCTATGGCTCTGGCAAATGGAGAGCAAAGGGTGGGCTCCAGCGGGCATCGGTGCCAGGACCTGGCTGTTTTGTGGAACATTGGTTTAAATGATCTGGACGTGGGAGATGACAGAGAAATGTGCAGGCCTGCAGATGGCCCCAAGCCTTTCCAGAGAGCCATGGGCCAAGGCACAAGATCAAAACCTGGGAAGACTCAGAAGGCCATGATGCCTGGATGTGAAAAAACCAACCTTCTCAAAGTATCCACTGTGCTCAGAGCTGTGTGTGCCTGTGTGTGTATGTGTGCATGTGTGTGTGTGTGTGTGCATGTGTGAGTGTGCGTGCGTGTGTGTGTGTGTGTGTGCATGCAAGCACAGTTCAGATAAGACGCAGTCTCTGCTCTCATGGGGTGTACAATCTACGGGGGAGAGGGAGCAGGGCAGAAACAAAGTGCAAACAGATTACTGTAATAAGAACAACCCGTGGACAGGGATAGGATACACTTGGTCATCCCTGGGAGCATTTAGGTAAAAGCCATCCAGGCTCTCTCTGGGACCTGAAGCTCAGTGCCCTCAGCCATGGCCCCAGGGAAAGGCTGGAGACCCCTGGACACTCTGGGGAGCAGGGCTGGGAATCCAACCGAAATGCTGTCTTTCATCCAAGGGTGGCCATGGCCCATCTTCTCTCCCGCCTCTGTTCTCATGCTGGGCTCTCGGCATTCACCGCAGCTGCTCCCCCTCCTTGGCAGGCCCAGGGCTAGGTGAGGTTCTGTGAACCTTGGCAAGGTCTGGATTCCAGGAATAGGGAAGGACAAGAACCACCCAAAAGCAGAGAGCCACTCATGGAGATGTTGGGGCCTCCTAATAATAACTTTTCTTCCTTTTCTCTTTCTCTGTCTCTCTCCTCTGCTTTCATACCTAAAGGCTCTTTGTTCGGCTTGGCAAGTATGTTTCACTTCTTGGCACCTTCCTGACTGTCTAAGTAATGCCCATGAGCATCATGGCTGCGCCTATTGCCCCTTGCTGCCCTCCCATGGGGCCCTGAGAGGACTAGGGGTTGTCAGAGTCTCCCAAACTTACATGGTTCCTCTCAAGCTTGGAAGATTTCCCAGGTGTCCCAGTGAAAGGCCAGATGAGTCAGAGTTCTGGGAACCAACCTGGACAAATGGAGGGGAGCCTGTCACCTGTCAGGGCAAGGGGGTCAGGCATGACAGCTCTCAGAATTGTCCACCTCCTCCCCACCCCAGCCTTGCTGATGTGTCTACATCACTGGAGGAAGATTACCCACACCAATGGAATCTTAGATCAGTGGAAAGGTGGGCACAGTTTGCATTCAGAGGACCTGGGTTCAAATCCTGGCCCTGCCCTTAACTGCGAGACCTCAGAAGTGACTCAGTTTTCTCTGTAAAAATGAAAGGGTTGTACTAGATGACCTCCAAGATCCCTTCTAGCTCAAGGTCCAGAGGTGGGAGATGGAGAGTTTTGTGGGAAGAACAGTGAGAACACCAGTTTGTTTAGACAGTAGAGAGCAGGAAAAGGAGTTAACATCCAACGAGGCTGGAAAGAGAGGCTGGGACCAGACTGTGAAGGCTTTAAAAGCTAAGCCAAGATTATAATTGGTTCTGGGGAGCTACTAGAGGTCTATGATCAGAACTATGCTTTAGAAAAATCACTTTAGGAGCAGAATAAAATATGGATTGGAGTGAGAGGAGGGGTGGAGTGGGGAGTCTAATGAGGAGGCTCCTATGCCAGCCCGGGTGAGAGGGGAACAGCTAATGAGGGCCTGAATTAGGGGGCAGCTGTAGGAGTGAGAGCAGGGGACCGAGATGAGAGAAGATCTGATGCCCGACCAGAGATGCCAATGATGTGAGGGACAGGGTGGTGGTGCCCTCTCCAGAGACAGGAACTCAGAGGAGTGTGACTTTGGGCCAGGCTGAAGACGGGCTCTGTTTTAGACATGCTGAGTTTGAGACACGCACAGCTCAGGGGGTTGGAGAGGTCTAACAGCTGGTGTCTGAATGTCTGATGTTGGTGATGCACCGGCAGAACTCAGGAGAGAGACCAGGGGTAGAGAGACAGAGAATTAGGCCCATGGGAGCCGATGGGGTCACCCAAAGATGGCCCCGAGGGGAGCCAAGTAGTCCAACCTTTTCATTTACAGATGAGTCGGTTGAATCTCAGGGAAGGGAAGTGATTTGCCCACAGTCACAAAAGTCATGGTTGGATTTGAACCCAAGTCCTCTGACTCCAGGGACAAGGTCCTTTTCACAGTGCCTTGACAGTGACAAAAGTGGGTTGGGCTGCCTAAATAGGCAGTGAGTTCCCCATCCTTGGTGTTCTTCAAGTGAGGGCTGGGAGCCCACATGTCAGAGAAGCTGTCGAGGACATGTGTGTTCAGCTTCTGGGTGGCCTCGCTGACCCCTGGGGTCCCCTCCACCTTTTAGCTCTGGCGATGCAGAGTTAAGAGCAACCGTGAAGTCAAGATGGAAGTCTGAGAAAAGGCTGTTGGGTTGGGTGGTTGCCCAAGTGGTGATTTGGGGGAGAAGGATGAGGTTGGAGTCTCAATTGCCAGGAGTCCAGGAGAGAGAGGAAGATGAGAAAGTGGAGGCGTCGGACATAGATGGCGTTTTTTTCAGAAACTTTGCAGAGAAAGGGGACAGAGTTCCAGGATATCAGAGACATGGGCATGTTTCTACCCTGATAGCAGAAAGCCAGTGGGCTGGGTGCATTGGGATTATTGGATGGAGGCTCCCAAAGTAGGAGGGATGGGAATGAGTGTCCAGGTAGATGAGTCGGCCCACGGAGGAGATAAGGCACCTCTAATTGGGAGCTGGGGAGAGTGGGGTGGGGGGACACCCTGGGACTGGGAGTGTGGGCTGGGCTGGGCGCAGATGTTTGTCCACATCCTTTAATCTCCAAGTGAAGCAGCTCCAACTCTCTCTTGCAGGACGGGAGACATGTCGTGGCTGACGGGCAAAGGCTACTGAATTCTCGGCTGGCCAAGCATGCCTGCCAGCTGCAGCACATCTGGCCAGGACGTGGGCAGCCGCTCGCTGGGACTCTTGCCAAACCCGCCACTTAACCCAATC
Organism: Phalanger gymnotis; assembly: GCA_028646595.1. NCBI lineage: Eukaryota > Metazoa > Chordata > Mammalia > Diprotodontia > Phalangeridae > Phalanger > Phalanger gymnotis. Next base: position 4,623,467 of record CM053622.1, read on the forward strand.
TCTCCCTCTGAGCCGAATCTAGCCTGTCTATCCCTGCTGCAGAGCCAACTGCCGCCCAGTGTTTGTTTCTCTAGGAATTTTGGGATGATCAGAGTGTGGCATGGGGACCGGGCTGATTCCTGAAGCAACCCTGCTGGCATCCAGGTCTTCGAGGTGGCAAAGTTGCTCAGAGCCCCTTCCCTCGTCCCATCTCTTCCCTGGTGGCCATGCCTGCCTCTTGTCGGTCCTCACCCCTTGGGGTCTAGCCCCAGCCATCTTCAGGATGGAGTGTCCTGCATCTCTGGGCTTTAGGTCCTCATCTACAAATGATGGTCAATCTTTGAGGTCTTCTAGATCATCACCTGTGGTGGACAATTCTTCCTTCCGGGGTCAGCAGGTGACCCTTCCCCCTCCTCCAGGGACTGCTGAATTTGGAAACCAGAGCAGGTCCACACACCCAATTCTTCTTCCTTGCACAGACCAAGCAATAATAGGCAATAAACAAATCTAATTTTTGTGTCAGAATGGCACGTGAGCCTGCCCCTCTCCTTGTGTGCCTGTGGATTGTGTGACTCCCTCTCCATCTGCTCCCCGTCCCCTGGGGAGCCCCTGAGCCAAAGATGCTCCCAGGTTTCTTAAAATGAGAGCAAGCACTGGGGGCTGCCAGAGCCTCATGGTAGGTGGCTTCTTCCTGCCGAGGCTGTGGGCACAATGTTGGCAGGATGCTCTTGAGTTCCACCCTTCTGGTGCGAGTCTGCCGGAGGCAGAGCCAGCCAAGCCCCTTCCGAGCTCTGGGCCTCAATGGCCTCATCTATAGAAGGAGGAGGTTGGAGGATGGGACCTGGGCGTGAGTCTGCTCATTTCTTACTGGTCACAGGCTGAAGGTTCCTCCTGGACTGGACAAATGGGTTGGACCAAGGGACCTGTGGTGGTGGTGGGGGGGTGTTCTGCTTCCTGAGCCCCTCCCATCTGGGGTCAGTGGGGTCAGCTCATGAGGCTCCCCTCTCCCTCTGCTGCGTGGGTCCTTCAGCCCAAGGGAGGCAGTGTGGCCCAAGGAGCAGGTGCCAGGCTCAGGGGCAAAAGAAATTGGCTTGGATGGGTGGGGGGGAAGGAGACTGGAGGTGGGCCGAGTGACCCTGGACCTTCCCCGGATACCCCTGGGGGTGGGGGAAGGTGGTTTCTAGCGCCACCACAGCCCCTGCCTCCTCCCCCTTTGGGACAGAAGGAAAGCAGGAGGGTTTGTGTCTCAGGCACAACAGTTAAATAATGATAGATAGATGGACTGATGGGTGGAACCACTCCACCCTCAACATTCCAATGGATTTAAGACCACGGCCCGATAAATAAATCCAAACTAATTGGACGTAAGAAGGTATTAATAAGCGGGTAGAATCAAGGAAGGCTTCCCAGAGGAGGTGGCCAGAGCAGAGCCTTGAAGGTAAGGATTATAAGAAGGTGAAGTGAGTGCGTGCAAGGCAGGGGGGACAGCCTGGGTGAAGGCAGAGAGGCTGGAAACGGAATGCTTTTTGGTGCCCTAGCGGGGGCAATGGAAAGACCTTAGCTTCTAGCGACGTCTCCCGGCCTGCTCCAAGCTCCCATCAGGCTCCACCTCCCCGCCTCCCAGGGTTCTAGGCAGCAAGCAGAACCCACTGGCTGGCTGGTTGGTTGGTTGTTGTCCTTTGTTCTCAGGACCAAAATGCTAGAGTCAAGATTCAGTGTGTCTGACTGTGGCTGATAAGGCCAGGACAACTCGGAAGGCTCCAGCACAGGTCGACCCGGATAGTCCTTATGAACACTTGGGGTGGAGCCTCTAAACGTGCACGTCCTGCATTTCCTGAGCGTCTTGATTCTGCTTCGCTCACAGGGCACAGCGCCTTCTCTGCTGCGAGCGCCAGACTGAGCGCTCCTGTGTCAGCCTCCCGTGTCCACAATCGATTCCAAAGTTCTTGAGAGAGCCCTTGAGAGGGTCCTCGTATGGCCTCCGTATGAACGCCTGGTGTGTTTGGCATTTGAACAACGTGGCCAGCCTATCGCAGCTGCGCCCTCTGAAGCAGAGTTTGAATGCTTGGCAGTTTGGCTCGAGCGAGGACCTCAGCGCCTGGCACCTTCTCCTGCCCGGCGATCTTCAGAACCTTCTGACTACAACTCCCAGCAGGCACCGCCAGACACTTCCGGAAAGAAATCCCGAGATCTGCCTCTCAGTGGTCCTCACGCCCTGGACCAGACTACATTTCCCAGCAGTCACTGTGCATCCTCTGCAGGTGCCGGCTGGGAACTGTAGTCCTGACGCGGGGGCCACTGGGAGGTGCGGACGGGCATGGCGGCTGCTCCGGGCGGAGGCTGCTCGGGCTCTGGCCCGAGCTCTGGCTCGGTGGCAGGACCCGCTGCTGCTGCACGACCTAAGGTGGCCCCGAGTGTGGACTTCGACCACAGCTGCTCAGACAGCGTGGAGTACCTGACTCTGAACTTTGGCCCGTTTGAGACCGTACACCGATGGCGACGCCTCCCACCCTGCGACGAGTTTGTGGGCGCTAGGTGTGTGCTGGCACGGGGGTGGGGCCAGCGAGAGGAGGGGGGAGGTAAGGGGCGGGGCCACAATGGTGGGGCAGGGCTGGGGTGAGGTCTTAGGGGGCGGGGCCTTGGTGGAGGGGGCTGGGTCATGATGGTGAGGCAGGTCTAGGTGGAGGG
>CM053622.1:4626233-4670609 GCA_028646595.1 Phalanger gymnotis
GGAAGGAGGGTGGGGGCAGGGTGCACCTTTTGGGGGGGGTCTCCCGGCCGGGGCCCTTCCTGACCTCCCCCTCCCCCGGCAGGCGCAGCAAGCACACGGTGGTCGCCTATAAAGATGCTATCTACGTTTTTGGAGGAGACAATGGGTAGGTGAGCGTGGGGGCACTTTGTGGGGGTCTCCTTTATTGGGGACCCTTCCATGGGGGGGCATGGGGCTGATTTTAGGGTGACTCAGAAGAGCATTCCTGTGGCTCGGGGGGCTTGCCCTCGGGCGTCTCCTCCCCTTCCCATGAGCCATCCCCTTACCCCAGCCTGACTCAGTTTCCTCTTCCACACCATGGGAGTCACAACTGTGCTGCCCCCCACAGTCAGATGCTGCTCAGACGTGGAGAGTCTACAGAGGGGAAACTGAGTCTGAGAAAGCTGGAAGTGAATTGGCCAAGATCATATACATTGAATTCATGAAACCATAGAATATCAGGGCTGGGGGGCTGAGGTCAGGGAAGGTTGGGGGGGGGGCTGAGGTCAGGGAAGGTCAGAGCTGGGGGACTGGCCTCTGGCTCAGCCCCTTCTTTCTCATGGTGAGAGAACAGGTTGGCCCAGGTCAGGGTCCCCCAGCTCCCGATCTAGAAAGAGCCTAGGAGGCCTCCCAGTCCAACTTCCTTGTTTTACAGATGAGGAAACTGAGGCAGGGCAGTGCCGGCGATATGCCCAGACTCGGGTAGAAAGTGGCTGAGCTGGGATTCAAACCCGGCTCCCCATTCAGGGCCCTCCCGCGGGGCTTCCCAGAGATCCAGGACCGGACCCCCCATTTCTATGGCCCTCCCCTGGCCTTTTTAAGCTCACGCCTCCCTTTTCACTCTGGCCATGTCCCTTTCAGAAAGACCATGCTGAACGACCTCCTGCGCTTCGATGTCAAGGACTGCTCCTGGTGCAGGTGGGCTCCGGCCGCCATCGCGATTCCTCTCCTACCCGCACTGTGCTGCTGCTGGCCTTGCCCTGCCCCGCTGTGGGGGTGGGGAGCATGAGGACCCCCATCCTGGCCCCCTGGGCTCCCAGCCCCCTGCTCCATCCTGGCCCCCTGCGCCCCCAGCTCCATCCTGGCCCCCCTGGGCCCCCAGTTCACCAGCTCCCAGCTCCATCCTGACCCCCAGCCCCTGAGACCCCTTGGCCCTGACCTTGCCCCATTTCTGAGGCCCCCGGGCCTTCAACACTCTCTGGTCCCAGCCAGGGGCCATTCTCATGCAGACCAGATAGACTTCCTTCCCATCAAACCCCGGGCCCCCAGCCCCAATTCCCTCTGGGCTGGATTTCAGACTTGTCCCTGCAGAATTCCATTCTCTTTTTCCCTGTGCGTGCCCCCTGTGCGTGCAGCATTGATGGCGTTTGCCCCCCTCTCTCTAGGGCTTTCACCACGGGGACACCGCCGGCCCCCCGCTATCACCACTCTGCCGTGGTCTACGGGAGCAGCATGTTTGTGTTCGGTAAGGACGTGCGGGGCTGTGCCTCAGGGGCCCTCCTGACCTGGCCTGCGCCTCCCTGCCAGGCACCTCCAGGAGGGGCTAGTGCCGGGCTTACTGACCCATTTTATACATCAGGATGCTGAGGCGCAGTGAGCAAAAGGGTCTTGGGCCTCACCCTGGGCCCTCTCTTCCAGCTGTGAGCCTTTGCACAAAGTCCCTCCCCGGGGTGCACCCTCAATCTCAGTGAGGGCCCAGCTTCCAGCTCAGGCCTGGGAGGGGTGCTGTGCTTGTTGGCTGAGCTCAGGGGGCCCTGGGACCAGAGGCTTGGCCTCGCGCATGTTCGTTCTTTAGCCATCACGAGGGGCCTCTCATGAAACTGGGGCCAAAGGGCTGCATGATCTCGGGGGGGAGAGCGGACCTCCAGGAGCGAGACCAGCTCTTCTCTAAACACCGTACCCAGCTGTGCTCCACTTGATTATTTCCAGTGACAGGGGCCTCGCTCCCTCCCAAGGCTGTCAGTTCTGTCCAGATCATAGATGGAGACACAGAGGGGGCGCCAGAGGCCGTAGATGGGAGGAGCGAGGCCTGTGGCCAGAGCCCCGCTGGTGGGAGTGAGAGCGGGAGCCGGGCCTCTGTCTGCAGGGGCAGGACTCCCCCGCGGCCTCCATCCAGAGGAGCCACACCTGGCTCACAGAACTGTGTCTCCACAGGCGGCTACACCGGTGACATTTACTCCAATTCCAATCTGAAAAACAAGAATGATCTGTTTGAGTACAAGTTTGCCACCGGGCAGTGGGCAGAGTGGAAGATTGAAGGGCGGTGAGTGGCAGCCTGGGCGGGACCCCCCTCCCCTGCCGGACCCTGTGGGAGGGAGGTGCCCAGCAGGGGTGCCCGGGGTGGGGATGACGAGAATGATAGGCAGCATCTCTGTGGCACTTCTGGAGGTGGCGGGGTGGCTCAGTGGATAGAGCGTCGGGCCTGGAGTCAGGAGGGCCCTAGCTGGGTGACCCTGGCCAAGTCACTGAACCCTGCTGGCCTCAGTTTCCTCATGTGTAAAAGGAGCTGGAGAAGGAAAACACAAACCCTTCCAAGATCTCTGCCAAGAAAACCCCAAATGGGGTTATGAGGAATCAGACATGAGTGAAGTGACTCGGTGACAATACAGGTTTAAGATGTTCAAAGTCCTTTCCCTGTGTCATGCTGTGTGTACCTGTAGGACCATTATGATGCCCCTTTTACAGCTGAGGAAACTGAGGCACGCAGCAGGCAGGTGACTTGCCCAGGGCCATACAGTTAGGAAGTATCCAAGGCAGGTTTTGAACTCAGGTCTTCCTGACGCCAGAGCCAAGGTTTGGATGTGAGCAGACTCTGAGGCCTCCAGAGACAGCGTGAGGAATGTGCAGGGCGTGTCCCTGGGAGGCTGGGGCTAGCAGCTGCTGGGGACCTACCCTGACATGTCTCTTGGTCCCCTCCAGGTTACCGGTGGCAAGGTCAGCACACGGTGCAACCGTATACAGTGACAAGCTGTGGATCTTTGCAGGTTATGACGGCAATGCCCGGTATGTGGATGCAGGGCTGGGCCCTCTGCCCTGGGAGCGGCCTTGGCCGACTCCACCAAACTGGGCATGGTGCGATGAAGCTCATGGTGTTTCTGCCGCCTTGTGGTCTGGCAGGACCCCTGGGGAGTTCTCCTGCCCCTGGGCAGGGTGGTCAAGGCTGTGCCTGCTCAGCCCTCGGCCACTTTTTGGAAAGGGAGCGTCCAGGCTTTGTCTAGGACGGGAAGCTCCTTACCTCCCCAGGTGGCCCGTTCCACTCTGGGCCCACTTGGTTCTTCTCTGGCCATTGTGCCCTCTCAGGCTTCTCTCCTTTGTAGACGTGGGGGCCTCGGGGGTCCCCTCCTGTCGTCTGAGCCCACCCAGGGTGCCGCATTCTTGGTCCTGGCAGGGGTGGCAGGCCCAGCTGGCCGGCCGGGGGTCCCTGTGAAGGCAGCAGCCTGAGCCAGGCTGGGCGCTGCCCATCTCCTCTGTGGTGCGGCTGTTGCTGCCCGAGATCGTGACCCTGCATCCCTCCCCATCCAGGCTCAATGACATATGGACCATCGGCCTGCAGGACCGAGAACTGACCTGCTGGGAGGAGGTGAGAGGCCGGCCTGGGGCCGTGCGGCCAGTCCCTGGAGGGCCCTTCTTCCTGCCAGGCCTGGGGGGAGGCAAGAGGAGAAGCCCTGGGCGCAGATCCCGACTCAGCCTTGCAGGGTTCTGTGGCCCTGACCGTCACCTACGCCCCCAGAGCCTCAGCTGTTTCAGAAAAACGGAAGCAGCTTTTCCCACCCTGTACGTGTGACCCCTTGGGCCCATGGATGAGGAGGATGAGAGAAATTCAACTGAGAACAAAGCGATTCTGTGGGAGCTAGGGGTTGGGCGGCCACAAGCAGCCGGGGGCAGTGGAGAGGGAGACACTTGGGATGGGTCTGGAGAGAGGAGAGGGATTCTCTAAGGCAGAAGGAAGCGGGGATGGCACAGCAGGCATGGGGGCTGGCTGTTAAAAGTGCAGAGATGAGAGATGGAGGGAGCAGCAGGGAGGCCAGAGTCAGCAGAGTGTGGGAGGGGACGTCAGGGCCCGTGAGTCTGCAAAGGGAGGTGGGGCCAGGTCTAGAAGGACTTTAAAGCTAAACAGGGGCTGTTCTGGTTTGTCCCAGAGGCAGGGGGACCCCTGGAATTCTCGCTACTCTTAATAACAACGTGCACCAGGATTTACATAGTGGCTGCTACACGTTGGCCCCTGTCGGAACTCTCGCTTAGTTCTCACAGCAGCCCTGGGAGCCCATGCTATTACTACCATTCCCATCTTACAGCTGGGGAAACTGAGACAGAGTTAGGCGACTTGCCCAGGGTGACACAGCTAGGAAATGTCTGAGGCTGGATTTGAACTCGGGTCTCCCTGCCTCCAGGCCTGGCACTCTGTCCCCTAGGCCACCGGCTGCCTTATGGTTAATGGAGTGCTCAGCTGTCCACATGAGGACACTCCCTTGGGATGGAGGAGGGAGAAGCCCACAGGGCAGGAGACCAGGGAGGAGGCCTGAATGAGGAGGTTTGGCAGTGGTCTGGCTGTGGAAGGAGTGAGGGCGGAGTCCTGGTGCTGGCCCGTGGGGCCCTCCGCGAGGAGGGAAGCTTGGAAAAGAGCAGGAGGGAGGGGAGAGATGCTTTCGGTTTGGGATCGAGCTTGAGATTCTGGTCTTGGTTCAACCGGTTGGAAATGCCCACTAGGCAGGAGGAGTGAGTCTTTATTAAGCACCTACTGTGTGCCGGTCCTGGCTGTGGTGCTTGATAGATGTTATCTCGTTTGAATGTCACAACTCTGGGAAGCAGGAGGCGCTGTTATCATCCTAGTTTTTCAGTTGAGGAAACTGAGTCACACATCAGTGACGCACCCTGCCTGTCAGTGTCTGAGGCGGCAGGATGTGCAGATCTGGGTATTCTCGGCATGGAGGTGACCCTTGAGCCCAGGGGGCCGAGACAGGGCCCGTCTCAGACCCTCGGCAGCACCCACAGTTCAGGGGCATGATACGGGTGATGAGCCAGGAGTAGAGGAGGCCAAGGAGGAGTGGTCCTGTGGGTGGAAGAGAAAGAAAAGCCCACGGGAGAAAGCCCAGAGCAGAAGAGGCTGTGTGTGAGAGGCCAGAGGGGTCGGCACATCCAGTGCCCAGGCACATCGCTAAGGACATGGCCTGAGAGCAGCCCCTCACACTGGCCCGTGCAGAGATCTCCGTGCCTTTGGGTAGAGCCCTTGACCCATGGGCTGTAGTTCAGAGGGGAAGGAGGTGGCCTGGCAGCCCTGATCTGGGATGCCCAGCTGCCAGCTGGGGCTAGTGGGCAGGAATGAGCCTGCTTGCCGCACCTGGGTCAGAGGAGGCGGATGGGGTGATGATAAGGTCCCCTTGAGCAGAGCAGGGCCAGGAGCATGAAGAGGGGGGGCAGTGCTGGTGCCACTGTGCCCCATCAGCTGCGGCGGTGGGGGGGGGAGCGGGGTCCTGAGCGTCCAGGGTCCAGGCCTCACGGCTCTGTCTTTGAAGGCGCCTGTGAGGCGTTTGAGTTAGGAAGGCAATCCTTGGCCTTTGGAGCAGGCGGGTGGCTCGTGCCTGCCTGGCCCCCGTCCGCCGACACCCCACTTTGTGCCCCTCTGACGTCCTAGATCGAGCAGAGTGGCGAGATCCCTCCTTCCTGCTGTAACTTCCCCGTGGCGGTCTGCAGGGACAAGATGTTTGTGTTTTCGGGGCAGAGCGGAGCCAAGATCACCAACAGTCTCTTCCAGTTTGAATTCAGAGACAAGGTGTAAGTGTGTGTGTGGGAGGGGTCCCTGCTCCACAGGCCTTGGAGAGCTCCCAGAAATCCCTGGGGCTCCTTGGCTGTCGCTGCCCGTGAGACATGCGCACAGCTCTCTGCTCGCCTGCCTGGGGTGAGGCGCAGCGCCCAGGGACGCGGGCTGGCGCCGGAGGCAGGCCTTAGCCTCCTCTTGGCTCGCTGACGCTGCTGACTTAGGGCCTGGAACCCTGGAAGTGTCGGCGGGCTTGGTGTCACCATGGGGATTGACCTCTCCTCCCATCTTCTAGATGGACCCGGATTCCCACGGAGCACTTGCTGCGGGGCTCACCACCCCCTCCCCAGCGCAGATACGGGCACACCATGGTTGCCTTTGACCGGCACCTGTATGTATTTGGGGGTGCGGCTGATAACACCCTCCCTAATGAGCTTCACTGCTACGACGTGGACTTCCAGACTTGGGATGTCATCCAGCCCAGTCCTGACAGCGAGGTAGCAGCGTTCTCCCCGGCAGTGGGAAAACTGGGCGGGTGGCCGAGGCGGCAGGGAGCCCAGCCAAAGCCTTTTGCCCAGGGAGAGGAAGGGGCTTGGCCACTGTCCCACAAGGAGTTCGACTCAGCAGGCATTATCACGTACTGTATGTACAAGCAGCGAGGTGGCCCCTGCCCTCAAGGAGCTTATGATGGGTCACAGTTATAACGAAGGCCTTGATCAGGTCCCTGAGGGCCAGGCTGGCAGGGCAGGGGCCTGGTCCCAGGAAGAGGCAGAGGTGGTGTGGTGTGGACGCGCCGAGGAGGCAGTGGGGCCTGGGTGTGGGAGGGGTTCGAGATCACAGCTGCAGGGACATCAGAGCCAGTCAGTCTGAGCCTTTCCTCACGTCCCGAGGGGGAAGCTGAGGCCACAAGAAGGAAAGGGCTTGCCCAAAGACGCAGCAGGTGGGCCCGGCTCACGCGGCCTCTCCCTCTGTCTATCTGCTTGGCCGTGCAGGGGCTCGGTGTCCCTCACCTTCAACCCTGCTTGTGGGGCCCGGCAGCTGTGCTCAGTGTCCCTCCCTCTCCTCACCCAGCTCTCTCCTCTCCTCCTGTCTCCTAGCTGCCCAGCGGGAGGCTGTTCCATGCGGCCGCCGTTATTTCGGACGCCATGTACATATTTGGTGGGACAGTGGACAACAATATTCGGAGTGGTGAAATGTACAGATTTCAGGTACCCGGAGAAGGGGCAGGGCCCCGGAGGGCTGCTGAGCTGGGCGTCTGGGCACCTGCCTGGACCTCCGTTCAGGGGTGGGCTTGGCCCTGCCGTGGGGCCCACGGGGCAGCGGTAACATGACGGAAAGAAGGCCACGCTCGCCCTCTCTGCTGCCCAGACCCCTGGTGAGCATGGCCTGGGGCCCTCCTGGAACAGCAGGCTAGAGGAATGGTTTGGGAGTCCAGAGGAGGGGAGGACCTCCCAGGAGGGCGGGGACCAGCAGAGCACTGGGCAGCATTCCTGGTGTCCCCCTTGGAGACAGGGTAGCAGGCTGAAGGGAAGAGCCGGGTGGCTGGATGCTGCATGGAGAGCAATGTAATGCCCCTGAGGGCCTGCCTGCCAGGAGGGCTCCATCCTCTGCCTGGGAGCATCAGGGGCCAAGATGGAGGCCCACATTTGCCACTGACAGGGCGAATGTGGGGCTCAGAAGGCCCAGTGGGTTAGGGTGGAGGTACAGCCTTCCCTTTGTGACAGGCTGGACAGGCCCGCATTGCCTCCCAGAGTGAGGGCACTGGGTTCTAGAGGTCTGGGGTCACCTCCCACCCCAGCCTTAGCCCTGCCTGGCCTCCTTCGCTTCATTTGGGCCCCACGTTTTAGGAGTCAGGGATGCTGATCCAAGAGGAACATTTCTGAAGGGCCGTCCTATGCAGGAGGCCATCCTATGCCTTACTCCTCAGGGCTCTCCAGGATGAGGGGTGGGAGATAGGAGATGGGGTTCAGGTTGATAAAAAAAGAACTTTTCTAAAAATTAGGGCCACCCAAAATGGAGCAGGGACTTGGGGAGGTAGTGAGCTTCCCATCCTTGGTGAGGATCAAGTCAAGCCTGGACGACTCTTTGTCAAGGTGTTAGGGGCAGGGGGAGGGTCTGGTGAGAAGGTTCTTTCCTGCTCTGGTTCTGTGATCATGCGTGTGCTCAGACCCAGGGCTCTGGGGAGCCTGGGGAATGGGTCAGCATGGTGCTGAGAAGACCTCCTGAGGCCCCCTTGGGTTCTCCAGGCTCTGATCTGGGCAGGCGTGACGGAAGGCCCAGGAGGACCAGGGGGACTCTTGTCTTTCAGTTTTCCTGCTACCCAAAGTGTACGTTACATGAAGACTATGGCCGTCTGTGGGAGAGCCGCCAGTTCAGTGATGTGGAGTTCATTCTGGGAGAAGTGAGTGTGTGGGCCATGCCCCTCGTGTCACCGGCGAGGATACTGAGGCCCGGGGCATCAGGTGATGTGACCGAGGTGACCCAGGCCTAGTGGCAGGCAGAGCCAGGATTGTCCCCTGGGTCCTGACACTGACTGAAGGTCCAGCGCCCTCAGCCCTGTTCCTCGCCAGGCCCCAGGATGGCTCCTGGCCCTCCGCCGGGGCACAGGGCACCTGCTGGAGGAGGTGGGCACCTCTACAGCAGCAGCCGCCGCTGCCCGTGGAGCCTGATGCAGCTGCTTTCTTTGCATTAACAGAAGGAGGAGCGGGTCCGAGGACATATTGCAATTGTCACAGCACGCTGCAAATGGCTTCGGAAGAAGATAATGCAGGCCCGGGAGCGAGTGCGACAGGTGAGTGTCACCTCCCATCCCAGGCTTCCTCCAGAGGGCAGCGGGCTACTCAGGGGTGCTGATCTCCACCCCTCTGAAATCTCAGACAACATGGGCCCCAAGGTCACTTTCTTAGAGGCAGCAACGGCAGAGGGGATGAACCTCTGAGCATGGGGCACAAAGACCTGGGTGTGAATCCTGAGGTGTCTTCATCTGTAAAATGGGCACAGGGCATCTATTTCAAAGGGATGCTGTGAGGACCTAATGAAATCAGTGGATGGCAAATGCTTTGCAGTTAAAGACTGGAGGACCTGTGACTTATTGGTCCCTGTTCTGAGGCCCCTCCCAGCTCTGACCTGAAGCTCTCTGAGAGGTCTGTTAGCAGGCATTCTCCTCTCAGCAAGCCTGGGTAGCTGTGGTGGCCTCTGTCTCCACCATGTGACTAGCCTAGGTCCAAAATGCAGATGGATTTCCCTCCTAGGAGGGCTGGCCCAAGGGATGCCTCTTCTCTTGGTAGGCTGTCAGCGTGAATGAAGGGACTTTATAAAAAGGGGAGAGGGGAGTTAATGTGAAAACACAGAGAAGAGCTCTGCGAGGCCTGGGGGTGTGTGACTGCTGTTAGGAGGAGGTAGCTCGTGTGTGTGTGTGTGTGTGTGTGTGTGTGTGTGTGTGTGCGCACGCGTGTGTGTGTGTGTGTGTGTGTGTGTGTGTGCGCGCGTGTGTGCGTGTGTGTGCGCATGCACGTGGAATAGCGTGATGTAGAGAAGGTGAACAGGAAGAAACAGCGAACACCGGCAGCAAAGCTGTCCTCTAAAAAAGCGAGGGAGCCCCTCAAGGGCTTGATGCCCTCAGTGTGGGCAGAGGAAGAGGGGACCAGTGGGGCTTGGTCTCTGCCTGGGGCTGGGGGGCAGTTTTCTAAGAATCCAGAGACCCAAGACATGACGGACGGCCTCTCACTGTCATCATGCTGTCTGCTGACTGACACGAGGAGACGCGTTTCTGTCATGTTCTTTTCTGTCATGTGGTGGAAGTCCAAACAGCTTGACATGGCAAGAAGGAACCTAGAGACCATCACCAAGGGTCATGATTGTGAAGACGCCTGTCTGAGTTATGGGAGCGCCTTTTGTGTCTGCCACCCATGAAAGGCAGGACTCTGAAGAGAGATGTAGCTTTGGTCACGGAGGCGACGCTCCCCGAGAATGGCGCTGGGATTTCTGGGCCACAGCTTCAAGCATAGGTGTGACGGGTTCCAGGCCAGGAGTGGAGCTCAGCCCAGCTAGGCAGAAAACATGAGGCTTTTATTTGGATTCAAATCCCCTATTGTCTCCAGGTCATTCTCCTGTTTGGGCCTCAGTTTCCAAGGTCCTTTTCAGCTTCAAAATAGCCACTCCATGATCTTGTGCAAAAGGCCTTGAACCTGAAAAAGGAGGAAGAAGACTGTCTATAGCATGAGCCCACCATGCTTTCCTACTGAATTTTCAGCTGAAATTCTTGAGAGACAAATCTGCAGAAGCAGCCAGTGATAGATTGTTGGTGTCCATCTGCAGATGTCCAGAGGCCTGGCGTTCCTAATGCACGGGTGCCTCCATGGGATCAGTCGTCTGATGAACTAAAGGGGGGAATATGTTGGGAAATGTGGTCTGTGGGGGTGGGGAGGGCCTGATAGAAGGAGCGTTTGAATGAAGACCAGTTACCACCCAGAAAAGAGCTGTTATCATCAGGGTGTGGTGGGCAATGCTGGTGGGAAGAAGAGATGAGACCTTGGGGAAACAGATTGCAGCTTGGCATTCCAGTGATGGATGACTCCCGTTAGGTCCTGTTTACTGGTGAGCTGTCTGCCCACAGTGGCACAGGGTGGGTCAGGTGACTGGCCCTAAGGAAAATTTAGTTGGCATCATCGTACCCAGGAGAGAAGTAAAACTCTCGAGAATGGAGTTTGAAGACACCCGTTCCAATGTGGAAGTGAAGGGTAATTTGCCTGAAGAGACAAGCAGGGGTGCTCAGCAGCTCAGATGTGAACACAAGACGCACACAGATCATGGTGGTGAGGCTAGGGAGTCGAGGAGGCATGGTCCCTAAGAATTGTGTTGGGAGTGCTAACTCCCAGAATGAGCGGAGTGGTGGAAGAGTCAGTTAGGTGGGCTGCTTGGAGTGGGTGTCTGCCCACCATGGAGGATGCCCGGCAGACCCATTCCTCAGGCGTGTGGCTTCTCTCCAAGAACTTGGGCAGGAAAGGACAGAGCAGAAGTAGCCCTTGGCCCCCAAGCTAGCTCAGCAGGTCTGGAGGAGCCCCATCCTTGGTCCCCGGCTAGGGTGGTGGCGCGTGATTGTCGAGCCACTCAGGGTAGTCTTAGGTGCTACGTCCCTGGAGGGGGGCGGGTGTAGACCTGGTTTTCAGAGAAAGGAAGAGTGTAGCTCGCCCTGGATTCCTGGCGAAGGCCAGTAGCATTCCACAGGATGAATAGCTCAGGCCAGACTTCTACTGGGGTCACTCACTGGGTCCATCAGGAGAGGCCCATTGCTAGAGGTTACCTCGATTTTTAGAGGAGCATCTGACCTCTGGTGGAAGAGACGGAGGGACGTGGGTCTGGCGGTGATATAACAAGTGACCTGGTTCAGTGGCCAAGCTCATGTCAGGTAAAAGGAGCAGGATTTTCTGGTCAGTGCAGATGCTGTGCTGTCTGACATCTTGGCAGGGCCTCGGATGAAAGCCCATGTGGGATGCATGCCACATTTTAAGAGCAGGGAGAACTGACCTGTGGGGCGACAGCGGACCGATCCAGAGCTCAGCAGCCTAGAATGGTGGAGGCGGGGGAGAACCCTGCAGTGAGAGTGAACAGAGAAATACAGAATCAGCCAAAGGGTTTCACAAATACATGACGGATGCAGCCTGCCCGGCGAGCTGGCGAATGAGCAGGTGAGGGGATGAGCCGGCAAGCAAGCAAAAGAACGAGCGAGAGGAGCAGTGAACCAGCCAGCCAGTGTGGAAGCCAGGCGACATGGGAGTGAGCTGGTGTGGGAGCCAGCCAGCATGGGAGCCAGCCGGCATAAGAATGAGCCCACGTGGGAGTGAGCTGGCATGAGGGTGAGCCAGCTGGAGTGGGAGCTAACTGGTGTGGGAGGGTGCCAGCCAGCGTGGGAGCCAGCCGGTCACTGAGGACACGAGAGGGTGAGCCAGGAGAGGAATGGCGAGTGAAGCAGCAAGGGAAGGAGTGGAAGACCCAGTGAGAGGGCATAAATCGGGTGGCCTGGCAGCCTGTCTGTGTCCCCCCGCCACTCGGATTTTCCTGCCCTCGGTGCTCCAGAATCTTTGCCTTCTTTGGGGTTCTCTGCGGGCCGGAGGCATCTAGCGCAGGACGAACCTGGAGATGGGCCGATGGGAGGCTGGAGGGATGGGGAGTGCTTGGCCTGTGGGAGGCTCAGGGAGCTGTGGATCACGGGCTCTGGGAAGACCCTGGCAGGCGGAATCCAAGGGTCCAGCTTAAGCTGGAGGTCAGCAAAGTCGTGAGGTCCTAGAAGCTGTTCCAGTGTGGACGGGCTGCTGGTCTCAGCAGTGTCTGACGTCCCGTCTATCTCTGAGGCCCTTACTGGACAGCCCGATTTAGGCCGAGAGGATCCTAGAGGCCGTCTTGTCCAAGCTCCTCAGACCCTCATGGGGACCCCTGCCGCAGGCCCGGTACTCCGGGGGGTGGCGTTGGCCGGTCTGCATCGTCCAAACATGGCTGTGAGTCAGGGTTTTGGGGGACCATGGGGCATCTTCTGCAGCACGGAGGACCACGGTGCCGGGCCTGTCTTGCCTCCCAAGCCTCAGTTTCTACATTCGTGAATGGGAATGTTTCCATATCTGCAAGGGAAGTGCTTTGTCAGAGTGGTGGTGTGAGCTGCTCCTCCCTCACCCTGGCTCCAGCCTGAGCCTTCGCTCTCTGGCACCTGCTCCTTCTGTGCTTCTGTCCTGTGACAGAGACATGCGCACAGTAGGAACTCAGGGGGATGTGGAGCCAGGGGGCCTGGTCACCTTTTCCCTCGCAGCCTCAGTCTCCTTACTTATAAATGGTGGGTTGGACAAGCGCCAAGCTCCCTCTAGCTTGAAGTCTAAGATGCTGTGACTGTCACAGGAAGGTCTTTGTGCCCTTTACATATGGCAGCCTGGCGGGAGGGTGGGACGCTCCATTGTGTGGATGAGAGGACTGAGGCAGCCACACAGTAGAACTCTGGTGCTGAAGGCCACCATTTCCACTTCCTTACTGTGCTTGGTCTAGAAATCTAAGCTTGAGCCCGAGGAGGACGGGCCGGGGGCCACGGGCGGGAAGCCGCCTCTGCCGCCTTCTCTGTTGGAGGTGGTGATCCGCGAGGCCGAGGCGCGGCCCTTCGAGGTGCTCGTGCAGTTCCTGTACACGGACAAGATCAAGTGCCCACGCAAAGGTAGGGCCTGGCAGGGAGTCCCGGGAGCCCAGGCTGGTGCTCCAAGGGCCCGGAGGTGTGGGGGTGCCACGTGCGGAGGCCTTCCCCAGCCCTATCCAGATCCCTCTGCGACCTGACGGGGGGCAGGGAGACGGGCAGATGGACAGACAGCTGTGGGTCTGGAGCCGAAGGAGGCTGCCATGGGCCCAGGCCCCGCCCCGCTCCTGGGGCTGTGGGACAGCCCCTATGAGCTCTTGCGGGGGGGCGTCAAAGGCTGCCGTGAGCCCCTCCAGCGCGCCGGGCACCAGGAGGTACAGTGTTTAGGGTCCCCGTTTTACAGCTAGAGAACTGAGGCGGCTGGGGCAGGGCGGAGGGCAGCTCAGCCTGTCCCTTGGCGAACACCAGGGCACGTGCACGAGGTTCTGCTCATCATGGACGTCTACAAGCTGGCGCTGAGCTTCAAGCTGTGCCGGCTGGAGCAGCTCTGCCTTCAGTACATCGAGGCCTCCGTGGACCTGCAGAACGTCCTCACCGTGTGTGAGAACGCCGACAAGCTGCAGCTGGATCAGCTCAAGGTGAGAGGTGTGCGAGTGCCCGTGGCAGGACGTTCGTGGACGGGCCACGCTGCCTGCTCCTGGAGCCCTTCTCTGCGGAGGCCTGGGAGGGGCCGTCTGGGGCCGAGGCCTTGGGCGCAGGCTGTGGCTTTAGCCCAGCAGCATCCCCCACCCCCAGGGAGGGAGGGGCTGCTCACGTGCTGCAGAAGGGGTGGCAGTGGGAGGGGGCCGAGTGAGAACACCAAAGGGCAGACGGGGGTCGAGAGAAGCAGGATCAGTGGAACAGGCAGTCTTTGAGGCCTAAACAAGGACAAACTGCTTCCGCTCCAACCCGTGGTGATCCTCTATCACCAGGGAGCCTAGAGGGAGGGGGCTCATTCAAAAAGGCCTGGGGGGAGGGTTCTGTCCAGGTGGTCTTAGGAGAACAAGGAGGGAGAAGGGAGAGAGAGAAGGGGAGAATCGTCTCTTCAGTCAGGGGGCCTGGGAGCAATGTTGGGGCCACCTCTCAAAGGAGGTGGCTGGAGCAGGACCCCAAGAGGGAAGGGGCAGCCCCGGGCCCAGCAGCAGGACAGCCAGGACTTCTCTGTCTCCCCCATCTCTGTCTGTCTCTCCACATTTCTCATCTCTGCCCTGCAGGAGCACTGTCTGAACTTTGTGGTGAAGGAATCCCACTTCAACCAGGTGATAATGATGAAGGAGTTTGAGCATCTCTCATCCTCCCTGATCGTGGAGATCGTGCGGAGGAAGCAGCAGCCACCCGTCCGGGCCCACTCGGAGCAACCAGTGGACATAGGTGGGCCGCTGCCTCCTCCCCGGGGGGTTCTGTCCCCCTCAACCAGCTCCTTCAAGGTGTTTGCACAGCCCTCCCCCACTGCACTCTGCTGAGGCACGTCCACAGTGGTCATGATGCCCATTTTACAGATGAAGAAGCTGGAGCCCAAAGGGTGCCACTGACATGCCCAGGGTTGCCCAGCCAATACGTGTGCATGAGGACAGGAAACCTCCCTTTAGGGGTGCTTCTGGGTGTAGGCTGGGCCACAACCTCCAATGGCGATGCCCTCTCTGTGCCCCGAATGTGGGAGCAAAAGGGCCCACACAGCACTAAGGGTCCATTTTAATTCTCTTTATCTCTGGTGACCATGAAACTGAGAAGTCACACTGCTGCTCCCTCCCTGGTGAGGTGGATCTGCCACCTCCAGGCCCAGGGCCGCCATGAGAGGGACTTGCAGATGTGTCCCCATGCTGATCCTGCTTTTTGTAGGGACCTCGCTGATCCAGGATATGAAGGCTTGCTTGGAGGGGGCAGGGACAGACTTCTGTGACATCACCTTACTCCTAGACGGTCACCCCCGCCCAGCTCATAAGGCCATTCTGGCCGCCCGCTCCAGGTATGTGACAGAAGAGGATGTGGCCTAGGAGGGAGGTGGGAGACGCAGTAGAAAACCACGTAGAAGGGCTCGAGCCGAAGAAGAGGACGGGGAGGCCGGGGCCTGGCAGGAGGGACACTGTGCCAGGCCTGGGCTCCCACATGGCAGCCAGGGTGGGGACGCTGGCTCCTGGATGGTGGCTGGAGGTGGGGACGCTGGCTCCAAGCTCCCGGATGGGGGCTGGGGGTGGGGACGCTGGCCCCAGGCTCCCAGACGGCAGTAGGGCTTCCTTCGTCTTCCAGTTACTTTGAAGCCATGTTCCGGTCCTTCATGCCTGAAGACGGCCAAGTCAACATCTCCATTGGGGAAATGGTGCCCAGCAAGCAGGCCTTTGAGTCCATGCTCCGCTACATCTACTATGGGGAAGTGAACATGCCCCCCGAGGATTCTCTGTATCCTGCGACTCGAGGTGGACAGCTGGGCCAGGAGGGCAGAGGGGCTTGGGGGAAGCCGCCCAGCATGGCTGTAGGCACTGGGAGCCCAGAGTCTGAGGTCTAATCCTGGCTCTGCCTTGGCTGGCCCGGGGATCTGGGCCTTTCCTTGGCCAGACTCGGGGGATTGGGTCCCCTTCCTCGGCTGTCACGCTCCTTCTTCCCCTGGCCTCCGGCCCCTTGTGGCTGGATGGGGGGCCCTCTCCCTCTCCATGGTACTCACTGGCCCCTATCCCTCCCCTTGCCATCTGGAGCGCTGGGTTGATCCCCTAGTGGACGGCCCCGCAGAGACCTTCTGCAGGGGTCTCTGCCTTCCTCTTTGCAGCTTGGTCTGTGTTAATACCCAGCAAACATCCCTCTCCTTCTAGTCTGTTCACCTTCTGCCAACGTCCCCATTTACAGGTCATCCAGCAAGTAGCCTGAAGGGGGCCCCTCCCAGTATTTCCCTGTCCACTCTCTGGTGTAGTCTGGCGCTGCATAGGGTCCCTCAGGGCAGGGCCACTGGCTGTGAAGGCCTGGTGTTATGGCTGGGAGCCCCTGCACCCCTCTGGGGGCCGTCAGCTTTCCTTAACTGTCCCCCAGCTATCTCTTTGCTGCCCCCTATTACTATGGCTTCTACAACAACAGGCTCCAGGCCTACTGCCGGCAGAATTTGGAGATGAACGTGACAGTGGAGAATGTGCTCCAGGTAAGGGCCCTCTTGGTGACACGCCCGGCCCCTCGAGCATCTGTGGCAGTCAGCAGAGGGGGGCCCCTCGTGGCTAACATTGATGGCCCAAACTTCTCTATGTCTCAGATTTTAGAGGCTGCTGACAAGACCCAGGCCCTGGACATGAAGAGGCATTGCCTTCACATCATCGTGCACCAGTTCACCAAGGTTGGTTGGCTCTTTCCTGGGGTTTGGGGGGTCTGCTGCCCACCCCGCCTGCCCTGGCTCTGAGGGGCCGGTGCCCTGGCAACAGACTGGAAGGAAGCCTTGCATCCCTCGCCCAGAACACGTCCTCCATCCCCAGATCCTCTCCTGCTCTGGTTGAGGCCCTTGGGGCAGCAGGCACTGCCCCAGTTGATGTCCCTGGCCTCTCTTCCCCGGAAAAGGCCACAGGGCTGGCTGTCCTACAGCTTCCTTGGGGGTAAAGCCCGAAGGCCTCCTCCCAGCTGGGTCAGGAGGAAGGGAGGGCGGCCCCAACTCGAGGGGACAGAGAGGGCCTGGCTGTGAGCAGACACCACAGGCAGCGGGCAGGACCCTTTTGAAGCGTAGGTGTCCTCGCTGTCCCGCCTGACATCTGTGCTAAGTGACGGACCTCTTCTTAGTGCGGCCTGAGCCCTAGCTGGAGATTGGGAACAGGGGCATGGTGGTGGAGTTTGAGCCCTCCCCGGGCTGGCGGGCCTGGCTCCAGGCAGCTACTGTGGGCTGTGACCATCAGCTTGTGGCCAGAAAGGGGAGGCCTGAATGTGGCTGCCGATGGGGCAGAGCTGGGAGGATGATTGGCTCCTCCTTCCTGGGCTGGGCCTCCTGCCACATGCAGGCCGAGCCTACAAAGCTGGAAATGGTATTTGTTTTAGCTCAGCCATGTAGGGGGTCCCAGAGAAGGGAAGAGGTGGTGGCCATGCCCAGGACCTAAGCTCCCTAGGCCTGCAGGCTCCCTAATGATGCTCCCGGTGGGGCCCAGAGCTGGGCTTTCCCTAAGGGTCCAGTTAAGCAGGCAGGATCTAGGCATCCTGCAAATAAATGCGCTGCTGCTTACCTAAACATTGCTCCAGGTGCAAATGTCCTCCCATGCCCTGGGCTCTGCCAGCCTGGCTTCCCCCAGTGGTCCAGGCGGGTCCCTGCTTGTTGGGCTGAGGGCTGGGAGTTTTCCTGAGGGGCAGCGTGGTTTGTGGTCTCGCCAGACTAGAGCTGAGCCTCTGTATTTACCAGGTGGTCACTGGCAGCAGAGATGGGGACACTGGGTGTGGCCTGTGTCCAGAGGGGAGAGGGAGGCCTTTGTCACAAAGATGGGAGGGGACACTGACGGGGGAGAAATGCCACATGTTGGCTTGGGATGACAAGGGAGAGCTGGGAGGAACTACTATTCCACCTCACAGGTCAGGAAACAGGCCCAGTGAGGGCGTGGTGTGCCCTGGAGCACAGGAAGTGAGTCAGCATTCAAACCCAGGCTCTTGTTCCCAAGCCCAGGGCTCATCTCCCTGTAGCACGTTATCAATGGACCTGAAACCACATCATGAGATATTTAGCTTAGAGACTTTGGAGGGAGGGTCTGAAAGGCCAGGTGCTCTGCGTGTGAACACATGCTTTATGGCTATGAGTATGTGTCTAGGTGTGAGCATGTGCTGAGGGAAGGGGAATGTGTCTGTGACACTATATGTGTGAGCACGTGCTCCCCCAGGGGGTCAGAGTCCCGGAGCCTGGGGCCCTCCCTGGCAGGTCTGGCTGGGGGGTCTCGGCCCACTTCCCTCATGACCCCAAGATCCTCGTCGCCAGAGGACGTGGAGCCTGTAATCTCGTTGCTTTTCCCAAAGGTTTCCAAGTTGCCCAATCTGCGCGCCCTGAGCCAGCCACTCCTCGTGGACATCATCGAGTCTCTGGCCACTCACATATCTGACAAGCAATGCGCCGAGCTGGGTTCCGACATATGACACCACCTAAGCCCCCGCCTTCGGTGGCTGTTTGTAGCCCTGAGAAGCTCCATGTGCCCAGAATGGCCTGGGCGCAAGCAAAGACGCTCAGCAGGACCAGGGCAAGGGGGCCAACAGGTGGAGAAGACCCTCAACTGGGCTGCAACAGTCCCATGAAATCCTCTGGGCCTAGCTTCCCTGGAGGGACTGCCCACTTCTGCAAGAGCTTTCGGGGAGCCTTGTGCACAAGGCCCTGGCCTCTCAGGACTGAACTGAGGCCTTTGCCTGGAGACCGACAAGTCATGCTACTTTGAAAGACCATTTAGAAGTAAAAGTTGCAACAGGTTTGTGCCTTGGCATCCCTCAGCCTGTAAATGAGCCTGGGCTAGCTAGAGGGGAGGGAGGCCTGTGGTACACCCAGCTCCCCTCCCCTCCCCATGGCCAAGGACGAAGGCCAGGCTGGACAGAGATCAGGGGCCTGGATTCTCTCCTGTGCCAGGGAGCACCACGGCAGGCCCTCTCATCACCAGAGCCCAGGGTTTGGGACTGGATGACCCTTCAGTATGTACCCAGCTATCATCACTGCCCTGGTCTGGTCAGGGAAGCTATAGGTGACCAGCCCCTCAAAGATTCTATGAATGATGGGCACACACCACACCATCTTGGGAGGTCTAGCCTTTATCAGCCCCACGTCAGCCCTAGGCATGAAGTGCAGGGGGAGGGCCCAAGTGAGGACACACCACTGAGCCATACATTCTGACCTTGCCCCTGTTCCTTTCTCCTTGGTCTGCCATTTTCTGGGCCCTGTCCCTGTTCTTATCCTTCCAGGCCAGTGGTTGTGGCACCTGTCTCTAGTGAGATTCCTAAGGACTGGAGGCCAGTCAGAGTCCCACTGCTCCTAGACTGTTGAGACCTGGACAGGTGGTATAAAGAGGCCTCAGACAGGAATGGCCCCTGGGCTCCCAGGCCCTGGTGCTAACTGGGGGACCCCCGGGGCTCCCAGAGGCCGTCCTGCCTCCTGACAACAGCCCACCCTTCAGGAGGACTTTGGGTTTTACAAAACTTTTTCCCAAATGGGCTACATTAGGTGGTATAACCACCCCATTCCATCAACAGGGAAAGCACAGCTGGGAGAGAGGAAGGGGCAGTCACTGGGCCAGCTATTCTCTGCCCAGAGGGGCCCTACCATGACCCCTGGGCTGTCTGTGGCACCTTCTGCTGGCCTCACGCTAGAGCCGCCCCATGCGGGGCCAGGCCAGCAGAGACACCAACCTCAGACATCCTCTGGGCTTCTTTGTTCTTTGTTACTGGTTCGGTTCTGCCTTTCTAAAGGCCACAGATTTGGGCTGAGCTGGCCTGCCGTTATGTGCATTTTTGTTAAGTCCATAGTTTTAAAAACCATCAGCTGCCTTGGGGAGGTGCGAATCTGTACCGGCTGGGTTTGCAAGAATGAACACCCAGCACGTGACTCTCATTGGTCCGTTTATCTGCCTGTCACTGAGGCTTCTGAACTAGCCATGAAAAATACAAATGTGTTTGAATTAGCCAGGATCCTGGGTATGCCAAGGCCCAGAAGCACCTTGCCTAAGCAATGGCTGTTCTCAGAAAGAAATCGATCCCATCCGTGCATCTTGTGGGAAGGATGGCCATGGTTCTCACGCGTGTGTGGAGAAGGGAGGGGGTGGGTGTGCGTGTGTGTGTGCGTGTGTGTGCACAAGCGCCCCTAGAGCTTGGAGCAGAGGGCCCATGGGGGGCACTCCTGTCTGCCCCAGGCCCGCCTGCCCTGCTGCCCCTCCTAGGAGATGGCTCTGCCGGCTGGCCCTTCAATAAGTTGGTGACGAGCTGGGTCTCAGTGTCTTTACTCGCCATCAGGGAACAGTCTGACATGAGAACAAATGAACAAAAAGGCTTGGCTTTCGGCTGGTTTTTCCCTTCTGCTGCCCCCAGGAGAGGCCCCACGATGGGCAGCCCCGGGCAGGGGCAGCCAGCCCGCACCCAGGGGAGGCAGGCAGGAGCTGGAGATCACAACCCCCGGAAAAATGCCCAGTGGCCCCGGGCGGCCTCGGGCCGGGCCCTTCACCGCAGCTCCAGGCCCCGCAGCTGCTCTTTCAGGGCCTGCCGCGCGTCGGCCTGGCTCCGCTTGTCCCGCGCCCGCTCCTGCTGCAGCCTGGCGATGCGCAAGCGCAGCCGCTGCTCCCGGCGCTTGCAGGCCTGCAGCTGGCGCTGGGCCTTGTCCAGGGCATCCAAGGCCGCCTCCGCGCGCCGCTTCCACAGCAGCGCGCTGCCCACCTGGTAGCTGTGCTCGTTCTGGATGTAGGCCCCGGCGGGGGGGGGCAGCCGCAGCATGTAGGCCGACGGGGACACGGGCCGGGCTGCCGAGGGCGAGGGTTCCCGCTCCGGGGACAGCGGGCTCCCGCAGCTCGCTTCATCCCCGTGAGGCTCCAGGGGCTCCAGGAGGTCAGAAAAGGGGCTCACGAGGCCGCCGGGGGCCGGCAGGCTGGCCTGGGGCGCGGGGCCTTCCGGGGCCGGCGGCTCCTCCCCAGGGAAGCAGGGGACGTCGAGGGCGGCGGGCCCGTCAGCCAGGGGGTCGCTCACAGGGGCGGGGGGCGCCCGAGCTGCGGAACAGCTGCGGAGGAAAATGTCAGGCCAGGCCCGGACCCAGGGGCTCTCCTCCCCCCTGGCGGCCGCAGCACCAGCCCTGCCCGGGGAGGGGCCTGGGCTCCGGCTCTGCCCTCGCACCACCCCGCGTTCTCCCGTCCGGCCCCTCCCCACGCACCCTAAAGGGACACGTACCGGCGCCGGCGCCTCCTGAGGCGGGCGAGGTCGGGGGAGCCGGGCCGGTAGCCGTGCGCCTTGGCCTTGGATGTCCGTCGCAGCTTGGAGAAGGACTCGAAGATGGTGGGAACGGCCCCTTCTTTCAGCCGATGATACCCGCTGGGGGGGGGGGGGGAGACCCTGAGCGAGCGCCCCCTCCAATGTCTTCCCCCCCACCCCGGCCGCCCCCAGCCCGGGCCCACCTACCTGATCCCCACCAGCTCGAAGCAGTCCTCCTCAAAGTGCTTGGAGCAGAAGTAGATGTATTCGGACGCGGGGTCCCACAGCCCCTGCCCGCTGGGGTCCAGCCGCCGGCAGTTGGCCAGCCACAGTCCTCGCCGAGGGTTGTCCTTCTTGGGCAGCCTGGGGGGAGCCCGGCCCCGTAGGTGTCAGGAAGAGGCCCGCCCCCACCCCGGGGGTCCCCATGGCCAAGCTGGGCCCCTCCCTGCAGACCTCCCCAGGCACATGTGGCAGGAGAGCCAGAGAGGCCTGAGGGGTCCTCGCCTCAGCCTCCTCCCACTTGGGCCGTGGGGGCACGTAAGGACGACACCCCGAGGTGCAAGGCGGGAAAACGGTCCAGGTTGTCTAAATAAGTAGCACTCCCACTTTGTGCCGAGACTGGTGACGGTACCGGCCCGCTGCCTCTGTGAGCCTCAGCGTCCTCATCTGTAAATTGGGGCAATAGCAGCCCCTGCCTCCTGGAGTGGACAGCCCAAGCTACGCGAAGGTGGGTCTAAGGGGGAAACAGAAAGGGCGGGGAGTCTGCCCACACCGGGTAACTGTGGGAGGGGCCGGGAAGGGATGGAGCAGTGGATATTCAAAAGCGGGTAGGCCAGGGCAAAGGCTCAGAGGCTGGAGATTGGAAGCACAGAACAGGCCGGTGTGTTCCTGGGTAGTTCCTGGTCAGGGGGCGGCAGCTCCCTGGGTCCACCAGGAAAGGAAGTCTCCTCGGTGCCTTGGCTGGGCTTGGCTTAGCTCTGTGGCAGTCGTGGTGACTCCTAGATCTGCGGCGTCCCGGCGTTTCCGCTCAGTCCCCGCTGGGCCCCCCGGGCTCCTAGGCTGGAGCCTTGGCCTTGGCTCCATTGGGAACATAAAACACCCATGGGCCAGGCTTCCTGAGGGGGCTGCACCCACGCACGCAGCTGCCATGCTGCAGTAAGGCCGCATCTCCCACCCCCCCTCCTTAGACTGTAAGCTCTTTGAGGGCAGGGCCGCCTCTTTTTCAGTGCCTGGCAGACAGTAAGCGCCTAATAAACGGCTGCAGATTGGCCTCCCTTTTCAGGGCCCCAGCGGCAGCTCCCCGAGGGCAGGCGGGCAGACGCCGCCCGGACCCGCCGTCGCCCCCTGGTGGACCCAAGGCCGGCTATCCCAGCGCAGGCGCAGTATGCACCCGAGCCGTCAGCCCCGCCCCGCGCAGGCGCAAGCTAGTACGCATGCGCCTTTCGGGCGGGGACGCGCTCACCTGTGGAAGGAGATGCCGCGGGTCCGGGTCTCGCGCGTGTCGCGGGTGCAGCAGCCCGCGGCCGAGCAGTGCCGGGGCATCTGCGGGAGGAAGGACGGAGGGGGCGTGGCCTCAGCCGAAGGGGGAGGGGAGAGTCCTCCCTCCGCCTGCTCCGACCGTGCCGCCCCGACCCTTCCCGCCCCTCCCCTCCGCCCGGCCTCGCCCCTTTCCTCCCCGCCCGGGTCCGCCCCTGGCCCCTCTACCCCTAGGCTGCACTCACGGCTCCTCCATCGCGACGCCGCGGACGTGGTCTCGCGAGAGTGCGCCCACCGTTATGGGGCGCGCGAGGGGGCGGTGCCGCGGCTGCGCAATGAGGCTGGGGCGAGAGTCGGGGTTACCCAGGGTACAGCGCGGCGGCGGGGAGAGAGCGAAGGCTGGCGCAGACCGGGAGGGGGCGGGGCCAAGCAATGATAGGGCGGGAGGGAAATGGTCGCCGCCAATCAGAGGGGCAGGGGCGGGGCCGACCAGTCCTCGGCTCATGTGAGGCTTGGGGGGAGGTCGGCCCTAGCGTAAGCCCCACCCCCTTGCCTTCCTCCACCCTCACCCTGGGTAAATTATTTCCGAATTTGGGGAAACTGAGTCTAGAGAAGGGAAGGGAGCAGGCATTTATTTAGCTCCTACTGTGTACCAGGCATCGAAGAACTAAATTAACCCTGGAGGGCAAATGCTGATTTCCCCCATTTTACAGTTGAGGAAACAGGTAGAAAGGTTGCTGTGATCTGCTCAGGGTCACCAGGCCAGTGTGCCAATAATATTTATTAAGCTCCTGCCCTATGCCAGGTATTGTGCTGAGCACTGGGGGATACAAATGCAAATAAAGACACAGCTCTAGCCCTCCAGGAGCTTACAGTCTACCTGGGTAAGCTAACACACAAAAAGAAGCTCGAATTGGGGATGGGGCCAGAAGCAGTACAGCTGGTGGGAAATAAGGAAACAAAGTCTTTCTTAAAGAGAGACTCAGGAGCTGTAATCAGAGGGTCTGATGAGAGTGTAAGGTGGTAGGATTTGAACTCGGGACACCCTGACTCCAGGTCCTGCACTACATCCACCTAGTTGCTGCTTGCCGGCCCTTCCCGTCAGTGGCAAAGGCTGGATTTGGCGTTAGACGGGCTGGTTTCATATGATGGCTGTTGCAATGCTGGAGGGTCCTGGGGTGAGGTTAGCTCTCTCTGTGCCTCAGTTTCCTTGACTGTGGACAGGGATGGAACTTGACTTGAAGCTCTTCGGGGAGAAGCTGTTACCACCAGAGGCAGCCTGTTCTACTGTGAGAGCTCTGATCCTTAGGCCCCTGGCCACCTCCTCCATGGCTTGGGTTCTGGTCATTACACATTACTTCTGTCTCTTCCTGGCCTTCCTCCTGTTCTCGTTTGCTTTCTTTAAAAAATGCTTCAATTACCCTCTTCTTCCATTTTTTTTTTTAGCAGCCCCAGTGCTCCCTCTTCCCCCACCATTCCCTCATAAAATGCAAAAAGAAAAAGAAAAAACGCACTTAACAAGTGTGCCTGCTGATGCCCTCAGAGGCAGGCCTCGTTCAGCCCCTCAAGACCATCGTTTCAGTCAGAAAGTGAACAGCAGGCCCCAGAAATCTCAGCTCTTATTAACACAACCCATTCTTGATGAAGCTGCCTTTGCTGGCGCTTTGCCGACTGCCACTTCCTTTTCTAGTATATTCAATAATCATCCCTTTAATGATGTGCCTGTCACAGCTCTCCCTCATGGGTCTCCATATCCACTATGCTCCCCTATATTTCAAGGGGCCAGTAACTAGCAACTCAGGTCCATGTTATTGTTATTTAGTTGTTTTTCAGTTGTGTCTGACTCGTGGCTCCATCTGGGTTTTCTTGGCAAAGATACTGGAGTGGTTTGTCAATTCCTTCTCCAGCTCATTTTACAGATGGAGAAACTGAGGCAAACAGGGTTAAGTGACTTGCCACTTGTGGTCACCCAGCTAGTAGGTGTCTGAGGCCAGTTCTGAATTCAGGTCTTCCTGACCTAGCTGCCCCATTGTTGAGGGGGAAAAAAACCTGGGATTTGGTAATCTCAAAACTGAAGTTCCCAGGACTAGAGTTCCCGGTTGAGGGGGAGTGCCCCTCAAGGACCTGAGTACTGGAGAGGGTCAGGGCCATCTGGAATGAATTCACAATCTTAAGCATTCTTTAAGTCAAGGTGGCAAAGATTTATTATGCTTTACAGTGGGCAAGAGTTCTTAGGGAACTTGCAACCTTAGTGGGGTGCAGGAAGAGCTTTTATAAGAGATTGGGGGTGAAACATGTCAATTAGGTGTCTTGGGGTGGGATTAGGGAGTGGTTAAGGGGTAGTTAGTTCTTAAAGGAACATGTACTTTTTGTATCTACTGTGCAGGCATATTACCCAAAATTCACCAGGAAATAGCCCAAGTTGGCGAGGGGGGGGTGTGTGTGTGTGTGACCTGGAGGTGTGGTTTTGACTGTGAAAAGTCACTAGCTAGCCATCACAACTGACCGGGAATATCTACGTGGCTTTCATCAAATGTCTTGTTAGGTAAAATAAATGTAAGAGAGTATACATTTGACTATATCTAGGATACATATCAGTAAGGTCAGTAAGTACTAAATATGGTCATGACCCAGTGCACAGCCAATTATCAGTACATAGGGAGTAGATAGGCACAGCTGCCTACATTATCAGGAGGAGAGAGAAGAATTTTGCTAGGGCATGCTGCCCTGCTTTGCTAGAGAGAAACTGTTAGGGCCAATGCTTTGAAGCCAGGGAGAGATGTGATTTTAGAACTGGATGTGGTTTTGGAATTGGGGTTCAGGCACAGGCACCCAAGCAGAGGCTGTTAGAATTAGGGTTCAAGCACAAGCCTCCAAGCACCCTACCACCACAATTCTGCTAAAGGCAGTTAAATCAAATTGTTTCTGAGGTTAACTGAACAAAGCTCTTATGCTATCTCCCAGCTCATTGTGGGTACCAGGTTCTCTTAATAGCTGTCTTCTCAGGAAGAAAAGCGAATGGACATGAGTGTCTCTGGTGGTCAACTCATCCAACCAGACTTTTACATTCACCTGCTCTTGCCTCCACCTCTCATGCATATCTCAAAAAAAAAGTCCAGTCAATTGGTGCTTATTTAGGGGGAATTCAGCATGTGCCCAGATCACTCCAGTGCCATCCCATGGGAGAACCATGACAATGTGATCAATAGTTAGTAGTCAGTGCCTCAGACTGCGGAGCACGTGTAGACACCCTATCACTGCTTCTGGTCAGCTAACCTTGTCCCTAGAGGCCTGGTAGCCTCATTCACTGCTAGAGAGACCTGGGACTCCTTCCCTCATGGCATCCCATGAAGGGAGGGGACTCTCAGAAGGTTGGGAAGTGCCAAGGATCGGAGCAATGTGGCCAGGCTGGCATCGGTGCTGGGAGGACCTCCACCCACTCTAAGGGAG
Organism: Phalanger gymnotis; assembly: GCA_028646595.1. Classification (NCBI taxonomy): domain Eukaryota; kingdom Metazoa; phylum Chordata; class Mammalia; order Diprotodontia; family Phalangeridae; genus Phalanger; species Phalanger gymnotis. Next base: position 4,651,946 of record CM053622.1, read on the forward strand.
ACACACCCCTCTGGCAGAGATTAACCAGGGGAGACAAATACTGTCCAGGACCCAGGTAGGACAAGTAGAGTATGTCCTGCAGACGTTAGGGGAATTGTTTGTATGTTTGTCCTGGCTGAATTGGAAGTGAAAATCCTTTTGTAAAAACTAATTCATGTCAGGGCAGCTGCGGGGTGGTGCAGTAAATGAGAGTATCGGACGTGGATGGAGTCAAGATGACCTGAGTTCAGATCTAACCTCAGCTACTTCCTAGCTAGGTGACCCTGGGCAAATCATTTCACCCTGTTTGCCTCAGTTTCCTCATCTGTAAAATGAGCTGGAGAAGGAAATGGCAAAGCACTCTGGTATCTTTGCCAAGAAAACTCCAAATGGCATCAAGAAGAACTAGACCTGACTGAAATGACTAAACAACAAATCAATGTTAGTGCTGGTCACTAGCCCCTAACAGAGAGAGAGGGGTGGGTGGGTGGGTGTGTGTGCGCATGTGCGTATGAACAGAGCTGGCAAAGGCTCCAGCCAATGGCAAAGAGGAGGCCCCCTGAAGGGGAGTTGGCCTGGCTGAGCGCCCTCACACAAGCTCTGGGCACTCACAAGACAAAGATGAAAAGCTCCCGCCTGCCCTCAAGGAGGTTCCCTGCACATTTCCATGGGGATCTTAACTGGGAGTGTGCAAACTAAAAAAAAAAAAGGTTAATTGCATTCCAACTGGTTGCCTTGGGGATCCTTTGTTTCATGCATTTAAAAACATTATGCTGAAAACTCCGTTGGCCTCGTGGCTGCCAAAAGCTTTAGGAGATTCCATTCTAGGGAGCTTCCCCTTGAGGGTCACAGAGTTCAGGAGCCCAAGCAATCACATGGCTGACAGGAGAGACTGAGGCCTAGAGAAGGGGACTTGCCCAAGGTCACGTGGGTGCAAGCAGCTGAGCCAGGATTTGACCCCATCCTCTGACTCCAAACTTTGAGCTCTTTCTATACTTGGTCATTGTCAAGGTGAAACGGGTGGCCCAAGGGAGTTCTGAACCCATGCTCTACTTGGCTACTCTGTGCCCTACCTTGGGCTCACAAGGCTTTGGTTTGCTCTCACTTTTGAGGCAGGAGCGCCCTCTGGTGGTTCTGACCATGACTGCATGGAGCTAAGCTGCTCCAGCCTGATCCTGGGGGGTGGGGGTGGGATGTGTGGGTACATCGGCCCTGGGGGCTACAGGGGTTCTCTGCCTTCATGCCAGGAGCTGGTTTGGCTTCCTGTTTCCCTTTCTTTCCAGCAGCCTTAGGCAAGGGCAGAAGAGCATGTCCCAAAGCTTAAGCAGACCGACCAGTGTGAAGCCCCTAGTTTTACAAAGGCTTTGTCAAAGGGAAGTCATCGCTATGGTCACCAAGCCCAGCAGTCCCAGTGGCCCAAACACGAGCTCCCTCTGCCCCTCACTGGTCACCCAGTATGGTGACTCCTCTTGTGAATATGAGCATCTATGGGCTTGGGATCTCAGTGAAGCGGCATGGAGGGACAGGAACCAAACCCCGCTTTAATACGGAAACCTTTATTTGTAAACAAATTATGTAACCAGGTATACTGTAGGGGGTGGGCTTGCACCCTAGTACTCTTCCCCTTCCTCAGCCTCTGCTTCCACTGAGTCGACGCCCACCTCCTCATAATCTTTCTCCAGAGCCGCCAGATCCTCTCGAGCCTCCGAGAATTCTCCTTCCTCCATGCCCTCCCCCACGTACCAGTGGACAAAGGCCCGCTTGGCATACATCAGGTCAAACTTGTGGTCTAGCCGTGCCCACGCTTCTGCGATCGCTGTGGTGTTACTCAGCATGCACACAGCCCTCTGCACCTTGGCCAGGTCACCCCCAGGCACCACAGTGGGAGGCTGGTAGTTGATGCCCACCTGTCAAGGAGAGGGAAGGCTAATTGTAAACTGCAGGCCATGACTCAGATAACTCCCAGATGAGCACATTCCCCTCCTCAGTGCTGTCACCCACTCCATGACACAGAGGTGGAGTCACTTGCCCATGGGGGCCCAGACACAATGGGCCACGGTGACACCTTTGCCATCCCCTGGGCTGTCTTCTCCAAAAGAAATCAACCAGAGAAGGTTTGGGAGTGAAATGCCCAAATGGGTCAACAGTCAGTCAGGCCTAACTGACATCCCCAGGAACCCCCTGAAAACAGCACCCCCCCCCTGCTCCATTCTTGCTCAGGCCCTGAGCTCCCAAGAATGACTCATGAGTGGACAGTAAGCACAAGCACTGTGTGAGTTGGCTGTGGAATGTGGCCCACTGAAAGACGTAATCTGACCTTGGGTGCCCCAATCCATGACCCCATGCTTTGGTTAGCCTCCCTGGCAGGACTGGGCTCATTTCTGGGAGCCACAGGCTGAGCCCCAAGGAGGGCAGTACACCTTGCAGCCTTAGGAAACAGCAGGGCAGCTAAGGCTGCAGAGGGGACAGCTGGGGAGGCTGAAGAATGATGGCGCCCCCCCCCCCAGCCCAAGAGCAACAAACCCCTCAAGAGCCCCTATGTCTCTGCTCTTTTGAGAAAACTCTCTCTGGAAGAATCCTCTTCAGAAAGTAGATTTTTAAGAGGATAAACACTTGTGGATTTCTTTAGATGGACAATTCCCCCAGCCTAGGAAAAGCTATGATTTTTAAGCACCCAATTCCCTTGGATGTCAATGCTGAATCCTTGAACTGATGTAGTTTTCAGGGGCAGCAGCTCTGCCAGTGACTCCTCTAAGGTGACATGGTTAGACCAGGTAAGTGGAGGTTCCTTCCTGCTCTAACATGGTGCTACAGGAGGCACACCTTAGCTTCTAGCAGATGGGCTAAAAACAGGAAACCCAACTTTTACCCCCAAATCCTATGTGGGATGGGGTAGTTCTACAGCATCTGGAACAATGCCATGAAAACCCTGCTAGACGTGCAGTTGAAGGACATGCTGTCTCTCTCCCTGGGCCTGTTTATCATCCCTAGCACAACAGGGCTGGACTAGCTGACCCCTAATGCTCCTTGCAGCTCTAAATCTGGGGTCTGGACATAAACCACTGCTGCATTAGTGGCTCTGTGGCTTCACGCCACTGAGGCATGACCTCAGGGAGCCCAGATTACCTTGAATCCGGTGGGGCACCAATCCACAAACTGAATCGTACGCTTTGTCTTGATAGTAGCGATCGCAGCGTTCACGTCTTTGGGGACCACGTCTCCTCGGTACAACATACAGCAGGCCATGTACTTGCCATGGCGGGGGTCACACTTGACCATCTGGTTGGCCGGCTCGAAGCAGGCATTGGTAATCTCTGCCACAGACAGCTGCTCATGATACGCCTTCTCGGCCGATATGACGGGAGCGTAGGTAGCCAAGGGGAAGTGGATACGCGGATAGGGCACCAGGTTGGTCTGGAACTCTGTCAGGTCGACATTCAGCGCCCCGTCGAAGCGCAAGGAAGCCGTGATAGAGGAGACAATCTGCCCGATCAGACGATTCAGGTTGGTGTACGTAGGCCGTTCGATATCGAGGTTACGCCGACATATGTCATATATGGCTTCATTGTCGACCATGAAGGCACAGTCGGAGTGTTCCAGGGTAGTGTGAGTGGTGAGGATGGAGTTGTAGGGCTCCACAACAGCTGTGGAAACCTGAGGGGCTGGGTAAATGGCAAATTCAAGCTTGGACTTCTTGCCGTAGTCAACAGAGAGCCTCTCCATGAGCAGAGAGGCGAAGCCAGAGCCGGTGCCTCCCCCAAAGCTATGGAAGATGAGGAAACCCTGCAATCCAGTGCACAGATCCGCCTGAGGGAGGAAGGGGGAGAAACCCTGTCAGTCCCAGACACAGAGAGGCTGCCAGCAGGCTCCCAGACCTCCGCCCCCAGTGGCTGAAACACTGGCCATTCCTCCAACCCCAGTACTCTGAGACCCCCCCCCCCCCCGGCGGCACTTAATAAGCATCTCTGATACCAGAGAATAGCCTGTTTCGATAGTGCTATACGTCTGACACTGGTCTTTAGCTCTGTGCTCACCCCAGGGCACGGAAGGTGCTCCATGTGCTCCCTGGATCACTGTCACCCAGCAAGGGCATGAGCACAAAACCAGGTGGCCCAACCTCAACCCATCAGGGGACAGCCTTTGCTTCCAAATACTCTCCTCTGGAAGGCCTGGGATCTCCCAGGACATTTGTGCGGAACTGTCTGTGCTACAGCCTTAATGAATGTAAGTCATGCTCCCTTAGAACACGGGGCAGCTCATTACACTAATTCTCCTGCTCCTTCTTCACCCCAAGAGGGTAGCTTCTCCTTGGCCTCCTGCCTGTGCCTGGCCTATGCCCACCCTTCTCGAGCTGCATGGCCAGCTTCTCTGGTCTCTGTATGAGCTGCACCCCCCAGAACCCCTCCCCGTTGGGGTGTTACTTCTTCTGGAAAGCCTCCCTCATCTGTTCCCTCCCCACATTTGGTCCTGCTGTCTTCCCCCACACAAACGGTCTCTTTGAGGGATGGGAATTCTGGTTTTCTCCTTGTGTTTCCTGGGCCTAACAACATCTCATGCAAATAGGACAGCTAGGTGTAGGTGGTACACTGCATACAACACCAGCCCTGGAATTGGGAGGATGAAGAGTTTAAACCTGGCCTCAGATACTTACTACCTGTGTGACTCTGGGCAAGTCATTTAACCCAAACTGCCTACCCTCCCCAAAGGTATGGATTCAGCTGACCAGCTGATGTTCATGGGGTGTCCAAAAGCTAATTTTTTTGGTTTCTGCCTCATTTCCCATGAGGCCCACAGAGGGTGGTTGGCCAGTCTGCATTTCTGCCAGCTTAATGGGTCACTCTTGCCAAGAAACCCAAAGAATCATGAACTGAGGATCCCCAAATCTGGTCAAATATTAGCTGTCTGAGTTCAAGTTTCCCATTGGTGGTGCAAAGGCTGGTGTACAGAAACAAGCACTTCTGAGAAAGCCTTTTATCTGGGCTAACCTTAAATCCTGGCCACAGTTTTGTAATGCCCCCTCTCAAGCTGGAAACAACTGTCTTCCCACTTGTCCACGGCCACAACCAGGGTCCCATCCAGCCACCTCCTTGTCGCTGGGCTCTTACCAGTTTGCGAATCCGATCGAGGACCAAATCGACAATCTCCTTGCCGATGGTATAATGGCCTCGGGCATAATTGTTGGCCGCATCCTCCTTTCCAGTTATCAGCTGCTCAGGATGGAAAAGCTGCCTGTACGTGCCCGTACGGACTTCGTCTAGGACAAGAGCACATTTGGGGCTGGTTATTTTGGTTTGTTTTTTATGTTAACTGGGTTTAGATGAGAAATGGGCAAATTCAGGGACCATCAGAATCCTGTAAAGAAGGAACTACTTCCCAAAGCTAGATGATAAAAGACTTAAATGAAACAGGAGCTCTAAGCACTACAAATCCGCTTACAATTCTTAAGGATTAAATGGAATTTTTTAAATTAGCAGAGTCAACACGCACCATAATGTAATTACAGCCAGCCCTCAATTACCCACCTTCAAATATTGGAAAGGTTGTCATGTACAAGAGGAGGATTAGATTTAGTCTCTTGGACTCAGGAGGAAAGAACTAGGAGAGATGGGTATTAACTCTTGGGAGGCAGGTTTAGGCTCTACTTAAGGAAAGATCTTAACATTACTCACTCTTTCCAAAAGTTAAACAAAGCACACATTGTAAATGAGCTAGTTCCCCAACCCTCGGGGTGCTTAAGAACATGCTAGAAGCCAAGGAGCCTAAGGGGCCTGAGGTCCTTGTCAGCAGCCCAGTGTGCTGGGCTCTATGCTGGGGAGCAGCGTGGTAACCACACTGATCCAAGAGGTGGAGATGTGGTTGTTGCATTTCACGCTGTCAAGTCCCGCCTCCCATCCATGTTATTCACAACAAGGGTCCCTGTGCCCATTTTATCCTCTCTCCAAAATGCAGCCCTGTGTTCAATTCCAAGGACCCTCCCTGGTACGCTGAAGACAGCACTCATTTTTAGAAGGGAGCCTGTTTTCATACAACAACCAGAAGAGCCTGGAGTGAGTGCGTCTTCACCGCTGCAGCGCAGCCCAGCCCAGCCACGTGAGCTATGGAAAAGACAGAACCAGCTCCTTCTGTCAATCTGACATGGGCGTGATGCCTTTTGAGGTCACCCTTCCCCATCACCCACAGGCCTGCCCCATCTTCTGCCTCCATTTACCCTGAGACAAGAAAACAGCCCAGCTCTCTGTGGGTTTTCCCACCACCCTGGCTAAAAACGCCCTTCATGGGACAGAGTACGTACCAACTACAGTTGGCTCCAGGTCCACAAACACAGCTCTGGGCACATGCTTGCCTGCCCCGGTCTCACTGAAGAACGTGTTAAAGGAATCATCCCCACCGCCGATGGTTTTATCACTTGGCATCTGACCATCAGGCTGAATCCCATGCTCGAGACAATACAATTCCCAGCAGGCATTGCCAATCTGAACCCCTGCCTGTCCAACATGGATGGAGATACACTCACGCTATGGAAAAGAAAACACGTTGATCGTTACTCTTCCAGGATGCAGATAAACTCATGAAATATAAACACCCCATCGTCCTGTGTCTTTCGGTCATCTTACAATAGGAAGGCAAGGAGAACGTCGTTGCCCTCACTTTACCAACTGGGAAACCGAGCCTTAAAAAAAAAAAAGGATTCAGTGGTTTGCCAAAGGTGGTGCTTCCCGGCAGAACTGGCCAGGAGCCGGCTCCCCCAGAACTACGCCAAAAAGGCATAGGAACCTAGCACTGCTCTGGGGTGGGGAAGCCTGACCAGATATGACATTCATATGGTCTGAGGCAAAGCACTTTACTCATGTTCCCTCCCTAGCTTGTTTTATAACCTATCAGGTCTTCAAGTTTTTAGGAGTGGGCAGCCTCAAGGTGGTGGGCTAAAAATGTGAGAAAGAAGCTTGTAAGCACTGGCAGTAGGAGGTGGAACAAACCTGTATCACACTCGCTCCCAAATTCAATTTAGTTAACAGACAAGCCTTCAATTCAAAGGAATGTCTAATAGAGACTCTGGGAGGTTAAGCTACCAGCAAAATATCAAAGGGGGGGACGGTATTAATTAGAACTGACCCCCTAACCAAATCCTATGAATTTTTGAGTTTGCATCGTCATGACCACATTTCATCTTTAAAATTGATCATTATCGGCCAGCTCTGTGACCCTGGAGAAGCCGTTTAACTTCTCAAGACCCTCCACTTGTTGGTCCCTATAGGACGTTGCCCGGGGCTTCCTCCCCTCCCTGAAAGGGCCAGCCTGGTGCCTGCCCTGGGACATCAACATCACTGATCTCCCCCACAAGCCCAGCTGCCTAACCCCTCCCCCACTCCCTGTGCCCCTCCCAATCACATGACAAGCTGCATCTGCTTCTAGTTGTGGACCAAGGGCCCGCCTGCTCCCCCGCCTCAGTTTCCCCACCTGTAAAATGAGCGGCTGGAAGCCCTCATCTCTCAAGGTCCCTTTCCAGGTCTAAGTCATGCGGTGGTCAGAGCTGACTTTGTCCATCCCAGGGCCTGGGCTCCCCCCAACCGCGGGCCCACCAGCCCCTCACTCCCCGTGCCTGGGCCAGGGTCCTCCCCCTTCCCCCCTCCCCCAAGCCCTTAGGGAGCAGCGCCAGCCCATAAGCACATAAGCGCCTGCTGTGTGCCAGGCTCTGCGCTAAACCAACCCTCTCCTTTTACAGATGAGAAAACTGAGGCTGGGCAGGCCCGCGGGTCACCGCAGGTGCCCCAGGCCCGGAACTCTCTGGCGGGGTACGCAGGCCTGGGGGCCGGGGTGGAGGCGGCCATCGGCTGGCTTGGGGCCTGAGACCATCGCACCCCAGGCCGGGATTGGCAAACTGAGTGTGCGGGTGAGGGTGGGGGTGGGGCGCCGCGCACTGCTCCCCTCCCCCACCCCGCGGCTCCCTCGGGGCGGCTCCTCCGAGGGGGCTCGAGCAGGGCCTGGGGCCGGGGTCAAACAGAGGCCCCGAAGCAGGGAAGACTGGAGGAGGAGGCGGGTCGGGGCCCCTACCATGATGAGACGCCAACTCCAACAACTCCACTCTCAACGACCAACGACCGACTGAGGACGAGCCCCGCTCTGGCGCGCGCAGTGCGCGGCGCGCCGCCCTCTGATTGGCCAAACTGCCGGAGCGCCGCCGCCCATTGGCTGAGCCTGGGCCGAGGTGCGCGCGCAGGGAGGGTGCCACGAGGCTCGAGGCGCGGGACGCGAGGCGCGAGGACCGAGGCTACTGCGCCTGCGCCCGCTCACCTCCGCGGGTTGGAAAGGGCCGGGCGGAAGCTGTGGTTATGCATTGAGAAATGGACGTGAGTGGCTTCTGCGCCTGCGCAAGAGAGCAAGCCCTGGGCAGAAAGCCGGGTCCATCCCTTCCCCCTCCACCTCGGGCCTTGATTTTCTTCCTCTATAAAATGGATATAGGCTCCCCAGAGGAAAGCAGCAATGGCCAGCTTTGCTTCCCCCTGGGTCTGAAGGGCTGGGCCGTGTGTCCTGGGTGGGACCTCCTGGAGAAGAGAGGACCCCACCACCTTCCTTCCTCTGGCCTCAGTTTCCTCCCTGTAAAATGAGGTGCCTCTCAGCTCTGCTGGGGGGGCGTGACTCTGGCTTAGGCCCCGCCCCTCCTGTCTCCAGGGCGTTGGGGGGAGTGGGGCTGGGCGTTGATAAGATCGATTGTCATTGACCCCAAGTGCAAAGGAGCGTGTGCCTCGTGGCTGGATGGCCGCTCCAGCGAGGGCAGGGATCTGTGGTCACATCTGTGTGGGTGTGAGGAATCTCACGACAGGCAGAAGACCTGGGTTCGAATCCCACCTCGTCCTGGCCTGGGTGCCCTAAGCCTGGCCCTCGTCTCCCTGGAGCCGGTCCAGGTTAAGCCTGGGGCTGCGACCTTGGTTCTGAGCTGCCTGGACTGTGTGTTTTAGCATCCTTGGCTCCCTCCGTGACGCCCCAGGGGGTATTTAAAAAAGGCCTCCTGAGCAGGGGGCCGTGGGCTCCCCTGACCGTGGAGGGGGCCATGAAAACCCAATTCTAGTCCAACCTTCTCTTACAGATGGGTAAACTGAGGCCCCAGGCGGCCGCCCCAACCAGGGCTCTTGCCCCGTAGGCGTCCCTGGAGCCTCTGGACCACTGAGGGTCTTCCCTGGGGTGACTGGGCTGGACGGTACCTTAAGAGCCATCCATAGGGCTCTGGACTGAGCCTCAGGAAGTCCCGAGTACAAATCCTGCCTCAGACACTCACTAGCTCCTTGACCCTCGGCAGGTCACTTAACCTCTCTTTGCCTCAGTTTCCTCATCTGTAAAATGGGGATCACAGCGCTGACTTCCAGGGGCTGTGGTGAGATCAAAGGGTCATTCTGCAAACCCGAAAGCGCTATGCAAGTGCTGCTATCACTGGTCCAGCCCTTTCACTTTATACAAAAGGAGGCAGGGCAGCACAGAGCCAGACCTCCAGGTCTGACCTGGCTGGGAGGAGGGGCTTGCTCAGAGTCACACAGGTGCTGAGGAGGAGGGCAGGATTGGAACCCAAGACCTGAGACTAAATCCCCGAATTCTCATCTCTTGCCTCTCGGAGCCTCTGAGTGGAGGGGGCTAAGGGACAAAGTAGTTTGTTATCAGAGAGAATCCAGCTGCAAGCCCTTGGAGGCCCTGGGTGGGCATGGGGGCCGAGGGCCAGGCAGGGCGGGCTGTGAACACTGCCCTGCTCGGCCCAGACCCCAAAAGGAAATGCCCTCTGTATCCCCAGGGCTTGGCACAGGGCCTGGAACATAGTAGGTGCCTAATTAATGCTGGTGGCTGCAGCTGGGTTTTGGCTGAGGCCTTTTCACTAATGCGACATTTCGTACATGGGGAAAATGAGGCCCAGAGTGGTGCCCACACTGCCGAGTCCCCTGGTCTCTTCAAGAATGAGAAACCTTCATCTTGGGAAACTTGTCCTATTCCCACCCAAAAGATGGACTACGAGCAACAGGGGGAAATTAGATTGGCAGGTTTAGTTTACATGGAAGGAAAAACTTCCCGATGCTTGGAGCTGACCCACAGTGGACTGGCTGCTTTGACAGGTAGTGGGTTCCCCATCCTTAGAGGTATTTAAGCAGAGGCTGGACAAGGGCCACCAGGTCATTGGAAAGGGCCTCTGAGGATAGGTCAGACTAGAGAGCTCCCATCCCTCTCTAGGGGTCTGTGAACCTGCTGGTAGCTCGGGGACTATTCAGGGTCCAGGTCTTAGGGAAGGAGTTAACCTGTACAGTATCAGCAGGCCTTGAAAATGGGCGTGGGAGCAGCTAGGTGGCACAGTGGGTAGAGCACTGGCTCTGGATTCAGGAGGAGCTGAGTTCAAATCTTGTTAGACACTTGACGCTTACTAGCTGTGTGACCCTGGGCAAGTCACTTAACCCTGATTGCCTTGCCAAAAAAAACAAAAAAGGCTTGGGGATTCAGAGGGAGGGAGAGTTGAATATGTAGAGAAGCTTCCAGGCCAGGTGGTTTTCTAAGCCAGGGATTTCTAAGCAGAAGAATCCTTCCGGATGATCTTGGCCACCTGCATTTTACAGATGAGGAAAAACGAGGCCTAGACATAGGAGGGGAGAGGCTTGTTTCAGGTGACATAGAGCCAGGATGCAAACCTGGGTCACCTCAGACTCCAGAGATGTGTTCTCTCCATTGAACAGGCTGCCTCTTGCTGGAGGCTGAGTAGCTCCAAAGGGCCCAGCCATCACCCAGCAAACATTAAGTGCCTGCTGTATGCAGAACAGTGTAGGCACTGGGTTTGGATAAGGCATGGCTCTGGCCCTTATGGAATTCACAGTCTGTGAAGGGTATGATTTGTGGAATTTCATGATAAAAGCATTTGAGGTGAGGTGACATCAGGGTGGCCCTTGGAGCTGGTGACAAAAGGGAGTGAGTTCAGTCCAGGCACAGGGGACAGGGATGGTTTCAGCCCACCTGGAGGTCCTTGGGATCCTGGGGAGGTCAGGGGGTGTTGGCAGCAGTGTGGGCAAATAGGGATGAGGAGATGGCGGGAGCCAATGAGCGGCTGAGGGGGGAGGGGGAGGAACCCACCATGACACAGCCCCCTTCTAACTCCCCCCCCAGGCCCTTATCCCATGGAAGCCTGAAGGCTGGTAGAGGGACTGGTCCCACCCAGCTACACTCCCTGCTCATTTCTGTGCTTCTGACCACCAGCTGAAAGCCCTGACCATCCCTCAGGTTCTCATATGCCTGGCTGGACCTATACCTTCCCCTGCACTTCCCTGCCTGGGTTCTGAGAAGTGGGAGACCACTGTTCTTTGGGCGGGATGACTGGGGCTCGGGTAGCTGGGTGGCTCTGGGAAATGCCTTCCCCAAAGTCTTGTTTACCACCCAAGGTTGGTGAGGGGTGGATCTTTCAGTAGCGCCCTGGATTCTGGACTCTGGCCTAGTCCCTTTAACTGCCTGCCTTGTCTCTAGGCTGGCGAGGGTGGAAGCCAGGATGAGCAGGATCTGGGGAGTGGGACGGAAGAGGGTGTGTTCAGGGAGGTGGGAGAAGCATCACCTCATGAGGACTCAGGCAGTCAACACAGCAGACACCGAGGTTAATGGAAACAACCGTTAAGGCTTAATGAGAAAGGTACCAATGAGTATAGAGGTTTTTGCCTGTGGTGGATGAGGGACCTCAGGAACAAGGAGTCCAGAGAATCACAGCCAACAGAACTGGGAGCAGGGGGTGGGAGTTAGGGGGAGCAGATTGTGGTTGGCTAGAGACCACCTTTCCCAGCCAGGAGAGCTCCCCTAAAACAGCATGGACCACCTGGGCAGGCGGTGAGTCCCCAGGGCATGGAGAGCTTCCAAGGGCAGGCTGGACAGTTACTTGTCTAGAGTCCTTGCATAGGGGAGCCCAATTCAGATGGGGGCTCTGTGGGAGACCATGGAGGCTCTGTCCGGCTCTGGGATTCCATGATTCTAGGACACAGGGGCAGAGACTGCAGGGGATGCCACTGCTGAGCCCTCTGGGAAGGCAGAATCATTTCCTGGGTGGCAGATGATGGCAGCAGCCATGATCCAAGGCAGTCTGTCTAGGCTGTGGGGCTGCCATGCCTGATACAGAGCCTTGGGAAGCCCTCTTTCATGGAACAAGCCAGGTCATCAAAATCTTTGTTTAGGTGGATGTCCTGGAGGGGAGAACAGCCTTGTGGTTAGTGCCTGGGCCGTGCTTCTGAGCTCCAAGCTGCAGTGATCCCCAGGCTAGGCCCCCTACCAGACCCACATGCCCCATCCGAGGCATAGCTTAACTCAGATGGGCTCGCTGTGGGCTGGGCCTTTGTGGAGTCCACTTTTGGCCAGGGTAGGTAGCTTTCCACGACCAACTCCCAAGTCACCGCCTGTTCTTGGACAGGAAGCCTTTCCCAACCCCTTTTAATTCTGGTGCCTTCCCAAAGTTAATTATTTCCTCTTTTTCCAATCTATAGCTTGTGCTGTCTAGAGCTGGGGCAGCTAGGGGGCGCCATGGTGCACAGATCCCCAGCCTGGAGTCAGGAAAATTCATCTTCTTGAGTTCAAATCCAGCCTCATACTGCCTAGCTGTGTGACTCTGGGTAAGTCACTTCACCCTGTCTGCCTCAGTTTCCCTACCTGTAAAATGGACTAGAGAAAGAAATGGCCAACCAGTCCAGTATCTTTGTGAAGACAACCCGAAATGGGGTCACAAAGAGTGAGACAACTGAACCATACCCAAGAGTTTAGTCTGTCTATAGCTTGCGTGTTGTCATCTCCTCCATTAGACTGTAAGCTCCTCGAGGTCAAGAGCTGTCTTTTGCCTCTTTTTGTAACTTCAGCGCTTAGCAAGGTGCCTGGCACATAGTAGGCCTTTAATGAATATATTTGTTGGATAAATGAAGGAATAACTTCTAGATGAGGGGTAGCACCATCTCTGCAATATTATAGGAGGGGTAGGGAGATGATCCAGGAGCTAAGGGGAAGGGCTGGCAAACAGGGTCTCCCTCCTCTGGTCCCTCCCAGGCCTGAGGTTCAGTGTTTCAGAACCCCTGCTTTATGCATAGAGAAGTGGGTGGGGAACAGACGCGCCCGGGCCATGCCAACACCCAACAGCTGGGTGCCCTCCTCGGACCACTGCTGCCTCCTGGAGCAGAGGCGAGGTCAGCTCCCCGAGGGCCGCGGTGCACGGCACAGTGGCCCGCATAGAGTGGGCGCTTTTGATTGAATTAGCAGGATTATTCACGGTCTGGTGCCCACCTTCTCCTACGTACCGAGAAATCCAAAACCTCCAGCCCCGAATCTGGGTTCATCTGGACCGCCCTGAGGAGGGCGAGGCAGCCCTCGCTCCGCATAGGGTTCCTGCCCATCTGCAGAGACAGAGAGAGGGAGAGGGAGAGAGAGAGAGAGAGACAGAGAGAGACAGAGAGAGACAGAGACAGAGAGAGACAGAGACAGAGAGAGAGACAGAGAGAGAGGGATAGACACAGAGACAGAGACAGAGAGAGAGAGATAGACACAGAGAGAGAGTGAAGGGGGCAATGAGCAGGGATGCGGGGCAGGCCGGGCACCGCTGTGCTTCACTTGGACCTGAAGGTCGCTGTCCAAATTCCCTCTTGGACACTCGCTGCTGTGGGACCACAGGCAGGCTGCTTTGTAACCTGTGTGAACCTCCTCCATCAATTGGAGCTAATCCGTCTGTCACGCAGTGAGCTAAAGGACTCAGGTAGCAAAAACGCAGGATGGGAACCCAGGTTCAGCCTCTCCGCAGTCCCACAGCGCTCCCGATCCTGACCTCTCAGAGCGGGGAGAGACCTTGAAGGGGCACATGGGGCAGCCCCCGCAGGACATGGATCCCCTCCTTAACACCCCTGACAAGGGAGCTCGCTTCTCCGTATGCCCTCGAGGACCTCTAGAGAATGGGGCGCTCACTACCTCTCTTGGCAGCCAGATCCAAGCTTCGATGTTCTAATGGTTAAAAAGTTGGGATTAACTGCCCCTTCCCCCATACACAACCCTCCCCCACCTCCCACTCCTCCTAGCTCTGCTCCCTGGGGAGGAGGAAGGAGGCTGATCCCTTCTCCATCACCTTTCTAACAATTAAAGACAGGCTCTAGGTAGTGCAGCGGGTAGAGTGCTGGGCGCGGAGTCAGGAGGACCCGAGTTCAAATCCAGCCTCAGACATTTCACTGAGTAACTGGGCAAATTACTCTACTCTGACTCAGTTTCCTCATCTGCAAAATGGAGATCATAACAGCCCCTCCCCCCAGGGTTGTTGAAGATCAAATGAGTTAATAAATGTAACATGTTTAGCACAGTGCCGGGCACCCAGTAGGCGCTATATAAACACTAGCTTTTGTTTATCATTTGTTTGCCTTTATATGGTTCTTCAGGGTCTAAAAGCACTTCACACATGCTATTTCATTTGATCCTCTAAACAACACTGAGGAAGGTGCTATTACAATCCTCACTTTACATATAAGGAAACCGAGGCAGACAATGACAAGCTCAGGGTCATAGAGCTTGTGTCAAGCAGGATTTGAACTCAGGGCTTCTTGATTCCAAGGCCAACGCTCTGTGCACTTCTCTCCATCTCCCGATTGTCTCCTAGAAAGGGCAGGTCCAGAAAGGCACCGGTTTCCTCCCCAGCCTGGCCCTTTTCTCAGGGGACATCCCTCATAGTCAGGAGCACCACTTACCGAGAGGATCCTCAGAGTTCGGTTTTCCCTCAGTCCACTGGAGAAGCGGAGGGCTCCGGGCAGTGAGATGCGGTTGTTACTTAAGAGAGAAGATGGTCATTGCTGAGGGCTTAAAAACAGCCCCTCAGGAGTCTCTCTGTCCTCCTATCGGGGTCACAGAGTGCAGTTGAGAGGCTGGTGGGCAGGGAACACACACATCTCCGAGTTTTCCTCCCTTTCCAGATGGGGAAACTGAGGCCCGGAGGGGCAGAGAATTGTTCACAGCCACACAGGTAGCAGAGGTGGGGTGGGAGGCCCTGCACCACAAACGATATCCCCTTTCATCCCAATACTGGCTTTGTGCCCCAACGAGGGGCAAGAAGCCACTCCTTTGTACAAGAGTATGCCGAGAGGCAGCAGACTAAGCTCTCTGAGGACAGGGATGGTGCTACGTAGTCAATATAAATAGATGTGCTACATAAATGTCAAAGCATTTCTGTCTTTACATCCCTAGCTCCAAGCTCACTCAGTGCTAGGCACAGAGTAGTCACTTCATAAATGTTGGTTGAAGCCTTCTTCTTCCCCCCATGTTTGTGCCTTCCCCTCTGAGATTACCTTAATAATAATAGCCCAAATTCACACATGACTTTAAAGTTTGCACTTTATCTCATCTGAACCTCACAATATCCCTGGCAGGGAGGTGATATCATGATCCCCATTTTACAGTTGAGGAAGCTGAGGCAAACAGAAGCGAAGTGACTTGCCCAGGGTCACACGTCTGCTAAGTGTCTGAGGCTGGATTTGAACTCAGATTGTCCTAATTCCAGGCTTAGTGCTTTATGCACCCCACTATCACAGAGATGCCTCTTCTTCCATCCACTTCCATCTATTCTGTCTTGTCTTCGCAGTGATTCGCATACTGTCTCCAGGGGATGCAAGGCCCTGCCCTGGAGGAGGGAGAAGGGGTGGGGGCCAGGAAGGGCAGGCCAGGCACTCACCTGAAGTTGAGCTCCTCCAGCACGCTGTTGACTTTCAGAGCCTCCCCCATGGCGGCTGCTCCTCGGTCACCAAAGCCATTGTAGGAGAGGTCCAGCACTTTGAGGTAGATGTTAGCCTGTGGAATTAGACAGGACAGAATGGACGGTGATGATGCTGAGGAGTAGGAGAAGGGGGAGGAGGAGGAGGGAAAGGAAGAGGCAGGAGGAAGGAGAGGAGGAGGGGGAGAAGAGAGGAGGAGAGAGAGAAGAGAAGAGGAGGAGGAAAAGAGGAGGAAGAAGAAGAGGAAGAAGGAGGGGGAGGGGAGGAGGAGGAAGGACGGGGAGGGGGAGAAGAGAGGAGGAGAAGGAAGGGGGGGGAAGAGGAGGAAGATGGGGGATGTGGCAAGTTCCTTAAGGCTTCATCTCTCACTAAGCCCTGGGAAGGGAGGGAGGGCAGCTAGAGATGAGAGCTGGAAGGCTTTGCCTCCTCATGTCTGGCTGCCTGAGGCACTCAGGGGCTGCTCCTGGGGCCAGATGGGAAGGCTCCCACTTCTGAGCGCTGCCTGAGTTGGGGCAGGAGGCAGAGGCTGCTGGGTACACACATCCCAGAGGCTGCTGGTCCAAGAATGCCCAGTTGGACCCAGAACATGAATGGCCATCCTGGCTCTGCATGGATTCCCCTGGTGAGGGGGAGCCTGCCCATGCCCAAAGCCCACCTGTGGAGGTTTGGACAGCTCTGCACTGGGGGAGATTTTCTTCCTGTCAAGACCAAATATGGTTCTGGGAGCCTTCTGCCCTCTCCACTGTCCGGGACCTGGACCTGAAGTCCAGCTGTTGGTGCTATGAGTCACTGACATTGTCCCTGCCTGATCCCATTGCCCCTGTCATCTTGGAGGACACCCTCCCTCAGCCAGATGTATTTCTCTTGTCCCCCAGGTCCGAACTGTGGGCCAGCTGGGGCCCAGAGCAGGTGGCAGGGGAGGGCCCGTACCCCAATGCCACGGGTGAAGATCACAGCTCCTGCGCCTCGGAGGTGGTTCCAGCTGAGATTAAGCTCCTTTATGCCAACATTTTCTGCCAGGGCTGGCCCGAGTTTCTCCCCTTGAGGAGAAACAAAATCCCAATGTTGGTCCCGTGGGGTCTTTAATTCACTTCTGCCAAGGGAGGTGGGGATGGGTAGCTCAAAGAAAATCGGGGAGAAGGGCTGCCTGCTGTACTGGAAAGGCCAAAGAACGACCCCAGCCTCAGGGACTGGGCCTCTCCCGTCCCTCCTGCAGGACACCTGCCAGTGCCCTTCCCCAGGAGGAAGTGTGGGAGGACATGGGTCCTGAAGTCATGCCCATCCATTTATAAATTGGGCCTGGTCTCAAGACTCTTCCTTTTCCTTCAGCTCTCACAACAATCAGTTACACACATTCCGTACAGAACATTGACGTTCTCACACCCATGCTGTCCAGTCCCCTGCTTCTGGCCGAGCAAACTCTCCACAAACAGTGAAAATGCCTATACCTTTAAGGCCTGTCAAGCTTTTTCCTCAGTGCACTCCTGTGAGGCTCGGTAGGCAGCATGAGCAGACTGTCCCCATTGTATAGATGAGGAAACCAAGGCTTGGTGAAGCGCACAGACAGGCTCTGCCACGTTCAGATGATGCATGTTGGCCCACAGGCCTGGGCTCTGGAGTATGTGTGGAGACTCGCCACCAGAGGAGAGAGTGGGAGCCTGAAGCTCCCACAGCCTCCCTGTGGCCTCAGGCCAGGGGTCACTGTGCAGCCTTTCCTGAGGGGACAGAGGGCTGCTAGGAGAACATGATGTGCCGGAGACACTCAGGGCGTGGAGTCCTTGAGAAGCCCTCCCATACCTAGAATCCTATGGAATCACCACATATGGCTCTTTAGTCTCACCCATGCTAAACACCCGGCTTCTGCTTGAAGGCCTCCCGGGATAGACAGCTTACTACCTCCTGAGGCAGCCTTCCCATTTTTGGAGAGCTCTAATTGCTAAGACATCTTTTCAGACATGAAGCCTAGATTTGTCTCTTTGGGGCTTGTCCTCATCGATCTTTTCTTTGGAGCCAAGGAAAGCAAGTCTGATCCCTCCTCCAGGTGACTTCAGCATGTGACCCCCTTGTTACCTCCTGGGGTGTGAGTCTGATGCCTGCGGTGAGTTGAAGGAAAAGGGTGGCACGGAGCTCAAAAGGGTTTGAACCCTGGTCATTGCTGTCTGAACTGCCCCTGCTCTGTGGCCTAGAACTAACCCCCACCCATTGGGGGGTCACTCCCTAATCTACCTGCCCCGAGAGAGCCAAACCCAGGCAAAGGCCTTCCCCTCTGGCCAGGGCCTCCTACCGGCTTCCTCATCCAGAAGGTTGTGGCTCAAGTCCAGCAGCTCCACCTTGGTGTTGACCATCAGGGCATCAGCGATGTCCTTGGCAGCCTGTGTGCCTAGGTCACTCCCGGACATCCGAAGCCGCCGCACAGAGGTGTTCTCCTTAAGGGTGGCACACAAGGCCTTGGCACCTTTGGCCCCCAGTTTGTTATCAGACAGATCAAGATCTGATGTGAGAGACCCAGGGGATGGACATCAGAGGTTGTGGACAGAGCCAGGCAGACCTGGGTTTGAGTCCTGGCTTTAATGTCTGAGAGTGTGTGTGTGTGTGTTACTTTGGAAAGATCACCTGACTGCTCTGTATCTCAGTTCCCTCGTCTATAAGAGGGGTTTAGTTCTCCTTACCTTTGTATAATCTCAGATGATAAGGCTTAATGTGCTAACCTGGCCATCCCTTTATAAAGTGTGAACACCTTCTCTGAGGGATTTGGAATGGGCAACCCCAATAACTGAAGGAAGATGACCATGCTTCCAGATGATCTTTAAAAGATAGTTTGAGGAGGGGGCGGAGCCAAGATGGCGACTGGAAAGCAGCAACTGGCATGAGCTCCCCACCAAGTCCCTCCAAAAACCTATGAAAAAATGGCTCTGAACCAATTCTAGAACTACAGAACCCACAAAGGGGCAGAGGGAAGCAGGACT
>CM053622.1:4671109-4765882 GCA_028646595.1 Phalanger gymnotis
TCCCACCCGCTCACTCCCTCTCCTGACTGATGGGGGCAGAGGATGCTCAGATCTAAACTCACAGGGACAGGGCCACTCGAACTAGCCGATGTCAACCAGTCCTGCGCCAGCCTCGCTGCTTCCACCCAACACACCTTCCCTGTTTCATCGGCTGATTCCTTCTCCACCGCTTAGGGCCCATCTTCAATGCCACCAGGAAGCATTCCCTGGTCTTTCTACTGGCGACAAACTTCCCCCAGACTCGCCTGGCACATTGTCTGGGGAATATTGCACATCCTGGCTACAGACGGTTGGGTCTTTCAATCAATTAACAGGCATTTTTAAGGGTGCCTATTACACGACAGATACTGTGCTGGGCTACAGAGACAAAAATAAACAGTGCCTGTCCTCAAAGAGATTCCCTTTGATTGAGGGAACACAACCTGTCCTCATATAAATAGATGCAGAGGTAAAATCCAAAGTAATCTTGGAGAAAAGGCACTAGCACCCAGTGAGGAAGGAGGGACCAGAAAAGCCCTCTCTCATAGGATGTGGTGCTCAATTGGAGCTTTGAGGGAAACTGAGGATTTGGCTAGGCAGAGGTGAGGAGAATATGGGTGTCTGGCACCTGGTACAGCCTGGGCAAAGGTGGGGAGGTGGGAGATGGAATGTCTCGTGTTTTGGCTGGCTCCTAGAGCACATGAAGAAGAGTGATACATAATAATAAGGCTGGAAAGATGGAGTGGAGCCAGACCAAAGGAGTCTGTATTTTATCTTAAAGGCAATAAAAAGTAGGAAGCCTCCAAAGGATCTCAGGCCAGGTAGAATAGTCAGATCTAAGCTTCAGGAAGAGGGCCTAGAAATTTAAGCTCCATCAGGGAAAGGACTGTGCCTTACCTAAGCCTTGCAGCTTCTGAACACAGGGCTTTGTATACAGTAGATATTTAGTAAAGATTTTGTGGAAGGGATGTTGATATAGAAATAGTGAGGTGGGCGACAGGAGCGGGGTGTATGGGGAGAGGGCAGGATGAGGGGAGGTGGGGAAGGGGCTTCAGCCGAAGAGGCCCTTTGGGAGGGGGAAGGGCCTGACATCCATACCATCCGAGTTATCATTTGCAATAACTGAAGGTGTTCAGTCTCGGATGTGATCATGGATGGCTGATGTCTAAATATTTCAAAAGGCTTGGAGAGGTTCTGCTTGTTGGGGCAGGACAAGGAGCAGGGGAGGGATGGAGAAGGTTGTGAGGAGAGAAGTTTGGGGTGTGTGTGGGGGGGGATATGTGTATGTGTGTGCATATGAGTGTGTGTATATGTGTATGTGTGTGCATGTGTACATATCTGTGTGAGTGTGTATAGGTATGTATGTGTGCATATGTGAGTGTGCACACATGTGTACATGTATGTATAGGTGTGTGCATGTGTGCACATGAGCGTGCATGTGTAGAGGTATGTGTTGTGTGCGTGTGTGCACGCGTGTATGTGTACATGTATATGTGTGCACGCATGTATGCATGGGTGTGTGCGCACTCACGTGCATATGTGTAAGAGTGTGTGTGCGTGTGTGCATATGTGTGTGTGTGCTGGTCTTAAGAGCGTCTACCAACACTGGAGTATGGTTGTTTCTGCGGCTGGGGGATGCTGGGGTCTGGGAATGGTGGGATGGTGGGGAGGAAGGACGCCTTAGGAAGAAGCCACAGTCACTAGGCAGAGGAAGGAGGAGCGGCCTGTGTGGGTTGTGAGCAGAAAGCACACCCCAAGGAGGGGCTTTTTTGGGCACCCTCTAGATTTTGCTCTTGGGGGCAAGGCTCTGCTTGCCCTGCCTTAGTTCTGCCTCTGAGGCCCCATCCAGATCCAGGCTCTGAGGTCACCCTGGGACCTTAGAAAAATTCTAACGCAGATCTCTTGTCTCTTAGGGAGAAAATGTCTTTTTCCTGGTGACTAATTTCCTTGCCACACCAGAGCAAGTGCAGGGGACGTGCCCAGAGGTAAGCCCCTTCTTGGGGCCCTCCCCCACCCTGGGATCTTTGGCAGGCCCTGGGACTGAGGTCAGAGCCCCAGCCCTGGATCTGCTTCTACCTGGCCCTTGCGCTGGCCCCGGGGAGAAGGGGTAGCCAGAGCCCCAGCCCCCCCCTCCCCCACCCCCAGCCCAGCCCAGCCCAGCCCAGGGAGGAGTGCTGGAGGGAGCCCTTGGCTGCTCTGGAGGCCGGAGGAGGGCCCTGAGTATCGCTATGCTCCCAGGCTCCCGGACCAGGCTCGCTGGGGGCGCTATCCCAGGGCCTTTGTGAAGAAGGGCCTTGGGGTGCCCAGATTACAGAAGCTCCTGGGCTACTGAAACGGCTCCACAGCGCCAAAGCCAATTCCACTGAATATATCCCACAAACATTGATTAAGAGCCTACTGGGTGCTAAGCAAGGGAGAGAAAGCCTGGTGTGGTGGTGAGAGTGCTGGTCAGAAAGACCTGAGTTCATATCCCACTCCTGACACTTACTAGTAGGTGGTCTCAATCACTTAGGCCCCTCTGAACCTCGGACAACTCTCCACATGGGCTGTTATCTGCCTCGGCGAGAGGACCACCCACACTGATGAAGTCACACTTATATGACTTATGGACATATGCACGAGGCACCCAAACACCCAGCCCTTAGATGCTGAGAGTATCAGAGGCAGAGACGGGGTGTCAGCCCTCCCTCCCATCCCATGCAGCATCCCTTCTGTACCTTCCCTAACAGGGAATCTTATCTGCAGTGATGGGGAGCTCACT
Source organism: Phalanger gymnotis (assembly GCA_028646595.1). Classification (NCBI taxonomy): domain Eukaryota; kingdom Metazoa; phylum Chordata; class Mammalia; order Diprotodontia; family Phalangeridae; genus Phalanger; species Phalanger gymnotis. The sequence goes on from CM053622.1 coordinate 4,673,850, forward strand.
ACCTATCATGGCAGCCCACCCCATTGTTAGGATGGTCTACCTAACTGTTCCGATGGGGGTTTGGGGACTGATGTGTTCAGGTCGGAGGAGTTCAGGGGTCAAGCATTCTCTCTTAGTCTTGGGAGGTCGGGCTTGCAAAAACTTTGGGTGAAGGAAAAGGGACAGGTGCTGTGGGAGAATGGATAGAAAGGAATGTGCCCCTGGAACACAGAGCAGCAGACCCTCCCCCAGGCAGCCAGGACCAAGGCAATCCCTCTTTCACCTGTCTAGCTTCAAATAAGTGAAGACAGCTTTCCTGTTACCCCTGAGCCTCTGTCTTCTATCCTCTCCTCTGGCCTCTCTTTCTTCCTTCTTTCCTTCCCCCTCTCCCTCCCCATCCCCTCTCTGGGTTTGTTTCCTCCTGGTGCGGTGGGGGTGGGGGATGGACTTGATACTTTTTGAATGTCGTCTGTGATTCTGGGGGGTACCTATTTCCTTGGGGGGTGTGGTGACTCACAGTCTCCCTTCCCTCCCCCACTCCAGCACCCCTCTGTTCCCCTGGCTCCCTGCCTGGCTGACGAGGACTGTCCTGCTGGAGAGATGCTAAGCCACAGCCACGGTACGGACGTCATGCCTTGTTCCCTGAGCGATCTCCCAAGGGTGCTGAGCACTGAGAGCTAGGGGCCCCCCTGGGGGTAGCTGGGTGTCCTTCTAATGCCTTCCTGACCCCCCCCCCCCCCCCCCCCCCCCCCCCCCCCCCCCCCCCCCCCCCCCCCCCCCCCCCCCCCCGCCACAACCCCCTGGGCTCCTCCCCTGGACATCAGGGCACTTCCTAAGTCAGAGGACACCTGGGTTGGAATCCCAGGATTTGAGTTTAAATCCTGATGGTCACCTGTGTGACCTTGGGTCACCCCTGAATTCTTCAGGCCTCAGTTTCTTGGTCTCTGAGGTGTCTCCCGGCTCCAGATCCCATGACCCCACAATATTCCTCTTAGAGCAGACACTTGGCCCCAGTCCTGGCCCAGGTTGGAGCCCAGGAGGCCCAAGCTTGGAAAGGACTCTGGGCTGGCTTCTGTTCCAGGATTCAAGACTGGGAAATGCGTCATGTTTAACTCAACCTACCAGACCTGCGAGATCTGGGGCTGGTGCCCTGTGGAGAGCGGCAGCGCGGCCAGGTCTGGCTGCCCCCTGCTCTGTTTGGCCTGCTCCATCCTGGGCTAGTAGAAAGAAGCCCCTGCTCTTGGGAATGGGGAGCCCTGGGATCGAGTCTTTGGCTGGGTGAATGGCCACATCATGGCAGTCCCCTGAGCCTCAGTGTCCTCATCTGTAAAATGGGATATTAATACTCATCTCTGCCCACTGTCCCAAGGAAAGTGTGAAGGGAGGGGAGAAATCCCTGGGCAGGGGTCGGGAGAGCTGGATTTGAGTTTCAGCTCTGTGGCTAATGCACTGGTGACCTTGGGGAAGCCTCCTTTGTAAAATGAGGATAATCATCCTGCCTTTGCCCCCTCCCCGGGCTCTTAGTGTGGCTCCTAGGAGGCTGAGGGGCAGCCTGGGGAGGCCCCCCAGCCTCAGCTGTCTCTGGCTCCTCCTCCCAAAGGAAGCCCCAGCTGCTAGAATCGGAAAACTTCACCCTCTTCATCAAGAACTCTGTCACCTTCCCCAAATTCAACTTCTTCAAGTAAGTGGCAGGAGTGGGAGGGGCTGAGTGAGGCCACCGAACTGGGGGAGCTCTGAGGCCCTTCATCCAAGCTTGGGCATTGTGTTCTAAAGGTCCTCTTAGCTCTGACATCCCCTGTTCTAAGGTCCTTCCCACCTCTGACAACTCTGTTCTAGCGCCCTCCTAGTTCTGACATTCCCCATTCTAAGGGCCTTCCCAGCTCTGACATGTGTTCTAAGGGTTTTTCTAGGTTCTAAAGGCTCTTCATTCCATGGTCCCACCATTCCAGGAGCTCTGTAGAATTCTAGGGTTAGAAGCCACCTTCCAACTTGTTTGGGAACAGCAGTCTCCTTTACAAATTCTCTGCTGGACACACAGGTGGGTTTTTGTCCCTCAGGACTAACACTTTGGAGACATGGGATAATACCTACTTCAAGGGCTGCAGGTATGATGCCCTTTCCAGCCCTTTCTGTCCAGTCTTCCGGGTGGGGGATGTGGTGGAGGCAGCTGGAGGGGACTTTGAGGACCTGGCCCTCCTGGTAAGTGAACCTGGGGCCCCAGTCCCCTGACCCCCAATGTGTTAGCTATACCCACCCTCAGAGGGGTCCCATGACTAGGCTGGATGGGCTCCTGGTCCCAGGCACCCATCCCCCAGTCCACTATACCCATCCTCAGAGGGGTCCTGTGGCTGGCGCTGGATGGGCCCGTCTTACTGCTTTGAAGGGTAGGGACAAAAAGTGGGGGCAGTGGAGAGCACTGCCATGTAAACTCGGAGGACTTGAATTCAAATCCTTACTCTGTCACTGTCTTCCTGGTGGTCCTTGGGCAAGTCACCTCAGTGTCCTAAGTCTTAATTTTCTTATATAAAATGGGTAGGTTAGATTAGGTAGGTGCCCACAGTCCTAGCCATGGATTCTGTGTGCCAAGAAGGTGTGAAATCCCTCCTCTGGGCCTAAGTCTTCCCTTCCAGCCCCACTATGCTGTGGTTCCACCATGTTCTGGGGACTCTGGGTCCTGTCCCCCCGACTCGGGCTGGGAACCCCTGTTTGCAGTGACCAGCGGGCTCTTATTCTTGGCAGGGGGGAGTTGTGAGGATTCAGATTAGCTGGGACTGTGACTTGGATCGCCCTGCCACTGAATGCCAGCCCTACTATTCTTTCTGGCTGCAGGAGAAGGGCTACAACTTCAGGTGAGGGCCCAGTCCCCCCATTTGTGGAGGAAAGATAGGGTGTGTGCGTGTGTGTACTCATTCACTGCTGGGGAGGGGGCCACAGGGCCATGGTCCACCCTGGTATGGTCTGTTCAAGGGTTCCCGTGTCTTCCAGCCCTCCTAGCTGTGCCCTCCCTGCCTCCTAGGGGCTGTTTTCTCTTCTGTAAAAAGAGAGAGCATCCTGAGCAGCCTGTCCCGTCGACTCTGGTCATCCAGGGTCCTGTTGTCCCCATTCTTCAGGACAGCTACATACTGGTGGAAGCCCCCGGGCACGGAGGCCCGAAGCCTGTTCAAACTCTTTGGCATCCGATTTGAAATCCTCGTGGCTGGACAGGTAGAGGCTGGGCCTGGGTGCATGTGGGGTGGAAGCCAGATAGCCCAGAAGTAGATGGAACAGGGCAGGGACCCTCGTCTGGGTCAGGACCAACCGGCTCCCAAGTTCCTTCTTTCTTCATGGTAGTCACTCATCAGGGATGCTTCACCGGCAAGGGGTTGGATCGGACAACCTCTGGGGAAGAGCAGGGTGAGGATGGTGGGAGCCGGGGCGGGGAGAAGCCAGAGGACCAAGGTCTGCCTAATCTTGGCCAAACCCCTTCTCTGGGCTTTGGCTTCCTCATCTGTCAGATGGTTCCCGAGGTCCTCTCCGGTGCTAGTAATAAGGGGCCTGGTCTGAGGCTATACGGGGAGGTCCCTGGTTGGGGAGGCCCGTAGCTTGAGGAACTCCCCTCTCCTAGGCTGGAAAGTTCAGTGCCATCTCTACAGGGATCACGCTGGGGACGGGCATGGCCCTCCTGGGGGTGGTGAGTCTGCTGCCAATCTTTCTCTCTGGCACCACTGTAGGTATGTGTTGAGGGTGGTGTGGGACAAGAGACCCTTGGGGAGGAGGGAGGGACGGATGGGAGATGTCTCCCTTTGGTCTCTGGAGACTGGAACCCTTTCCACTGATGCCCTAGAGGGGCGGGGTACTCTGGCCGGATGACCGCTGTCCTCCCCTGTAGGTCACCTTCCTCTGCGACCTGCTCTTGCTTTACGTGGATGAAGAAGCCCCTTTCTACTGGGGGAAGAAGTATGAGGAGGTGAAGAGCTCCTTCCCCTCTTTGTTCTATGAGTGAGCATGGCCCAAGGGTAAAGGCCCTGCAGGGGCCGTGGGGAAGGCTGGGGGCTCCCTGTGAAGCTGGAAGGGAGGTCTGGTCCACTGCCCTGACACCCCCAGCAGGTGGCTGAAGGGAGTTGGGCCCTCTGACTCTTCCTTGTACCCCCCACCAGTGGGCTGGGGGCTTATGCCGCTTGGGGCCAGGGCTCCGATGGGTCACTGAACAGCAAAGGAAGCATTCAGCTTGGTGGCTTCTGTCCAGGCCCATGCTGTCAGGCCTGAGCCATTCCTCTGCCCACAGGCAGAGGCCCCCAAGACCAGAGGGGAGCCAGAGCCAGCCTCGGCACGGGAGGATCATGAGGAGGCTGGAGGCACTCAGTCACCATCCATCTTCTTCAGGGATTCAGATCTCATCGCTGGGAAGCAGGGCCTGGATTCTAGCATGGCCTAGCCTAGGGCCGCCCCAAGGACCCCAGCCAACGCTCTTCATCATTGCCTTTCCTCAGAGTCCTAGGATGGGATCCTAAGACCCAACGACCACGTGTGTGGTCCTGGGAAACAGCGGCCTAGGGTCCTCCTTTCTTGGGACTCCCATTCAGTGGACTTGAATTCTGGCCTGGTCTGGGACCATGCCTCACTCTGGGAGTTAGTTTCCCGATCTGTTAAATGAGGACTTGGACATGATGGCCCTGAACTCCTAGATCCTTTGCTCCCAGAGTCCACAGCACCCCCAGAGGCTCTGACCTCTGTCCACAGGCCTTCTGGGCCCCTTCCTCTACCTCTGACCCCAGGGCCTGAAATTTATGGGCTCTGCTTCTGGCCCTTGCAATAACGAGAAAACCTCTTTCTGAGCCCTGTGAGTTATTAGAGTGAGAGAGAGGGGGAGTGTGTGTGAGTATGTGTATATTTCAAAAGGGGGCCTGTGCATGGACCTCAGACTTTATGCTGGAAGGGGCCTGTACCACCTCCCCAAACAAGTGGCCAAACTGCCATTGCTTAGAGACACCCAGTGACGGAGAGCTGACCACTGAGGCAGGCCCCTCCTGCTTGGGCACCATCTTCATTAGGTTTTCCCTACAAAATAACTTGTCGTGGTAGAGTCTGTAAAGCCTCAGGACACTAAGCTCCCTCCCAGCCCTGATGTTCCCTGTTCTGAGGCCCCTCCCAGCCCTGACTCTCTGTTCTAAGGCCCCTAGCTCCGCTGCTTTAGCCCTGTGTTCCTGAGAGTACTCAGGAGCCTTGGGGAAGGTATAGCAATACTTTTAATCAGGGCTGTTGCAGCTTAGGTTAGGATAGGTTGTTCAGGAGTCAGGAGGTTGGCCAGGAGATGGACATGGCCTCTTACTCAGCACCCCCCCCCCATCCCTAAGGAGAGTGGGTCATGGCCACCCCTGGGCTTCTAAGCCTGCCATAGGTCAAGTGTGAGTGCCCCACAACAGTCAGGCTGCCTCCCGCCCCATACCCTCGCCCAGTGACAAGCATGTGGTCATTGTGGACTTCATCTAGCACCTTCCCCGCAGATTATTTTCTGTGGCTTCTCTGGTCTTGGTGGGCACCATCTCTGACCAGCCTTGCCTCCAAGGATGTCTGCCCGCCTCCCCATGTCTCGAGTCTCTCCATCCAGCAGCCGCCCCCACCCCCAAACACAGTGGCACAGACATTCGAGCGACCTCGGGCTCAGCTCATGAACCCAGGAATGCTTGGAAGCCTTCGGGAGGTAGACTGACCTCCACGCTTTATGGGCAGTGGGAGCGTGGAGGGCCAGAGACAGCACGGTGTGGCAGACAGCAGCCCTGCTGCCCCCCAGCTCTCCCTCTTCTGGAAGGGGGCTGGGCATGCTGTGAATCCCACCTCTGACACCCAGAAGGGCGAGGGAAAACGGCTCAGCTTCCACAGCCCTTAAGAAGCCTCAGCCACAGGAGGGAGAGAAGGAGGGAGGGAGAAGAGGAGGTGCCAGGGTTCGGGTGGGATGCGGGGCTTCAGGCTGCTGCGGTGGGTGGCGACGGTGACGGCCCATGGACGCCGAGGCCTCAGACAGTGGCCGCGCAGACCCCAGGGGCTGCCCTGGCCCCGCTCTGCCGGACCCCCTGCCTCCTGGCCTCCCCCTCCTCTGCCCATACGGCCCCTGTCATCTCCAGGTCACCCCCTTCCAGCGTAGGTGCCCAGAGGGCAGGAGCCCTGGTGCTCAGAGCCTAAGCTCAGGAAATGCTCGGACGGCCTTCTCTCAGTCTACACCCAATTAATTCTTGGTTGTCTGGCCCATTAGACCGAGGCCCGAGGGCTCGGCGCCGGTACAGTTTGCTTGTCGATAGCCTGATGGCCCGGGGAGGGGGCGGGGTGCCGGCTGGGCCTCAGCAGGCCTTGGGGCGGTAGAAGAAGTCGCCACAGAACAGCCTCCGCTTGAGCTCCTTCCTCATCAGTTTCCGCTCTCGCTGCGCCCCCTTCATGATCCCGCGGTTCTCCAGGGCCCGGCGGGACAGGTACGGCAGCACTTCCTTCACGGGGCCGAACGGGACGTATTTGTAGACCGGAAAACCTGCTTGACCTGTCAGGCGCCCCCCCCCAAAGCCAGTGACTCAGCACTCCAGACTGTCTTGGGGGAGGGAGGGCTGGCTCCCTGGGGACTCTCGGAGAAACCTCCCAGAAGCCCCTGGGCTCAGCCCATCGAGGCCGAGCTGCCCCTGAACAGAACGAGTTCGGTTCCATCCTGAACAAGAGGTCGTCGTCCAGCCTGGGCTTGAAGCCCCTGGGACGGGCAGCTCATTCCTTAGACCAGGCCTCGCTGGGTCTCTTTCCAAGTCCCCCCCACCCTCACCCCAGCTCTGCCCTGGGGGCCGAGCAGAATGAGCTGGACCCTTCCTCTCCTCGGGCCCCTAGGCTCCTCTTCCTCCGTCCCTTAGATAAATGCTTTTCTTCCCTAACCCTTATGGAGGACAGAGGGTCCCTCGTGCAGCCCTGGGTCACAGCGGCTCTTCCTGACTCAGCTCCAGCTTCCCGCCAGAAGCTTTAATAAATGAACGGCTGCCTCAGGACACAGGACCCGGGGGTCTGGCTTTACATTTACTCCTGTTAGATTTCAGCATCAGCCACATCTCTACTTCACTTTAAGGGGTATTATAAGACGTATTATCATCCCTGTTTAACAGATGGAGAAATGGAGGCACACGTGCCCAGAAAGTGGCCCCTGAATCTCTGCACTGAATGGGATGGATAATTGTGGAGACTTCACAGGATATGTCTAAGGGAGTAGGAGAGGTTTGGGATTTGGCCTTGTGACTCTGGAGGGTCAGGGCCTGGAACTGTGGGCATGCCCTTCCCTCTCTCTCAGATGTTAGAAGATAATGAATTTCCTGTGAGCTATCTGTTCTCTGCTCCAGGAAGGTCTCTCCTCAACCCCCCACCCCATTTCTTCTCCTAGACTTTCAGACGCCACCCTGGCAGTTGAGTTCCGATAGGGAAAACCTGAATGGAAGGGATCAACCTTAGTCCTCTGTCTAGTTTTCGCGCCTAGACTGTAAGCCCACCTCCCAGCCAATGGTGAGAAGGGATAGAGGTGGGTGGGAATCTTTTCGTTAAAGAGTATAAATTAAGGCAGGTTCCCTTTTACCTCACCTCCTCCATTATGGAGGTGTGCCCAAATCTTGCAAGGTTTGTAAAATAAATTTACTTTGTTTCTCCTAAAGATATCTCTCCTATTATTTGAAAATTATGTCTCCCACAACCTGAAGGGACAGGAAGTCAGCCGCCTTCTGGACGGCTCTGATCATTGGCACAGGGCCTAAAGTTGTCCCTCTGGGACTCTCCACCCTGTCTGGGGCCAAGGACAAGCCCTATCCCTGTCTCACCGGACAGCCCCTGCGTTCAAATTCTACCCATGCCCCTCATCTCCTGGCTGGCCTGGCAGCTCTGCAGGGAGGATCCTGAGTCTGCCCCGGGCCTTTCCTTCTCCTCCTAAGCCCCCTCGGTGCCCTCATAAGCTATGGGCTCATCCTCAGGTCTCAAGGCCTTCTGGCTTCTCAATGCCCTAGGGGCCTGTGGCTAACACTGAAGCCCAGAGAGGCAAGGGCTGGGCCCTTGCCACCAGCTGCCCTGAAAGGAAGGTCTGGGGCCGTGGCTGGAGTAGATGGGGGAACTCCCCAGGGCAGAGGCACTTCCCAATGAAGGTAGCCATCTTCTGGGGCTGCCTCTGAGGAGGGGGCCTCTGCTGCACGGATGGAGCTAGTAGAGGGCGGTCACCACTCACCCAGGGGGAAGCTGATGTGATCGCACATGCTCAGGAGCTGACCAAAGGACACCTTCTTCTCTGAGGGATGGAGGCCCATCTCTCTCATCCTGCAAAGCAAGGTCAGGGGTGGGTGAGAGCCAGACCCTGGAGGGAATCCAACCCAACCTGGCTGCCCAGGATGCCCCTCTGCAGCACCCTCCTGCCCCACGGTCTCCAGGGAATCTCTAGGGACAGGGAACTCACTACCATACCCAAGGAGATGCCCACCCCGTGGGGGCTCAGCCAGGGACAGGGAACTCACTACCATGCCCGAGGAACTGCCGTTCCCATGGGGCTCAGCCAGGGACAGGGCAATCACTACCATGCCCAAGGAGCTGCCTGCCCCATGGGGAATCAGCATTAGTAAGCAGAAAGGTCTCCTTTGTACCAAGCCCCAAACTCCTTCCCTCGGGGGCCAAGCAGAAGAAATCCCATGTGCACCAATCCCAGGCTCCAAGTCCAGGGGATGCATGTTCAGGGGGTGTCCCAAGCCTCCTGACCACCTGACAATGCTCCTGTTTCTAGACCCAGAAGTTAGTCAGAGATTCTGCCCAGGCCCAAGGGCACACCCTACCCCCTCCCTCTAGTCCTGTCGGATGAGGGGGTGAGACTAGACCAAGGAGAGGCCCCACTGGACAGTGTAGAATTGGAGTCGCAGGCTCCGAGTTTGAATCCTGCCTCCCCCCCGGGCCGAGGGCCTCTGACCCCACATCCTCTACACCCAAGCAACAGCCCAATGTGTTCTTCATGACACACCATGAGGTAGTATGGCCACCTCGATTTGGGAATGGGGAAACCAGAGGGGCTCCCCCTTGGAAGAAGCCTCAGGCCAGCAGGCAGCAGAGCTAGTGAAAGGCCCTCAGTGCCACCCTTAATGGTGCCCGTTCCTCTAGGCTCCAAGGGGGGAAGGGCAGAAATGATCACCCTCGTTTTCTGGAGGGGCTCAGCAGGGAACTTTGTCAGGGCCTGGCCAGGGGCACAGACCTAGGAAGTGGGGCCAGGGCTCCTTCCCCTCTTGCCCACGGCTCTCATCCCTGTCAGAAAGGAAGCCCCCGAAGACAGGCAGGGGCTCATCAAAGCTGGCTTCCCACGTGCGGCAGGTGCCTAATCATTGTGAGCCGAACGAAGGGTCAGGACCCCGGGGGGAGGAAGACCTCGGGGGAGGAAGGCCTTGGTGTCTGCCAAGGGGGTGAGTGAATCCGGATGGTGCTGGCACTCAGTGGGCACCTCTGCCCAGGGCCTCAGACGGAACCCCTCTCCTCCACACAAAGCCAGCCAGAGCGCCATCTCCAAGGACATGTGGCTCGTTTGGGGCATGGGGGAAAAAGGCTCAATTCCAAATTCTGGCCTCTTTTGACTACAGCATATGCTGCCTTGTTCACAGTGGTGGAAGAGGGGTCACCACACGTGTCCCCTAGCCTACATGGGACAGAGGAAGGGCACACAAGGCAGATGTGTGGCCGGCCTGGCCGGAGGGCCCCTACCTCTGGATGGCGAACTTGACCGTGTCCTCGTTGTGAGAGGCCACCATTACGCTGGCCTGGCTGTGGCGCTTGATTTCTTCCAGGACATAGCTGAGGCACCTGGAGGGATGAGAGCGACCGTGAGGACCCGCAAAGGTCCCCGTTTTCTGGAGGGGGATCAAAGGTCACAGAGCTCCTAGCCGGGAAGGGACCTCAGGGGCCATGGGGGCCAACCACTTTATTTTACAGATGAGACCCAGAGGCATGAAGTGACCCTCTCAGGGGGTCTGCTGAGCAGGCCAGTGTCCTCTTGACTCCCGGCCAGGCCGTCTCCGTGGATGCCACTGCTCAGAGAGGGAAGAGAGCCGCTTCCAGCCATAGGTGCAGAGAGCTAGCAGCCTCCCGTCTCAGCTGGGCCACTCCCAGCTGCTGTGACTTCCCTCCCTGAGCCTCAGATGGGGTGGGGGGCAGGTGGCCTCTGGTGTCCCTCTCAGGTCTCAGTGGAGTCCTTGAGAGGCCTTCCTTTTAGCTCCTCTGCTCCTGCCTCTTATTCTGCCTGGGAGCCTCTGCCACCCTCATCCTCTGGCTTCTGGCCCCCCACCCCCTGCCCCTCCCAGCCTCAGCCGCAGTCCAGGGGCCCCCCCACCTGTGGTACATTGTGCTGGTAGCCTCATAGGTTGGGTTGATGGGGTCCTCATAGCCCAATGCTGCTGCTCGGTCACGTTCCTGCGTCATGTAGGCCCCCCTTACCAGCTTGGTGCCAAAACACCAGCCTTCTCGACGGGCCAATTCGACGTCCAGAGACACGTTGTCATAGGCGTCCTGGAAGAGGGACATTTGTGAGGGAAGTAACAGCCCTGAAGTGGGGCCTCCAGATGCCAGATGGACAGATGGACGGACGGACAGAGGGGATGATTGTGGCAGCTGAGCTGGGCATGTTATGGAGCAGGGACCAGGCTGATCGGCAGGGGGAGTGTGCGTGTGTGTGTGTGTGTGTGTGTGTGTGTGTAAAATGTGTGTGTGTGAGAATGAGTGTGAGTGTAAAATGTGTGTATGTGTGAGAATGAGTATGTATAAAAATGTGTGCACATGAGAATGGTTGTGAGAATGTAAGTATGAGAATGTGTGTAAATGTGTACATAAGAATGAATGTGTGAAAATACGTGTAATGTGTGTATGTCTGAGAATGAGTGTGTGTGTGTGTGTGTTTGTGTGTGTGTGTGTGGCATGTAGAGAAGAGAGTAAGTATGGCTGGAAAGGCTGGTGGGGAAAAGAGCGAAGCAAGGCCTCACCAGCGCCTCACCACCAAGCCATTCCCTGCGCCAGCCGCCTTCCCTGGGCCTCCTCTGCCTTGACCTCCTTCCTCTCCCACTGGCCTCCGGATTCAGGCCCCAGGACTGTGGGCTTGGGTGGGCACCTTCCCTTATCTGGGCCTTGCTGGACAGCTCCAGACCAAAGGGCCTGAGCTCTGGTTTCTCCCCGTTCCTCTTGCTTGGCCTGACCCCCCTCCCTGCTCTTCTCCCTTGTTGCTCTCTTCCATGGGGTCTCCATTGAGGGTGGGGCTGTCTGGCTTTTTATATCCCAAGTACAGTTTCTGGTACACAGTAGGTACTTAATAAATGCTTCTGGAAGGATTTAATGGTATTTCTGAATTCACCAGAGCTTTTTTGCAATCACTAATTTCCTTAATAGATAACAACACAACAGTTGCATCACTAACGACCTAAGAGACATTAAGAGGGAAGGCTTGGGAGCAGGCCGGACCTGACTGTGAGGCTGAGGGACCCCAGACCGGGGAGTGGAGAGGTCACGAGGGGCTGGGCCACAGGCAGGGGCTGCGGAGGGAGGGGACATCGACAAAGGCCTGACTGAGACCTTCTCCAGTCCTGGCAGGGCTTTCTGTGCATTTCAGAGTTGGGGTCAGGGAAGGGGGTGGGACGGGACAGGGACACACATGCCAAAAGGTGCCTCTGAAGCTCGCCAGGACCAAAGAGGCCATCCAGCCCGACCCCTTCATTTTGGAGATGAAGAAACAGGCCCAGGGAGGGGAAGGGACTTGGCTCAAGATCCCCCAGGAGGGTCTGACTCCAAGCCACTTGGGGCTCTCCACCAGCCAGCCTGGTGGCCCTACCTTCAAGTAGCACTGGTGCGTGCCGAAGATGAGCGGCTTCTCGGTGTTAAATTTGCGCTGCAGCTCCATGGTGAGATGGCTGATGGCTGGCTGGAAGTACGTCTGCTCTGCATCCATCATCAGGCGTACCCCGACCTCCCTGGCCCTCTGCGGGGGGAAGAGAGAGCACGGACCAGGGTCACCCCAGGCTCCGGTCAAGGATGCTGCCGCTCACCACCCGCCGCCTCCTGCCACCCACTCGCCCCGTCTAGCTGTCCCAGTGGGATCCTGGCACGAACCCTCGAGCAGCCAGGCTCAGCCTCCCTCTGGGCACCGGGCTTCCCGGGGCCCTCTGATGGGTGCCAGAGGAGGCCTCATCTCCTCCCCCCATTTCTCCTCCTATCTTAAGCCTTTACAGGCTCCTCTTGGGCCCCCTGGGAACAACCCTCCCATTTATACCGAGGTCCTATGGTAACTCTCCCTGTGCCTGCTCCCCCCCCACTTTTCATCTAATGTATTTCATGGAACAACACAGTGATGCTGGGCGGGGTTTGCCTGTCTGGGCACCCTGGCCTACCTTCTCCCATTTCAAGTGGGAGGCCCCAGGCTCCTGGGGCTGCTGTCCTCCTCACCCCCCTCCCTCTGTGAGAAGGACCTCAGAGACCTTCAAGTCCAACACTTGTGACAGATGTGGAGACCAAGGTTTGGAAGGGGAAGGGAACTGTTCAGACACACTCTGGGGAGTGTGGAGGCAGGATTCGAATTCAGTTCTTTGGGCCCTAAACCTCATGACTTCCCCCCCCCGCCCCGTCCCTGCCACTGTGGGAGGGGTCAGCAGTGCCTGACCTTGGCTAAAACCTCTGTCCTCTGCAGGATCCTCTTCATCTGAAGGTCTTCCTCCTCCGTGAAGTGAGCCAGGAGGGGCTCTAGCTGGCCAGTCTGCAGGGAGAACAGCAGGGGTGAGGACAGCCCCTGCATAGCCTGGGAGGAGAGGGGAAGGCCTTGCAGCCTGAGAGCAGTGGGGGCCAGAGCCCAGGAGCCCTGGAGGGGCCTTGTCTCTAAAACCCAGGCTGTCCTGCGCGACTGCCGAGAGGACTGAGCTAGGCTTCGGGATGCGGGCATCCTGGGCATCTAGGCCCAGCCCACAGTGGTCCAGGCTCAGCCCTTTCTCCATTGACACCAGATGCTCACAGCTGCTTCTAGTGGTCAAAAGCAGCATGGCAGGACCAGTCCCCAGTGCCTTTCCTGCCCTGGGGCACTGTCCGGTCCTCGCACCTCAGCCTGATGGAGTCCACCCTCCCAATAGCACAGGCCCAGGGAGGAGGTGACTGACCCCCAGGCCTTGTGATGCTATCTGTCAGGATTCACGGGGGTCCCAATCAGGGATGATTTCAGAGTGGAGTCAGAGCCCTCCCAGAGGGCTCAGGGCAGGGCAGCTCTCAGGGACATGTGTGTGGTGTCTGTACGCACAGGCATGCGGCCGCAGCCACAGCCCCGGGCAGCCTTCTGCTTTTTCTAGCCTGATACCCGGCAGCTGGGCTGAGGGGCCAGACAGAACCCGGCCGCATAAGGCAGGAGGTGGCATAGTGACTGACCACCACGTGTCACTCCGGCATTCTCGCGGTGTTGCCGTCAAGTAAGGACGAAGGCTGAGGGTCACCTTGAAGATGAGGAGGGGCCTGGTGGCAGCTGATCACACTTAACCAGTGCCCAGGAGGGAGGCAAGGAGGGCCCAGCACACGGCGCGGACGCCATGGACAGACTGGCTAAAAGCCAGCCGGCCGGGCAGGAAAGGAGGGGACGAGAGCAGCGCTACTTCAGGGGACATCCCAATGAGATCTTGCGTAAATCAATATATCAACAAGGCCCTGCTGTGGGGGAACGGAGCTGCAGAAGGGAGGGTGGAGAGGTGAGTGGTGGGGGCAATGAGGAAAGTAAAAAGCTGAGGGGGCAGGGAGGAGGAGAAGGGGAGGGCCCATGGTCAGGTGGCTGGTGGGCCTCCTTACCTGCACGTTGGGCACGAGGAGGAGCTTGGAGAGCTTGGTCCTGTTATCGATGAGGCTGTTCCAGTCCAGCAAGTCCACAGTGCTGGGCAGAGAAAGGCAGCCATTGGACTAGGGTGTGGCGGCCCCTCGGCCCTCCCCAGGCCATGGGCTGTGGTCCCCCTTCCCTGGTCTCCAGGACCTCACTGCAGGACTGGGCTTGGCTCAGGGCCCCGCCTGGCCACCAGGGGCTGAATCTGTCTGAGCCCGGGGAACCTCCAGCAGCCTGCCCTTGGTGCTAAAGTGAGGAGGGGCTGTACCCGGTGTGACACTCATCCTGGGGACGTGGCAGACTCTCCAAGCCTCTGAGGGCGGTGCCATGGAGGGGCCTCAAGTCTCCTGTTCCTCACTTAGGTTACAGATGAAGAAAGTGAAGGAGGAGAGTGTGGCCTTTGAGGGGCAGGAAGCGGGCGCATCTTCCCTGTGGGTGCCCCCCACCCCCATGGCTCCTGGAAGGCAGCTCCCCTGTGCCCCGCTCACCCAGACAACCCCGGCATCTCCCCCGTGAACCAGCTCTGGATGTCGGCCTTCACAGCGATGCCCATGTTCTCCAGGCTCTTCTGCAACAGGAGCACAGGGGGGATCATGGACTGGTGACCCCTCCAGCCTGGTCCCTAAGGGGGCACCCAAGGACCTGCTGCTGGGGAGGGGTTGGGCAGGGTGGGGCCCTCTCTAACCAGGTGCCTCTGGAGAAGACAGGATGGTTTTTTAGTGGCTCTGCATCACCCGCATCATAGAAAACAAGAGACCAGAGGCTCAACAGGCAAAGTCTGCCAGCCAGCGGGGGTGTGGACTGGCCCAGGCCCCAGGCTCCCAGCCCAGGCCCCCAGGACATCCCCTCACCTCATCTCCTGCCCCTCAGACATCTGAGGGAGGCAAAACCTTGACAGGGAGGATCGGCTGCCTCTCCTGGAGGAGACCGAGGCTCAGAAGGGCAGGGCCATCCAGCTAGCCAGGGCAGGAGGACCTTTTCCTTGGGCCAGACTGCCTCTCGTGGGACCCCAGGTACAGCCAGCTGAGCCCCACACAGCCGAGGCCACAGCCATGTGGGCCAGCTGCGGGGCCCTGCTGGACATGTCCCTTGGACTTCCTCAGGGACCCAACCAGAGCCAGGCGAGCTGGCCTCTGCCAGCCCTTTGGGCAGCTTGGGAGAGGACAGCCAGGCTTCTCTGGCTGCCAGGCAGCTGGAGCTCTGACCCTGGGGCCCTGCCTGACAGAGCTCACGGGCTGTGGGCCCCGCTCTCCTCTCCCAGGTGATACGGACAATCCTGCTGCCCATGAGGGGACAGAAGCTTCATACAAGGGAAATGGGTGCTGGCCTCCATGTAAGGCCTGGGCTGCCCAAGCTAGCACCCAAACCGTCCAAGCCGCCCAACAGGGCGCCCAGACCGGCCAGGCCACAGGACGTTTTGGAGCTGGGAGAGACTTGATGCATCACAGTCCAGCCTCTCCTTTTTTGGATGAGGAAATGGGGCGATCTGCCTAAGTCTACCCAGCCCAGGCAGGATTTGAAGCCAGGCTTACTAGAGCAGGGTACCAGCTTCCTCCCAGGGCCCCAGTGAGGGGGCCACGCACCTGCAGCATCGCCACCTCCAGCTTGGTCTCTGTGGCTGGAAGCCCTGCTTGGCCTTGCTGGGCTGCAATCTGGTAGAAGAACTGCCTCCACTTGGTCAGCACTTCGGAGAGCTGCATCTGGGGAGGGGCCGAGGTGTGAATAAAGGGGGCTGCAGCCCGCTGGGCCCCAGGACCTCTCCCAGTAGCCTCTTACCTACCTGGCCTGTGGGCACAGGCAGGGCTGGCCCCAGTGCCCCGCACTGAGAGCAGACACATGTGCTGCCCTTGCCCCCCCACCCCATGGATTATAAGCTGGAGGCCTAGGCCCTGCTCTCAAGGGGCTTACACTCTACCAGGGAGCCACCACCCCAGAGGGTAAGGAGATACAGAATAAAGACAAAATTATGAACCACGTCTGGAAAGGGGGGTGGATGCCAGCCAGGCCCACAGAGGGAATGCCAAGGGGCCGGTCACCTACCAAGAACTGGGGCCGACCCAGCGCGGTGAACTTGATGGCACAGAAACTGTCTTCGGTGGCACTGCCTGCCAAGAAGCAGACAGGAGCCGCCATCAGGGCCCTTTCCCAAAGGGCCGATGGGGCTCAGGGGAGGAGGGCCTGGGACCCTGGCCCGGCACCAGTAGCCCAGTGCCTTGGTCAAGGTCATTCCCTCGTCTGGGCCCAGCTTCTGGCGCCGCCCAGTCTGCCTCCCTGCTGCCGTCTGGAGAAGCCGGCTTCTTCTCAGAGGATTGCTTTGTGGCCTTGGAGGAGGCTGCCATACAAGTCCAAGGTCCTGCCCTTCCCTGAGAGGGAATCCTGGGTCTACACCAACACTATTCTCATTGGGATCATCACCGCCCCGTGGATCACGCCGTGATCGCCATTCAGTCAGCAATGATTATGTGCCTACTGGGTGCTAGGCACATGCTGATGCGGGGCTCCCACCACCATCTCACTGCCACAGAAGGCAGGAAGCTTCACTTCAGATTCAGCTTCAGACACTGCCCTCTCCAAGCTGAGAGAATCAAGGAGCTCCCATCTGTGAAGTGTGCAGCAAGCCTGGCACAGAATGGGCATCACAGGAATGCCATTCTCATTGTTGTGATCTCCTTCTGCCCCTCAGGCCCACCCTGTGCTCTCCTTAGGAGCACACACCCTCCAACCTTTGACAGGCTTCCTCGTAGGCCCCGTCCTGTCCGACTGTCAGCTCCAGCCCCCTCTGCCTCCGTGCTTGATGCAGCCTGGTGGGAAGGCGGAGCCCGGCAGCTCAGGGGCCCTTTCCTACCTGTGGTCATTCTGGAGGTGACAGGCCTCCCCTTGGGGCAGTCCCCAGATGAATGCTGCACTTTGCCCATGGGACCTTCCAGGTCCTCCCCGCCTCAATGCCCTCTGGGGGCTCCCTGGTGCCAACTCCCCCGTTTAGCTTTCACAGCCCCTCACAGCCTGGCTCTAGCTTCCTTTTTCCATCTCATTATCTATGTCTCCTAAACACAGGCTACCCTGGCTTTTCTCTCTTTTCACATCTCCCACCTCCATGCTTTTGTACGAGCTGTGTGCCACGCCTGGAATGCACTCCCTCCTCTGCCTCTCAGACTCTCCTTTTCTTCACATGAAACCTTTCCTGGCCACCCCCCCCAAAGGGTCTGGAATGGATTCTCTATGCATTTATTGAATGGGGGCTTTGGGGAACCTCCCAACTCTTCCACTGAACACATGGCAGGCACATCCAGGTCGGTGGGCAGGGGAGGCTTCTCCGATGTCATCTGGAGTCGGTCTATTAGAGGCTTCTTTCTAGTCTGAATCTCCAGGTTCTGGCTCTGACCTTTTTCTTGTGAATCTGATAGGTGTGGGGGCTGAGTGGTGAGATCTTATGGCCCTGGCTTCAATCGTGGTGACTGTCTTGTAACTGACCACAGAGCTAAGCTTGTCCTGGGGAGGGTCAGCCTGAGAAAATTGGCCAAACCACTCACTCTGAACATCCTCGGGGACCACCCTGAATTCCTGGAAAGCCGAGTCATCCAAACTCATCCAGGGTGGGCCTCACGAGGCCAAGGAGGCTTTCCTGCTCCATGAGTCCATGATCAGGGTCTGGCCCAGACGTAACGAATGCACTTTTCAAACGGGATCTCCTGAGGGGAGGGGCTGCCGTGACCCCCAATTTACAGATGAGGAAACAGGCAAGCTGCGGGAAGTGGCATGCCCAGGGTCACTGAGCTCCTTCCTTCCACCGCTCCTGCGGCTGCCGTCTGTACCCACTCTCTCGTTCACACCCTGCTGCTCCCACCTCCAAGCCTCTGCTTCCTCATTCTTCATCCAAAGCCCATCTTCTCTGCCACCTCCAGGCAGCCTTCCCTGATCCTCAGCCAGTGCCTGGCTTGCCATGTCCTGCTTGGTGGAACAGTCTGGGTGTCTGTGCTCTAGTTCACCATTAGGGAACATCTACAGGAGGGCCAGGGCTACATCTCAAAACTCCGTTTTTCTTTTAGACCAGCACAGAGCTCTGTATACAGTAGGTGTTTAATAAATGGCCAAATTTGCTGACTTGAGCCGCTTTTGATCCTACCTCTGACGCTGACTTACCGTGTAGCTGTGAGGCAGTCACTTTTTGTGTCTCTGAGCCTTGATTTCCCAATTTGTAAAATGGGGTCCTGTCCAGCTCTGAAGTTCTACTTGAGTCGGCGCCCACCCCTGTAATGGGCTCACAGGTGACAGGGCGAGGCCGTAGCTCCTGCACTACCCACCTCACAGGGCCATTGGCAGATGAGGGGAGGCCCGGGGTGCCGCGGCCTGGGGCCACTCACCAGAAGCTTCGATAGTCCGCAGGAAGGTCTCCATGTGACCGTCACACTTGGCCTCGTCGGCATAGAAGTAGGTGTGGGCTCTGATGGTACCATCCCTCTGGTCCTCAAAGGCCTGATGGACCCGGAACTGCTTCCCTCTCTTGCTGGTTCCTGCACCAAGGACAGGGCTTGTTAGATCAGAAAGCCCTGCTGGTGCAGGTCAATGTCTTTGGGCCTCAGTTTCCTCCCCTGTAAGATGAAGGGCATCTGACCTCCCAGGTCCCTGCTGGCTCTATGAACCCATGGGTGCTGGGCCTTTCCTTAAGCCCCTCCCTGGCCTCAGACGCAGCCACGAGGAAAACTCATCCTTTCAACCCAGGGAATGTTTCTGAACCTGATGGGGAGAAGTGGGGACAAGGCGGAGAGAAAACCACTGACAGAGGTCACAGACTGGCAGCTGGAGGAGTCTGGGGGCCATCCAGGCCAACCCTCGCACTGCAGGCTCCCCATAACTGGGGCTGTCTCAATCCGATCCAACTGCACACTGGCCAGGAAAGTGTCAGCACTGGGGACCCGGGGAAGCAACATGCTCGGAGATAGTGGGCCCCTCGAAGGCCTGCCGGGTCAGAGCCCCCAAGGGACCAGCAATGGGGGCTGGGAGGCTCTCTGGGCCTCAGAGCCCACCTGTCTCTGCCTCAGTCTCGTTCTGGGCTCTTTCCTCCCTCCCCTTTCTTTCTCCCTTGTTCTGTTTCTCTGCCTCTTCTCCTCTCCCTCCCCCACTCCTTCTCTCTCTCTCCTTCCCTCCCTCCTTTCTTTCTTCACGTTCTGTCTCTGTGGCCACAGATTTGATGAAAGCCTGGGAAGGGTGGGGGAGGGGAGGGCCCATGGCTCCAGCTCCTTCCTCCTCAACCCCCTCCCCTGTTCCTGGCAGCCAGGTGACAGGGAGGAGGCTACACATCTGAGCCCGGGGAAGGTCAGCCCGAGCCAGGCCTCTAGGCCTTGGAGAGTAAACTTCGGCCTGGCCTTGGAGCTGAGAGGGAAGATGAGGGACAGGGACTGAGTCACGCTCCAGGGGCCCCACCAAACAGCCAGGGCTGCTGGAGGAACATGGGGGCAGAGCCCAGGAAGGCTCATCAGCCCCACCCCATGTACCTAGGGGGCAGGGAGGGCTCTGGGGAAGGGGCTGGGCTGCAGAGAAACCAAAGAGCTTGGTCCCAAGCTAGGAAGAGCCCCCCAGCTCCCCTCTGGCCAGGCCCTGTCCTGGCCATACTCATGCATTCTACCCTGGGATTTGATCCAATCCCTGCTCAGACCCAGTGTCTCTCTACCCGGGGGTTATGGACCCACTGCCCGCAGGGTCTGGGCACCCTGGCCAGCTTCCCACTTACCACTGCCATCTCTCTCTATGGCCGCCATACAGGAGCTGCAAGACACAGAGAAGGGTGAAGACTGGTTGCCTGATCCCAGGAAGGGGGGAGGGGAAGGAGTAGCTCCTTACAGACGGGGCCCTTTCTAGTCTGTGCCTCGCTTCCCCAATCCACCAAATCAAGGGCATGGCATTTTACTGGGGCCAACCCAATCCCTCCATTTTACAGGACGCTGAGGCTCAGCTGGGGAGGTTGTGACTTGCCCAAGGCCACATGGTGGCCCCCCGGCAGAGGGCCAGGACTTGTTTCCATTGGGCCGCTTGCCTGCCTTTGAAGCTGGTGTGATGATAACGGCGCCATATGCTAGGAGCAGCATGGCCAAAATGCGGTGAGAAAGAGACAATGTGGGCAAGGGGCAGAAAGACATTTTGTAGCTGGCCTATGTTTGCCAGAGTGGTTTTCAAGCTTGGGGCTCAAATCTACAGAAAGGGAACTACAGATTACTTTTTCGGGGCTGCCCAGAGCAGAAACAAGCCTCATTCTGGGCCCTCTCTCCAGGCAGGGCAGCCACCGGCAGTCTGACCATGGGGAGGCTATCAATGGCTGGATAGCGGTCAGATTCCCTTCCCATTGTGGGGCACTGAGCCACTGAGCTACGGAACCTGGGGGGGTGATGCCCACAGTCACTGGAACCTGGGGGGGTGATGCCCACTTGCAGTGCCAGATACAGTTCACTCTCTTCATGGCCCAAAGGCCACAGACACCTCACTACCCGGCTTTTCTCGTGATCAGGTTGCTGTGGGAGGAGCAGAGACCACCGTTTATCTGCCCAACATCTAGTGAGGCTTTTACCAAATCGACAAGCACAGTACCTACTGTGTGCACAGCTTTGTGGCCCGCCCCTGTCCTTAAGGGGCTCACAGAGCCATGAGGAAGACAACACGTGAACAAAGAAGAGCGCATGCACAGGATGTGCTGGCGAAGGTGGGAAAGGCTGCCCTTCAGCCAAGAAATGGAGGTGAGGACCATGGGAGACAGGCCCAGCCCGAGCTGCAAGCTAGAAGCAGCACTCCTTGCCCCAGTTCTCCAGAGCCTCTGGCCATCCCCCAGCCTTTTATCAGGACTGAGCAGGAATCCTGATAAAGCCTGGGTCCAGCCACCAGCTCCTGGGGTGACCAGGGTCCCCAGGCTCGCCCTTATCTCACTGAGGCCTCACAACTCTCTGGGGTCATGATGACGGGCACAACAGATGTCAGGCCATCTTTTATCTGGAACATCAAACCAAGGCTTCCAGAGCTTGTGACCTGCTAATGTACGTCAGGGGCAGGATCAGAACCACCACTGAGACCAGCGCCGTGTACTGGCCCAGCTGGCAGGCTGCCTCTCCCTGACCAGTTTGAGGGGGTCCTCCAACAACCGATGAGATCATGGGCCTCCATTTGGAGGACTTCTAAGGCCTCTGCCCAGCCCATGACCACTGCCAACTCGCTGGGGGATTGGGGGAGCTGGGAAGGACTCAGCCCCCAGGAAGAGCCCTGGTTTGCGAGTTACACCTGACTGGGATGGTCTTCCCCTGGCCCCTAGAACATAAGCTCCTTGGGGAGCAGGGACTGGGTCATTTTCCATTTTATTATCCCTAGTGCTTGGCACAGAGCCTGTGTCCAAGGAGGCACTTCAGAAAATAAATCTCTGCTGACCGTTTTGTTCAGCTGTGGTTGAGGGTGTGCCTTCCCAGGCTGTTTAACTGGGGTGTGACCTGAGCTGGGCCGGTGGGCCTGGGGTGATCTCCGTCTCCCTAAGTCCTAGTGGGGAGAGGGCGGGCTCTCCAGGACCCCAGGCTCCCTCCAGCCCCGCTCCTCTCCAATCTGCTTGGAGAGCCAGCTGCCGAGGGCAGTCCGTCTCTACCATCACTCCTTTGCTCAGTCAGACCCTCAGGATCTACTATAAACTTGCTCTTCTATTGAGCACCGAAAGGCCTTCCCAACCTGCCCCTACTCTAGACCTTGGCAGCCTCATGATACCTTTCCTTTCCTCTAGACACTCTAGAGTCCTGTGAAATGGGTGCCCATGGTGCCCTGCCCCACCCCCCATCCCTGGAATCCCCTCCTCCTCCTTGAATCCCTCTTATCAGAGACTCCTGTACTTAACGCACTGGCAGCTGCTACCTCAGCCTGTCCTCCACTCCCCACGGCTGCCCAGCAGTCCTTAGGAGGCCCCTTCCTGGCCTTCCATCGTCTGGGCTCATAGGCTTAGCCAGATTCCCAGCTGAGAGTCCCGGGACCAGCTCCAAATGGGCAGCCAGGCTGGGGCCGGGGGCCCCAAGCAATGGCAGCTGCCGATGGGCAAGGCATTCATGGGCCTCTGAAACCCATCCAGCTGGATCTGCCAGGGTTTCAGCAAGAATGCGAGGCTCTGAATCAGGACCCTTGGCCCTTCTGAGCTGGTTAATCCTGGGCAAGTCTGAGCCTGACAGCAAAGCAAATCAGAGGATATGAGAACTTCAAGGAAAAGCCTTCCACGTGAGCACTCCCTAGGCCCCAGGGAGCATGGCTCTCTGGCTGAGGCCCGGAGGGAGGCAGGGCTGACCCTCCCCTGGTCCGGCCCACTGAGAAGCGGCTGAGGCATCTCCCAGTGGGAGGAGGTCTCTCTCTCTAGTGCAGGAATGAGCAACCAGTACTGGGCAGCATCTGGGCTGAGAGATGGGAACCTGGGTCCTGGCCCTTCCACTCGCTAGGTGCCACTTGGTAAGTAGGAATGAGCTCTTGGTCACTGGAGGGATCCAAGCAAAGGTGGCATGACCACAGATCGGGGATTGTGGAGGGGGTCCCTGCCTCAGGTATGGAGTTAGACTGAATTAGCAGCTGGTTTCTTCACATGCAAGGGAGAGATTACACTTACTGCTGAAGACCTTCTCCATTCCCCAGTGGCTGCTGCCTGCCCCTCCAAATCACCCTGTACACTGACACCTTGAAACGGACATGGCTCCCCAGGGTCCACAGGCTTCACTTTGGTCTCTGTACACTTTGCACATAGTAGGTGCTTACCAGCTCTTTATGGAATGGAAACCTAGCACAGAGCCTGACACATAGTAGGTGCTTACCATCTGTTTATGGGACTGAAAACTAGCACAGAGCTTGGAACATAGTAGGTGCTCACCAACTGTTTTGGGGCCTGAAAACTAGCACAGAGCCCGGCACATAGTAGGTGCTTACCAACTATTTATGGGACTGAAAGCTAAGACAGACCATCAGACATAAAAATCTAGATAAAATGCATAACAAGGTAGAATTATCTTTGTCTCAATTGCCAAATACCATTCACTCCAGAAGGATGAGGTTGTGCCAGGTGCTACAGCACAAAGCTGACAAACTCAATGGCTTTGTGAGGCACATGGGTCTTGGTACAGGCCTCCTAGCTCAGGGCTGCTGCCTTGGGTGAAAGGGTTCAGAGCAGCCAGTCTTGGATTGGCTCTCCCTCCTGGGGACATCCCTTCCACCAGAGCAAATCACAGCCCTCTCCTCCATGACTTTCTGAAGAGGATTCTCCCTGCCCCTGCCCCATGCTGGGGGGCCAGTGCAGCCCACCAGCTGTTCATCCATCTGTTCTCTGGCACTCCATGCCCCACCCACATTCTTTAGAATCTGCCTTTTCCTGGCCAACATCCCCCACACTGCTCATCTGTAAGTCACCATTGGCCTCCCACCCTGCAGGCCTCCATTTCCCTCCTTTGAAGCTTCAGGAGGGAATGAGATAAGAAGGGAAGCAGGAAAGGCAGCAGCCCCAGGAGGTACCTTTCACCTGCACATCTTACACAGGCTTGCCATCTTGCCCACACCTCCCGCCATTTTGCTTTCATGCAGCCGGCACAGGAGCTCTCTCAGCCAACGCAGGCCAGGCACCTTCCCTGAGGCTGGGGACACAGAGGGGAACTGGGGCCTATTGGGCCCAGGCATCCATTCTTGGCTCTGGGCAAAGTCCCCACAGGCACCCAGACCTCCGAGGGGATGGCCTTCGGATGGTGCTTCCACTTTGCCATCTGCCTCTTTGGGGCTATGGCTCTTGGGGAGAGGGGTGATCCCTAGCACTCTGGACACAGCCACAGACAGACAGACAGACACACACACACATACACACAGATCCGGCCACAGCCCAGACTTTGGTTGGAATCCAATTCTCAATGGGCTAATACCTCAGGCCCCAGGTGGGGTCAGGGAGTCAGGAGCAAAGAGACCCCATTCGTATCAGCTGTGTGGCCATGGGAGGGCTCTAAATGGTGATGATAAGACCTTTACAAGGTCTCTCTCAGAGATGTGAGGATCAGAAACGGTGCTTAATAAATGGTCACCAATTGGTGAATGAAGATCTCTATCACAAGGGGCAGGACTGGGATTTTACCTGCCCCAGGCACAGAGAAGTGAGGCGCCTGAGCCAGAGTCACACAGCGGGTGTGGCTCAGGGGCAACATTTGAACCTGGGTCTTTTAGGCTGCAGCCTCTGATGCTTATGATACATGCTCCAGAACACCCAGCCTCCAAGACGCTTCTAGGTCAATAATGCCCGGCTCGCCCTCACCATCTACCTGCCTTTTCTCTCCCCTCTGGTGAACCTCCTGCCGGGCCTTCCGTCTTTCCCTGCTTCAATTTACCCTTCACTGAACACCCTGGGGATCCTTCTCAACGTAGGCCCCCTCCCCTACTCAGTGAACTCCTTTGGCTTCCCTATTACCCCCAGGATGAGTCAGCCCTTCATCACATGGCTCCACCCTCATCACTTCCCTCCTCAACCTCCACATTGAGCCAAACCGGTTTGTTGGCTGTTCCTCTCAGTGAGGGTCCATTTCCAGCCTCCAGGCCTTTGGCATAGGGACACCCATCCCTATGCCCGGAATGCCTTCTGACCTCCATTGCAGACTCCCTCAAGCAGCACCTACTGGACACCTCTCTCTACTGCCTTCTGTCCCCAAGCCCCTTGGCACTTATTACATATACGGCCATGCAGAAAGAGTGTCTATGTCACAGGGGTGGGGAACCCGCAGCCTCTAGGTCCTTGGCTGCAGAATTTGATGAGTCCAAGTTTCACAGAACAATTAAGGGAATTTGTTCTGTGAAGTCTGGATTCAAAGGGCTGCACTTGAGGACCTAGTGGGCCGCAAGTGGCCTGGAGGCTGCAGGTTCCCCACTCCAGTCTATGACTTGCATCAGTAGAGACCGATGGGAACCCAGATGACTGAGGGGAAGCCTGGAGCACCTTCTCGGGCGTCGGGTGGGGAGCCAGGGAGGACACCTCCTTGACTTGGGAAAGGGGGCCCGGCACCTGGCCAGGAGTGGGGTGGGGAGGGAGCCCGACCCCCTCCCTGCTCTCACACGACCGGCGCCACCAGGGCCCCCCTCTACTTCCCCCCATCAGCACCTGCTGACTCACCTCAAGCTTAGGGCCCTTTTCTCAGGCACGCCCGGCCTCGCCTATCCTGTGGGTGGTGGGTGTTTTGAGGTAACTGAAGCACTGGCTCCCGGCTCCCTCCCTCTGGGGAGATTCTCACTGAGCACAGCTCCATTTCTCTCTATCACAGGTAAACAGCAGGTGCTTAATAACTGCTTATTCATGGGATGATTGATCTGGGTTCAGGTCCCAGCTGCTTTAAATCACTTTCCTCTTTTGAGCCCTACTTTCTTCATCTGTAATATGGGCTCAAGGTCCATCCAGCTCTGGAAGTGAGGGAGCTTCCCTGAAGGGGCTGGGGTTCCCCCAGCTCCACTCTCTCAGACCTGCCTGTCACCACCAATGCCCTGGAGGGCAGTGGGGAGTGGCAGGAAGGCAGCAAGTACCTGATCTGGTGGTGCAGAGGGGGGTGCCAGGGCTATGATGCTAACATATAGAACCCACTTTGCAAACCTTCAAGCCTTAATAACTGTGAACAGTGAGGGAAGGAGGGGGGCTGGGATCCTCATCTAACCCAAACCCCAGATCTTACAGAGGGGGAAACTGAGTCACCTGGGTGACTTCAGGCAGTTTTCCTCCCTCTGGGCCTCAGTTTCCCTCTCGGTGAGATCTGGAGTTTGGGCTGAATTGGACAAGCTCTAAAATTCTGTGATTATGTTGCCCACTGGTACAAGTTGTGGCTGGGAGGGCGAAGTGGGCAGGGCAAGGACCCAGCTCTGGCTGTGCCTGGACAGAGGCCAGGACAAACAAGGAGGATGGCGGGCAGGCCAGCTGACCCTCTTCCCTGTCCCCAGCCAGCCCAGGCATCTCTCTCCCTTTGTTTGGGGATAGCACCCTCCCCTGGGCTGGGGCAGCCAAGCACCATCAGACCTGCCCGGGGCAACGGTCAATACCAGCCAGGGTTTGCTGAGTTCTCTGGCCCAGCAGGCCTGGGGAGGGGGCAGAACCCCGCCTCCGGCTCGGCCAATCACAAGAGGGAGGCTAGGCTCTGCCGGCCAATGGCCTGAATCAGGTCCCCACGGGCCCCTGGGCCCAAGCCAGAGTACATGCTCTCCCTGTAACGCCCACTGTGAGGCCAGCTCGTGGAAGGGAAAGCAACGTGTGACCAGCTGGGCCCACAAACCAGCAGCTCCAAGGGATGTCCCCATGCCCTCAGTGATGCTGGTCTTGTGGCTCCCATTGGCCAGAAAAGCCCTCAGGGACTCCGTGCCTTGTTTGTACCTAGACCCCTACCCCCCTCTGGGGCAGCTTGCTAAAGCTTGGCCATGGACTCCTTAGAACCATATTCTTAAATGCATCAAATAAAATGCAAAGGAAACCCATGACAGAGAAATCCAGTGACCCACACATTAAGGCCCACCCCCGCCCAGGTCACAGACACCCCCACCCTGGTAAGAACTCTGTGAGGATCCTTATTTCACAGGGGTAGAAAGCTAGGCTCTGAGGGGTCATGGGCAGTGCCCAGGCCGCACTGCCCCCAACCCATGGTTCTTCTTTGCTCACTTAAGGGCACATTACTTCAAAGCAATGGCCTAACCAAGTAAGCCACATGAGCCTGGCCTCCACCAGGTGCTCAGGCTCCTACCCATGAAGCAGCAGCACCCCCTCCACCTTCGTGGCTAGCACTGGATGCCCTCTGCAGTCTGCCTTTTGTGCCCACCCCTCCAGCCCCGCCGGGCGCTAGGCACCTTACTTCCAGCCTCCAAGCAGGCCTCACCTCCAGGCCAAAAACACTCAGCTGCCTCTGACGCAGCTCAGGGCTGCTTCCTCCAAGAAGCCTTCCCTGAATCTCTTTGAAGGAGGGTGCAGCAGGCAAGGCAAAGAGCAAGCACTGGGCTGGGTGCAAAGCCCAACTATTTCTGTGACCTCGGGTTGGGGGGAGCCCAACACTCAGCCTCTCTGAGCCTGTAAAGTGGGGACAATGACAGCCCCTCCCTCCTAGGGAAAGAATATTTGTAAAGCTTTTGGCTCAATGCCTGGCACACAGTAGGCACTTAATGAAAACCTCAAAGCAGTCTATCATTACTGTCATTACTCCATGCCTCCAAGAACCCACTACTTGGTGCTCACAGTGGAGTCACGTGCTCTGGGCTCACGGGAGGCCCTGGCTCTGCTGCTGCCGACCATGGGCATTGTGCCTCAGTTTTCCTTTCTGTACAACGGGGTGGGGGTGACTTGGGAAACTTTAAGGACCTTCCCCTCCAAATAACTCTCCTGAAAAGGCTGATAGGGCAGTTTTCACTTGGGAAGGCTTGAATTTTTCCCCTCTTTGAACTTGTACCCTACACACCCACCAGCTACTGCCTTCTTTACAGCTGCCTGGAAGTCAAGGGAGAGGGGATCACAGGACACTTGCTGGGAGAGCTGAAAACATCATGGGGGAGGGGGAGGGGGAGGAGAAGGAGAGGGAGGAGGAAAGGATGGGGAGGGAGAGGAGAAGAGGAGGGGAGGGAGAGGAGAAGAGGAGAGGAGGGGGACGAGGGGCCCCAAGGCCACCCAGGTCAGTTGGGGATCAGGGTCTGGCCAAGGTTCCTGCTCCAGCAGGGCAGTGGGACAGGTTTTTCCTCAAAGTCCCTGGGATTTCTGCATATGATGGATGACCATGGGGTCAGGATTGTGGGGTCACAGCAGCAGGAGGTGGGGCTCTGTGTGGATAGGAGGAGGAAGAGGAGGAGGAGGAAGATGAGGTGCGCAGGCTCTATCTGGGGCTCTCAGATGAATGAGGCTGAGGGAATGCTCTGGCTCAGATCCCAGGTACACCCAGGGCCCAGCCCCACTCCCAGCCCCATAAATGTCTACCTACATCTCCTGAGTGTTTTGAGGCACAGTGACCCAGTTACTCCTTATCTTTACAAATGAGGAAACCTGAGGCCTGCCGGGGGCAGGGCCGTAGCCAGAAGCTAGGTCTGGAGGGTTCTTGCCCTGCCCCAAGCCCATTTCCCAGATTCTGCTCTAGGTGACCCCATTCCCCGTCCCACACATTCCCCAGGCTCCTCTCGACCACCCCTGTGGTGCCCAGTGCCCACCAGGTTCTTAGTGGTAGTCTCCTGTTTCCCAGTGACTGGCCAGAGCAGGCCCACACCTCCCCCCACATCCGAGGTCTTGCCTGGAATCCCGGCTGTGCTAATGGCACCTGCCTGACCTGGAGCAAGCCAGTCCCTTCCTCTGTCTGGGCCTCAGTTTCCCACTCTGGGTGAATGCTCACTTGCCTACATCCTCACCGCCACCTTGCTTCCCTCCTCCTCCCAGGGTGGTTGTACAGGAAAGGAAACCTTTGAAAATCTCAAAATGTGGTACAAAGGTGACTACATGTTAGTCTGCTAGCTCAGTTATTACCCAGTGATTGACGCCTCAGTTTTCTGATCTGCACAATGGGTGCCCACCTGATGGGGTTGTTAGCCCTGGCCAGTGCCCATCGCTGTCCTCCCAGGAGGGGGAGGCAGCTCTCAGTGCTGGAAGCAGCCTGGAGCAATAGGATCCACCACCTGTGTGACCTACTGGACTCTCACGAGATCCCAGCTCTGAAACTAGAGCTCACAGGCCTGGTGGCCTCAGGCAAGTCAACTACCATCAGTGGGCCTCAGGATGATTGGGGGGGCCGGGTGGGGCTGGCCAGCCCCAGGTCTTACTCTGTCTCCTTTTCCTTGGCCTCCTCCTGGCTGATGTCCTCCTCCACGCTATAATCCAGGATGCAGCTGACCCCAAAGGCCTGGTTGTGCCGGAGCAGAGGCTTGATGGCCTCCTCATCCTCACCGGCCGCAAAGTGCCCATAGAAGGTCATCTTCATCAAGCCGCCAAACAGCCGCTGGCCCAGCAGCTTCTGGGAGATTGTGAGCAGCTGTGGGACACAAACAAAGGCCTTCAGGCCATGGCCGGGTCAGCCCTGGGCTCACAGAGGCCTGCCAGGCAGCCAGCGGCTCCATATCACTGCTGGGGGGCGGGGGTGGGGGTGGTGCTTGGCGTTCTAGAGAGGTGGAGGGATGATGGATGGAGGCCCTTCCCCCTGCCTTGCCTCTCCAGCCCCTCAAGCCCTCCCTGGTCCCCGAAGGCCTCTGCGATTATTTCTTATCTGGGTATGCATGCTGTGCCCTGCCTCTCAACCCCTTAGTCCCCAGGAGTGCCTCAAGGCAGGGATACTTTGGGCTTTGTCTTTGCAGACCCAGCACTGAGCACAGGATTCCAGACCTGGATGCAGCAAGGGTTGCATCTGTGAAATGGGGCTAGAGCAACATCTGCCTCACCCCCTCCCCCACCCCCAGGAAGTGCCCTATCCTCTCAGAACACAGCTGTTCTTATAAACAAGGTCAGAGAGGAAGAACTGGAAGGGGCCTGAGGTCGCTGAGACTGGCCTTCACTTTACAAATGAGGACACCGAGGCCCCCCAGGGTCACTCAGCTCCTTGTGGTTTGGGGGTGCACTCGGGTCCCCTGATCCCCTGACCGTGCTCACTGACTCTGCCCTGGCTTGCCCTCAGTCCTCAAGGCTAGCTCAGCTCACCCAATTTTCAGCAGCAGAAAAGTTTAGGAAAAAGTCATTTGGCTCCTTCCCACTTCCCAAGCTCTCTGGGGAGCAGGAAGACAGGAGCCCAAGCTGGGCCCTGGGCCTGGGGCAAGCACAGCAGAGAAACAGGGAGCGACAACAGGGCTGACAAGGGCAGCCCAGAAACAGCTGGAAAGCCTGGCTCTCAGCCCTGGCTCCGCCCCTCCCTGAAGAAGCCAGGCATTTCCACTCTCTGGCCACCTCCTCCTCCCCACACAGCTTTGCTACTGTTCCTGGGTGGGCTGGATCAACCTACTCCCATGGCCACTCATCTTCCTGCTCTCCTTTAGAATGGCTGAGAAGGTATTCCTCAGAACTTAATAGGCATCAAGCCCTAATGCAAAAGCAAAAAGCAAAGACAATGCCTCAAGAAGCTTTACACTCTAATGGGTGGTGGTGGGGACCCCAAAGGGGAGGAACAGCCAGCGAGGGACCGTCTAGTCAGGAAAGTCATAGAGATGGTGAGTTGGGAGGGAGACTGACCCGCCATGCCCTGACAGTAGACAAAGACTCCAGCCGCGGGATTGAGAAACGGAGGGGCAACTGAGAGAACCCGGATCTCTTCCCGATGCCCCTCCAAGGCAACAGCTCTCTCTGACCACAGCTAAGGCACCCAATGTATATGGCTGTTTGCATGTTGGCTCCCTGGTTAGAAGTTGGGGGTGGTGGTGCGGGGGGCGGGTCTTTCTGCCGCCATATTCTCAGCACAGTGCTGGGGACCTGGTTCATAAATGAATGCTTGCTGACTGAGCCTGGGCACTCACTCTGCCTCAGTTTCCTCCGCAGAGGGGGTTGGCACCTCCTCTCCTTCAGAGACAGATGCAGAAGTCTACTCCTTCCTCTCCTCTCTGCTCCCTTCCACTCCTCTCCATTCCACTCCTTCCACCCCTCTCCACCTCCCCTCCATTCCTTCCTCCCCTCCCCTCTCCACTCCTTCCTCCCCTTCTTCCTTAGGGGCTCTCTTCTATGCCTCCAGTTTCAACAATTCCTCTTTGCAGACCAATTCCAAGTCTACCACCCTAGCCTCTGAACGAGCAGAAACTCAAAGCTGGGAGGCCTCTCAAGGGTCCTCCACAAGTCCAGTCCATCCCATTTGGACTGCCATGCTGTTTGGGAAGAGCTACCATTAACATCCTGGTACAATCACCTCCATTGCTCCTGGTTCTACCCTCTGGGGCCCAGAAGGACAAGCCTGATCCTGGTTGTCCTGGTAGGACAACCCTTCAAACATCGAAAGACAGTCATCATCCCCATCCCCCAACGAGTTTGCCATTTCCTGTTTTTTCCATCAGTAAGTGCCTTCTGCAGATGCTGCCTAGTTCCTACAGCAGGGTTCCCCTCCAGCTTGTCAGTCGCCCCTGAAATCTCCAGCCTCTTGGCCTCCGTTTCTCCTCCCCTGGCCTCAAGAACATTTAAGGCAGAGCCCATCCCTTCCCACAGTAGCTGGCATTTATAAAGCTCTCTAGGGTTTGGAAAGAGTGTTGTATGTGTCATCGCATTCGATCCTTGCAAGCCTGAGAGTTAGAGGCTATGGTCATATGTATTTTACAGGGTAGGAAACCAAGGCCAAGCAATCAACATTTATTAAACACCTACTATGCGCACTGGGGACACAAAGAAGCAAGAGACAGTCCCTGCCTTGGAGAAGCTCACAATCTAGTGGGGAACCACAACGTATAGGAAACAGACAGACAAAAGGGAAGGGACCTGCCTGGGCTTGGTGCCTTGACTTGTGTGAACTGGACTGAAGTGAGACAGAACAGGACTAGGTATCGGCCTCACTCTCTCTTCCTGAGTCACCGACTCCCAGCGAGGGGACAAAAGTCAGGACGAGGGGCAATGACCAGGATATAGCGGATGGCCTTGGCCTCTTCCATGTCTGACCAAACTCTAAGGCTCCATGGCGCCTGCTGCGGCTGCCATGATGGACGTTGGAACAAAGTGTTCTCATCTGCCTAGCGCCAAATGCTTGAGGGTAACAGGCACCATTGGTGAGACAGGATGACGTCTACCCTGGGCATGTGTCCAGTCACATGGCTCCCTGGCCACTTGGTCTAGCTCTGCGCACTAGGACAATCTTAGTCTCCTCCTCTCAGCCATAGCTATCCCGAAGTAGCTCACCTTTGGGTCACTTGGTCCCCTAAGCTTCCCATTCCTCCCCTCTAAAATGAACAGGAGTGGGCTTCTTCTTCACAAAAATGAGCAGGGGGTAGGCTGCTCGAGCAGACCCATCATCCCAGGCACCTATGGAGGTTCCACAGCTCCACCTACCTGGACTTTAAGCCAGCAAGCTCTGCCCAGGAAAGGCCCACAGGAAGATCTCTTCAAATCCCCACCCAAACATTCAGATGTGTGCCAAGTCACAAAGACTACACAATCAGGGTTGGGTTTCTGGCCAGAGGCCAGTCTTGGGACTAGGTCTCTTCTGCTGTACCTTATTATGGGACAGAGGGAGGAACACTGGAGCTGGTGGGAATCTCAGCTGCTCACACCTGGGAGACCTCAGGTAAGGCCCTTCCTTAATCTTCTGTAAATCAAGGGAGGAGGTGGGCCACCCTGGGCCTCTGACCCTGCTGATCATTCCTGGTGACCTCCCCTGTCCTGCTTCTCTTCCTACCGGTCCAAGGGCTCCTCCTGGTCTCCCAGGCTAGGCTCTCACCCAAGCCGCACCTCATGAGGGCATCCCATGCGACCGACGTTCTTCTCAGCCTCTGCTCTCCCCCCACCAAGCTCCTTCCTTTGGGTGATCTTATCAGCTCCCAGGGATGCAATGATCACCTCTACGTTGAGTTGTCCCAGCCTGACCTTCTCTTCCAACCTCCAATCTCACATCTCCATCTGGGTGGTACAGTGGGTGAGTGCTTGGCCAAATCCGACCTCAGGCACTTGCTAGCTGTGTGACCCTGGGCAAGTCATTTCACCCTGTTTGCCTCAGCTTCCTCATCTATAAATTGGGCTGGAGAAGGAAATGGCAAACCGCCCCAGTATCTTTGCCAAGAAAACCCCAAAGGGGGCCACAAAGAGTCAGACACAACCGAACAAGGGCCCCTTGACTTCCGTGTCCCCAACTCATTATCTCTCCCCCAAACCCTCCCTTTCACTGTTGAGGGCATCGCCCTCATCCTAGGCCCCTAGGCCCACACCCTGGCAGCCATCTTGTATTGTTCACTGTCTCTCCCCTCTTGCCCCATAGCCAAGCTGGTGCCAAGGCCTGTTAACAGTTGGAGCTATCTTCTCAACATCTCTTGAACATGCCCCCTTCTCTACTGGGACACTGGTGCGGACTCTCATCACCTCATCTCCATAACCCCGGTGGATGGGGGTGGGGGGTCCTTCCTGCCTTTAGTCTATAAATTGACTATTCAACTGTCTTTTAACTCAAAGATCTGACCTCCAGGGCTCCTTGTTATCTCCAGGATCACAGAGAAAGTGCTCTGGCTTTTAAAGCCTTTCCCCTCCTCCCACAAATGAAACAATTGATCCCCCAGGGACCCTGTGCAAGATCTCAGAAGGCTGAGAGTGGGGGAGGGTACGTGTGGGGGGGGGGGAGGCGGGGCTTGGTCTTGAGGGGCTTTGAACACCCAATAGGGAAGGTTGTGTCTGCTCCTGGAAGCTGCGGAGAGCCAGTGGCGCTTACCGAATGATGGTGTGAGCTGTGGTCAGACTGTCTTTGGCCTCCTTTGTATCTCTAGCCCTTAGCACAATGCCTGATCCTTGCTGGCAGAGACTGACTGACTAGATCAAAGCTCAGCAAACCCCTGCAGCTCTACCTCCAGCCTGCCAACAGCTAAGAATGGGCCTGCCATTTTAATTTATTTTAATGAAAATTTAATGAAAAGAAAAAAAGTTCCTCCCCCACTCATTGAGATGGCAAGACGTGATACCATCCTACCCGTGAGCTCCGTCTCACAAAACATTAGATGACATTCTATTTTAACGTAAAACTTAATTTAAAAATGTAAACCCCACAAAACTAGGGTGGGCCTAATCTACCTGCCCCCTCATGACATTCCATTCACAAGACTGAAAGGATCTTAGAGAATATCGAACTCGGACAGAAACAGGTGGTGCCGAGGGCATACTAATTGCAAAACCCACAAATGAACGTGATCCATCTTGTTAAACATTTCCAAAACACATTTTAACTTGGTGGCCTGGAGTTTGATACCTGTGGTCTAGGTCACCCATCCCCCCTATTTTACTTAGGAAGAAGCTGAGGACAGGAAGAGAGGCTGAGGTCTGGCAGTGAGTGGCCCCCTACCACCTCCCCCCTCCCCTTTCCGGGCTTCTGACAGCCTTGCCCCTCTCCTCAAGCTCCGAGGGGCAGTGGCTCTGGCTGCCTGGCTGCTTCTTGGACACAGTAACACTCCATCTCTAAACTCTGAGTCTTTTCTTTGGCAGCACCCCACACTTGGAATGCTCCCCTGCCTCACTTTCACCTCCTGGCTTCCTTCAAGCTTCCACTGTGGTCCGTTCTCCGGTTTGACGTCTGATCAGAAAGTCAATTTTATATTAACCATCCTTTGGGATGATTGTGCACTCTCTTCACCCAGCACAGATGGAGAGCTGATGACATTTCAATTCTAACTTGATTGGTTATGGGCCTGACCTTGGAATTGGGGGGCAGATAAAGTGAGAAAACTGTGGCAGAAGGACCCCTGCAAAGGCTGGGCCATCATGGGGGGGGGCCCTCCCCCACTGCTGGATTGTTACTATCGATGCCATGGGGCATTAAGATCCCAATTCCCCGCCCCTTGGGAACCTGTCTGGACAGCTCAGAATCTCCTTCTTTTCAAGCCAGATTCCTAGCTCTCCTGACCCCTGCAGAGAAGGAATTTGGTTGTCTTCCTCTGAAAAACCGAGCTGATTATTCTCATACATAAAAGACAGAGGGAAGGTTTTTCTTCCTCTCTCTTTTTAAAAGTGTTCACACTGGGTATGGAGACACAATGAAGGTAGGAAGCGATTTCACTGAAAACAATGTGCGGATGAGTCAGGTCCAAGTGTGGGCTCCGAGACTTGGGAGCCCCTGCCAAGTTCCCATTGGAGAACTGACCCCCTCAGCAGGCAGGCTCCAAGCCAGGCTGGCGGGGGAGGGGGTGGGGTGGGGGGAGGTGGGGAACCATGGCTCCCAGGCTCAGTCTGTCCTGGCATGAGAATCCCCCTACCTTAAACACAGCCTGCTTTGCTGGGCCAAGGGCATGGAGAGAGCACATGGGGAAAGCTGTTGTGGCCAGCATCACCCTTCAGTCCACAGGATCCCGTTTCCAGCCGTCTGGAAGGCTGTGCCTACCTGGTCAGACGAACATGTGGTAGTTCAGAGAAACCTTTTTTGCCTGTCCTCATCATATGGCTGGGAGCCAGGCGTTTCAGGGCCAAATTCTGCTGTGAATCCACCCTCTCGGGGCTGGGGAAGGAGCCTCAGAGGCTTCCTGTCCAGAAACAGGAGCCTCCTCTGCCCAAAGTCCTCCAGGGAGGCAGAACCCACCACCGCGGAAGGAAGCCCATTCTATCTGGGGACTAAGCGTGCCCCGAGTCGAGAACCTAGATAGCTGCCCTAACACTTACAGAACCTGGCCTGAGGACCTGGAGGAAGAAAAGTTCAGGGTAGTAATTCAATTTCTAACCTGAATTCCCATCTTTGTGTAAGTGTGTGGGGGAGGGGTCTCCCAAACAGCTCCTTGCTCTGCTCAGCCCCAGAGGGCTGGATAACCTTTCCACTAAAGATGATCTCAAAGAGGAATAGGCACAGGGGTCGTTGAGGCCTTTGCCAATCGGACCTGTTAGCGTAAGGACTTGGCAGGACAGCCCCGGACACTGAGGAGCTGGACTGTTTTTGGAGGAAGGTGACCAGTGGGTACAGATGAAAGGCAGGAGGGATGCCCCTCTTCAAGGAGAGCCAGCCGAGGGGACGAGGTGATCAAACAGTTTCTGACTGTGTGGAGGAGGGGCCAGACCTGCTCACTCCCACCACCAGTCTCACTTCAATCCACATGGGGGAAAATTTATTCTGGTGAGCAAACTCTTTGGATGTCACGAATGCGGGAAATCCTTTAGCCAGAACGAAATCTATCTCAAAAATAAGAGGATTAATGGTGGAGAGAATCCCTCTGAATGTAATGAAGGTGGGAAATTCAGTGGGCGCAGGACACAGCTTCCTGTGCACCTAGCAGGATTCAGAGAGATTCCAAGGGTTGCCCTTTGGCTGTGAGACGTCTTTGAAGGTTGCAGAATTGAGAATCTCTGCCCTTCGAGGGAGCTTAGGGCCCAGTGATCTCTTCTCCCTCTCCTGACACACAAAGAGGTGGTCATTCGGCCTCTGCTGGGGGTGAGGGGGCTGCCTGCTTGACTCTGGCACACAACTGCACCTTGATGTCTCCTCACACTGCCGACATTTTGCAGACACTACGGTTTCTGCCAAACTGACTGCTCTGACCTGTTTTCCCTTCCAAGGAAGGCCCCCAGGTGTGACTGACATCAGATGTCTGCCTCCAGGCTCCCTGGTCCTAGCTGTGTGGGCAGGGGGGTGTCAGAGAATCCTGGCCCAGGGGCTGGTGGGCCTGAACCAGCAGAGGTCGTGGAGACCAAACACCTCCCCCCCATTGTACGGGGAAGGACACTGAGACTCAGGGTCACCCAAGTGTCAGAAACACCTCCTGATGCCCCTGCCCAACGACGCCTTTCTTTGGGACGCTGTACCTTGCACTAGTGAGCCTAAGACTAAAGCCTTTAGAGTCTGACCTCTAGGCCCATCACTCCAGTGATCTGCGACCCAGAGCCAAGAAGAGGACCGGGAACGGGAGGGACTAAGCATTTATTAAGCACCTACTGTGTTCCAAGGCGCTGTGCTGAGCTCCTCCATGTATTAAACACCTACCGCATCGTCCCCCCCCTTCACCCTGGTAGGTGAAGCAGTTCTCCAGGAGCGTCCCCTCCCCCCTGGCTGCCCATCAGAGGTGGTCACCTCGTTCCTGAGCTGTCCACCCCAGCACCACCACCTGCTGTCCCTGGACACGTCCAGCACTTCCCACATCTCACACTTGTCTTCTCCACGAACCCCTCAATCTTGGCGCCTGCACCCCGCAACCGCTCCTGTCTCCACCTGGGCCGCACGCACCCCCCCCCACGTGGTTTGCACGCTCATCTCCCACATTAGACTGTAAGCTCCTGGAGGGCAGGGATTTTTTCGGGGGGTGGGTGGGAGGGGTTCCTCCTATCCTGAGAGCTCAGCACTGAGCAGCAACTTCTAAACGCCGCCTCCCTTTTTAGGGGCCCAAGGACCCCGCCCGCGCCGACGTCACGCAGAGGCCCCGCCCCCGGCGCGCCCCTGCCCGCCCCTGCGCGCATGCGCACGGCCCGGCGGCGGGCGCACGCACCTGTTGCTGTCTCTGCAGGAGCGGCTCCAGGGCGCACAGACGCAGCACGAGCAGACCACGGAGCAGCTCCCAGCTGGTGCGGCTGCGGTACGCCGCCGCCGTGTCGTCGAAGTTCACGGGGGGCACGGGCGCGGGCCGGGGCGGCTCGGAGCCAGCCTCGGGGCCGGGGCTTCCGTGGGGCTCGGCGGGCCGCTCGCGAGGGGCCTCGGCCGCCACCGACGAAAGCCGGGCCGAGGCAAGCCGAGGGGTGGTCGCGCGCAGCAGCGCGGGCAGGAGGAACCTCAGGGCCATAGAGGAGCGCGAGGCGTAGCTGGGGCGCCGGCCGGGCCGCCGCCCTTTATGTGGCCGCTGGCCCCGCCCCCAGAGACGAGGCCCCACCCCCGGCGGAGACCAGCCAGTGAGCCACGGGAGGGGTGGGGGTGGAGGGAGATGAGCCCCGCCCAGCTCCAGGGTGAGGCCCCGCCCCTGCCGAGATAAGCCTATGAGCTGCGCTGGGAGAGAGAAAGCCCCGCCCAGCCCCGGAGTGAGGTCCCGCCCCCCGGCCGAGCCGAGGGACAAGGCCAGATCTTCCTTCCCCACCCCCGCCACGCCACCGCCCCAACTTCTTAGCCTTCTCAGGCTTTAGGTCCACACCGGCCACTGACCCTAGGCCCTGCCCTGCGTCCTTCTCCCTTTCTCCCTGGCTTCCTACAGGGGAAGTGGAATGCCCCTCTCCTTTCCTGCAGGCCACGCCCCCTACCGGTGGGCGGAACTTGCGGCCACGTGCGGGTGTTTATCCAGGCCGGAACCCGGGATTGGCTCTGGGTCTGGAGGTGGGGTGGGAGGCAAGGAATCTTGGGGCTCAAGACTTCCTTTTACGGGGTGGGGAGAAACTGAATCTCCAGACGTCTTGCATGTTTTAAGTCTGGGATCCTGGCAGGGGGTCCGTCCCTGCCTTCGCTCCATTCAGGCTTCACTCCATTGATTCTGTATAAATGCATTCAGTCATTTCTTAGTGCATTCAGGGGGCCACTCCTCCCGTCCCTCCCACCTCTGCAGGAGCCCCACCCTGAGGGGGGAGCGTCCCTGTCTCTGCGCTTGTTGAGGTTTGCCCCCTACCTCCAGGTTTTCCTTTGACCGGCTCTGAGGGGCTCCCCCATATTGCGATGAGATGTCTCCGCCTTTCTCCTCGTCGGCTCATTCCCTCCCTTTCTCAGCTTCAGTTGCTCCCTCCTCACGGTCTGTAAACATGCCTGGCTCCCTGGATCCTGGCTTCCCCTCAAACGCTCTTCTATCTCTCCTCTCTGCCCTTGCCGCCTCCAGAAAGAATCATGTGCCTTGCTCTGCCCTCCGTTTCTTCACCCCTCACTTCTCCACCCCTGATGATCTGACTTCGGACCTCATCCCTCCACTGGGGCGACTCTCTCTAAGGACACAAATGACCTCCTCACTTCTAAATCTGATGGCCTCTTCTCAGATCCCTTTAGGCAGCATTGGACCTTGTGGAGTATCCTCCTCCCCTGGGCACAAACTTGGGTCCTCCGAAAACAAACTCAGTGCTGTTTCCGCTACACGGGGGAGCCGAGGACTGGGATCCGTACTCTAAGATTCGTCAGTATTCAGACCCTGAGCAAGGCACTTCTCTGATCTGGGCCACAGTGTCCTTTTCTGTAAAATGGGCATGAAGGCACTTCTCTGATCTGGGCCACAGTGTCCTTTTCTGTAAAATGGGCATGATCAGTCACCCAGCAAGCACTCGCTGAGCACAGTGCCTGGAGCCGCTATCTGCACTTAAAGGAGCGATCCATAGCCCTTGCCCTCAGGGAGCTTATAGCGTGCCCCAGCGTGAGCCTCAGCCGGGTTACACTCACTGCACACCCTCACGCTGATTGCCCTTTGGGTCGTGGGGCTGCAACATTAACAAAATACAAAACTTAAAATATTATGAGACATGCTTCCTCTAATGCCCTTTCTAGACTCCTGGAAAGGCCCTTGGAAAGGCGTTGATGTAAATCAGGGCCAAGGGGGAAAAAGTTCATTAGGGAAGTGTATTAAGGGTGGTGACCAAATTCAACATTTGTCTCCTTCTCGTCCTTACCTTCCCACTGGTCTGCAGTAACGTGCTAGTGATGAGGGCACCGTCTCTGGGAATCCCCTTGAATCTGGAATACAGTCTCTGGGAGCCCCCTCGAACCCTCCTTGAATCTTCCAACTAGATCTGGCCTTAAGGCCATAAGCCTTACATTATCATTATGCCCAAATCTCTACCTCAGCCTTGCCCTCTATTGTTACTATCATATGCATACCTTCAGTTACTTCCCAACCCTGATATTATCAATATCCATGCTTTCAGCTACTTCCCACCCTTAATCCCATTTGCTTGCTTCCTGGAGTCTGACCTCATCTCATCCTCCTTAGACTCCTCAAGACCCTCCCTAAAGCCCTCCTCTACTCACCCCAGACCACCCTTCTATCCCTCCTACAATCTTTGTGTATATAATTGCCATCTTGCTTCCATGAAGGCGCTCAGATTCAATCTAACTCAGTCTAAACTCAGTTTAGATTGAATCTAACCCGCTTGTGAAAACAGGCATCACAAAGGGTGGGGTTTCTTAAGACAACCCATTATGGTGAATCCCTTTTGTCTTTTCCCTTGGCTGAGAAGGCTTGAGTCAAATTCTTTCAGCAGGACCCAGCGTGTAAGTATTTTAGGATCTCGAGCACCTCTAGAAACCTATGGTTCCCTACCATCATCATTTTGCTTAGACCTCTTCACTAGGACCCACCCTTCCCAGAGGATAAAGATACAGATGGAAACCATGTTGGAAGGCCTGTTTGGATCTTCCTTCTTCTTTCTCCTCCTCCTCCCCCTTCTACTTCTTCTTCATCTTCTTCTTTTCTCTCTCTCTCTCTCTCTCTTTCTCTGTCTCTGTCTCTCTCTCTTCCCCCTCCCTCCTTCCCTCTCTCCCCCTGCTTCTGAAAGCTAGAAATAGCTTAGATATAAAAATAAATTGTTTCTGACAGTCTTGAATCTAAATCACAGAGCACAGTATTAGTATAAATATTTTTTCTTCAGCAGTGACATATAAAGACAGGATCAAAAATACTTAAAACAGGAAAAAACAAAATGGTGAACTGTGCATGAGAATATGAGCTAATGGGCGGCCAGTACATGTGCTTGATGGGTTTCTTAGAAAGAGGAGACTGCTGCGGGGCTCAGAGTCAGAGAGTTGGTAAGTCGTGTGTGACTCTGTGACCCCAGGTGGGGTTTTCTTGGCAAAGATCCTGGAGTGGTTTGCCATTCCCTTCTCCAGCTCATTTTACAGATGAGGAAATTGAGGCCAACAGGATGAAGTGACTTGCCCAGGGTCACACAGCTGGCCAGTGTCACGCTGGATTTGAACTCGAGTCTTCTGGATTCAGCCCTGGTCCTCCATCCACTGAGCTACCCTGCCTCCCCAGAGTCAGAGAATGGCTTCAAATCCCAACTCTGCTGTGAGCCAGCCCTGTGGCCCTGGACAAGTCATTCTTCTTCTCAGGCTTATTTTCCTCCAATGTAAAATGAGGGTAGTAATAGTACCTTCCTCCCAGGGTGGTTGTGTTCAGCAAACCTTTTGGTGCCCCCTAAGTGCTGGGTGACTATTATTTTGGGTGGTCTCTCCTGCACGTGGCTGTTATGGGGAATCCAACAAGATAATGGATGGGAAACACCATATAAGTGTGGGCTGTCTTCTTGCCGCCTCCCTCCTTCGCTGCTCTCCAAAGGCGCTGTGTAAACGCTAAAGGCACAAGAGGAACATGGGGGTAATGATCATGACTACCATCTTTGTCACTTCATTCTTCTCCTCTTGTATTCATGGCATTCAGAAAGAAACAGGAGACAAGTCTTCCTCCTACTCTTGGTTGTTTATTTGTAATGTACTGTGTACTGTTGTAATGGAACGAAGGGGCTGGCGTATAAGCTTGTCCTCAGTGGGCACACTGAGAGAATCTCCAGGGCAGACTGGATGACGGTGACGGCTTGAAGCTCCACCTCTTCCCATGTTCCTCTGTGCGCTTTCTTAGGCAGTGGAGGATTCTTTGGTGCAGAGAAAGTCTTATAAAAATGTTATTCTGAAATGAATCATTTTATCCATCGCAATGCTCCATTTTATCAGCTGAAGCACCGAGGCTACTTGGGAGCCTGTACTGGCTTTGTCATCCCTTAAATGTTTGTGAAGGATAGCAAGCTTCTGATGTGTTGTTCCAGCTGCTCAACTGTGTCCTAAGTGGTTGCTACCCTGTGGTGCTATGTTGCACCGCTCCCGAGGTTTCCTTGAAAAGTTCGCATCCATTACCAAGTCCAGGCTTCTGGACCATTGCCATCATTTCTGGCTGCAAGGACCTGGTCTTGTGTTTGCTGTTACAAACTCATTAGTTTCTGCAAACAGACCTGCATGACTCAGCCATCTGCTCTGCAATCTTTCCTGGGCATATTGGTGATTGAGTTATTATCATTCTTAGGTCTCTTGGGGCAAGCTTTTGGGCCTGGTGCTGGGCAACTGCACGTGGGGCCTGGAGTATGCCGAGAACACAGGGGGCTGGCAAGTAGGGAGAGAGAAATGCTGGTCTGGAGAAGTTTTTTAAAAAATAAAATATCACTATCCTTTGTTTTTACGCACTGTTCTATACCCATAGCTCCCCACCTCTGCAAAAGGAGCAGCTAAGGGGCTTTCTTCTATCTGGAGGTACTTTTAACAAGGTTCTTTGGTGGGAGGAGTGTCTGCCTTAGCTCATTTGACCCTCAGAAGAACACTGAGGGCTAGGAGCTATGAATGATCTGCACCCCAGGAAGGTAAGT
Source organism: Phalanger gymnotis (assembly GCA_028646595.1). Taxonomy (NCBI): domain Eukaryota; kingdom Metazoa; phylum Chordata; class Mammalia; order Diprotodontia; family Phalangeridae; genus Phalanger; species Phalanger gymnotis. The sequence continues at coordinate 4,715,543 of CM053622.1, forward strand.
GCCCTGCCTGGGGCTAACAGGTCTAGCTGTCTGGGAACAAAACCTGTTTATCTCTGAGGTCAGCTTGTCCTGGAATTTTAGATTTGGGAGGAACTGTCTGGCTGGCCAGCCCTGTGAATGATCCAGGTGGGAAAGCTGGCGGTGACTGAGTGAAGGCAGGAGCAGTGAAGGGGAAGGACAGACTCCTTGAATTTGCCAGAAGCTCAGGGATTGTCTCTAACTCTGCCTGCTCATTTTCCAGAGGTTCAGAGAGAGGGCTGAGTTTCCTCTGGGAGCCCACACACACACTCGAACCCATGCCTTCTGCAGCCTGGCTCTTCCTAATACTTGAGTCAAAGAGGGCTCCTAGGCTCAGGTGGCCAGTAGTTTGGTGGTGCTATTGACCAAATGAAGAGAGGCAGGGGGACGACCAGCTTTGGGGGTTGATGTCATATGTCCTGTGGGACACAGGGGCGAGCACTGGGTTTGGAAGCTGAAACTCCCCTTGTGCCCCATTTCCAGCCCTTTCTAGGCTTCTGACACGCCCCTGGATGAAAGGACCTGAAGAGGTCTAAGCAAAATGATGATGGTAGGGAACCATAGGTTTCTAGGGGTTCTCGAGATCCCAAAATACCTACATACTGGGTCCTGCTGAAAGAATTTGACTCAAGCCTTCTCAGCCAAGGGAAAAAACAAAGTTTATCAGGGATTCACCTTAATGGGTTGTCTTAAGAAATCCCATCCTTTGTGACTCCTGTTTTCACAAGCTGGCCAGATTCAATCTGAGCTAGACTGGATCTGAGGGCCTTCAATGGAAGCAAGATGGAGATTATATACATAAAGATTGTAGGAGGGATTGAGGGGTGGTCTGGGATGACTAGAGGAGGGCTTTAGAGAAGGTCTTGAGGAGGAGTCTAAGGAGGATGAGATGAGGTCAGACTCCAGGAACCAAGCAAATGGGATTAAGGGTGGGAAGTAGCTGAAGGCATGGATATTGATAGTATCAAGGGTGGGAAGTAGCTGGACAATAAAGGGCAAGGCTAAGTAGAGATTTGGGCATAATGATAATGTAAGGCTTATGGCCTTAAGGCCAGATCTAGTTGGAAGATTCAAGGAGAGTTCAAGGGGGCTCCCAGAGACTGTGCCCTCTTCAGACCCACAGGTCAGCCATCTGGACCTCATCTGTGAGGGCTCTATTTCCTGTCTTTGTGAAGGCTGACCTTCATGCCTGGGATACACTCCCTCCTCACTTAGCTCCAATGTGAGGTCAGGTAGAGTTTATCAGTGTTATCAGAAGGGCCAAGGAGCTGGTGGCTGGATAACAGCCAGTCCTTGCTACCTGTAGCAGCAGAGAGGACGTGATGATGGGGCAGCTTCAGAGAAGAGGCCAGGCACTAACACATCTGAGGGGCTGAGAGGCAAGAGAGGGAGCTCAGAGAGAGAAGTCAGGGGTTGATGATTGGTTTGCAGTATAGGGCAGGGCAGGGAAACCGATATGGAGGATATCAGTGTCAGAAAGTAATGAGAACCTCCAGCTTCCTGCTGCAGCTGGGGCCTTTTCAGGAATGGGATGGTCTGGGCTACTGACATCCTTAGGGTCAGTGTGGACTTTCTTCCTTGATCCCTAAAGGAGCACCCCCTGCCTCAGGACACCCTAGTGGGATCTGAGGCCTCCAAGAAGAGGTGTTAAGCAGCCGGCTGGAAACACAGGCTCGGGGGAGACTTTCATGGCTGACATCCTGTTTCTGGGAGTAAGAGGAAGAGGGAAGGGGGAAAGAGAGGGGGAAGGGAGAGAGAAAGAGAGAAAGAGAGAGAGACAGAGAGACAGAGAGAGAGAGAGAAGCCATGTTAAGAAAGGCCCCAAGAGTTTTCCAGACATTTAAATAGGTCTTAGCTGGAAAGGACATCCCGATGCATTGGAGAAATAGCTTCAGGAAGGTGGCGGCAAGACTTCTCAAGAGCCCACTGTTTCACTGTCTTATAGGGGCAGCCCCTACCTGCTTGGCCTTGGATCTGATCATCAAACCCCTTGAATGGCAGGAAGGTATAGTGTATTAATGGACAAATCTGGGATCATAGGCTTCCAGCAGGACTAAAAGAAACCAGGCCTAGGAAAACTCCAATAAAATTTATGTGTTTAACAGTCTGGGCAAAACAATAAGAGCATATTATTTCATAGGGGCTGGTATACAGAGCAGATTGGAGTGGATGGAAAGAGTCATGCATTTGGAGTCAGAGGACCTGGGTTCAAATCCCATCTCTGCCACTTACTAGTTGTGTGACCTTGGGCAAGTCACCTCCTTTTTCTGGGCCTCAGTTTCCTCATCTGTAAAGTGAGGGGGTTGGACTAGTTGGCTTCTGAGGCCCCCTCTCGATCTAGATCTATTATCCTCCCATCTCTCCATTCCATAGAAGCTTAGCAACATCTCTCACCCTTGTCTGGCACCTCCTGCCATGATCCCTTGGTCTGCCCAGATCTCTGGCCTAGTTAGGTGGGGTTATTTAAATTACCCAAGGCTGCTCCCCTAGGACATCCTGGTTGAGGGGATGGAACTTGGGTCGGGGTACAGCCTGGCATTCACTCCTCATTCCCACTCCAAAATAAGTGAAAGAATAGAGCATTTTTTGGTGGGAGGCTTGGAGAGAAATTCATAGGACATTTGTCCTTTTTCTTGGCTACTAGGGAGTTGTATCATGGCATTAAGGAAGGGCAAATGTCCTGATTTTCAAAAGAAAGGGAAGAGAATCGAGTCTGCAAATGAAGGGCTGGTGAACTTGACTTCAGTTGTGGCAACATCTAGGAAAGGAAGCCAGTGGAATCTCCAAGAGCACCCAAGGGTGCAGCCGGAACAGGTGATGCTGGATTAACCCCATCTCCTTGTGGGACAGGGTTCCTGACGCCATGGGTCAGGATGATGCCACCGTAGCGACAGTTTACCTCTCACATCATTCTTGAGGAAAAGATGGAGAGATATGGGTTAGATGACAATACAGACAAACGTGGATTGCAAATAGACCCAAAGGTTAGCCATTATTGATGTCACTTGGGGAGATGGCCTCCAGTGGGGGGGGACGACCCTCCAACAGATCTTTATGGATTCACTGGGGATCTGGGGATGACTCTGCTCTTGCCATGGCTTGGGTAAAAGCATAGATGATTCACTTATAAGATTTGCAGATCACCTAAGGCTGGGATGGCCCACAAACATGGTGTATGGTCAACCCAGCCCCCAAAGAACCTTGATGGGCTGGCACAGGGGGCTGTATCTCAACAGGACAGAAGTAAGGTCTTCAGAGTTGTGTTTGAAATATTGACTAGATAAGATGGAGGTGTGTTGTTAAGCAAAATTGTCTCCTTAGCATGGCTTTTGTTTCTTTTGAGTGGAAGTACTTTCAGCTGTTAAGTGCTAAGCCCCAGGCCCAAAGCCCTATCAGGTGTGAAACCTGTGTGGGTATAGATTAATGACTTAAGAGGGGCCAACTCGGGAACCAATGGTCTCTGGTCATTGAGGCGGGTCTTGAGAACGCCAGAGGCTCTTCTGCAAGGAGAGGCGAGCCAAGGGACAACTACAGCAGAGGCAGGAAGCTGTGGAAGCAGAGCCGACCCATGTGTAGACCCAGGAGTGCGAGCAAGAACTTGAGACCAGTAAAAATGATTTGGCTAAATACTATCTTGTTTTTCTGTGGCCTCCTGGTTACTCTTGTGAGGTGGGCTTTCTGGGCCTGGAGTCTTTTTGTCAAGATGTCAGGATGGGGAGGCTGGTTCACGGTTCTGCTGCGGTGAGGCCTAAATAAATTTTTTGTTGTTTTCTACTTAGAGAATCCCTCATACCTTGCAATTTCGAACCATTCAAACATATACCCGATTATATTTGAGATTATAAATTCGGCCTTCCTACTACGGGAGGGGATGTGTGGTTAGAAAACGGTTTGTTAGAAAAAAAATCTGAGTGTTTCAGTGAATCATAAGTTCAGTATGAGGGAACTGTGATAGAGGAGCCAAACACGAATACATACGTACGTACATACTTACACACACAATGTAATCTTGGGTTAAGGGCAGCTGGGGGCACCATAGTGGATAAAGCGCCAGGCCTGGAGTCAGGAAGACTCATCTTCCTGAGTTCAAATCCAGCCTTAGACACTTACCAGTTGTGTGCCCCTGGGCAGGTCACTTTACCCTGTTTGCCTCAGTTTCCTGATCTGTAAAATGATCAGGAGAAGGAAATGGCCAACCACTCCAGTATCCTTGCCAAGAAAACCCCAAATGGGGTCACCAGGGGTCGGACATGAGTGAAGCAACTGAACATGAAAAAAGATGTAGTTTCCAGAAATTATGTTGTGATAGCCCATGATCCTATCAAGTTAGAAAATATATTTAAGTCACTTTGTGAAGCTTAAAGCACGCTATAAATGCCAGCTATTGTCATTGTGTTCATCATGAGCATCGCCAGTAGTGCCACCACAACTGCTGCACTGGAGGATGACCCTGCTGGAGGCTGGGGTTCAGTCCTGGGCACTGTGGGCTAAGAAGGCTGTTGATAAATGGGAACGTGATCAGCGTCGGGAAGGACCTTGGATTCACGCTGTACGGTGATCTGTTGAAGGTTCTGAGGGAGGGTGTCTGTCTCTCAGCACCAGATCAGTGTATTACAGAAGGCAAATACAGTGTTCTGCATCCAGGCTCTGACCTCCCATGTTCTGATGGACCTTCCAGCTCTGAAGTCCCAGAGAGGATGTGATAAGTATGTTCATGCTTTTGAAGGGCTCTGAAGTCGTAACCTGGTTCTGCTTGGGCCCAGAGGGCAGAACCAGGAGCAGCGGGGGTTGGGAGGGTGAGGGGTAGAGGAGGAAGGCCAAGGTTCACATTGGATGTCAGGATAAACTTCCTAACAACCAGGGCTGCTCTGAAATGTATAGGGCTAACTGGGTGGAGGTGGGTGAATTCCCTGTCACTGTAGGTCTTTGAGCCCATTGACCAGGGATGTTGGAGAGAGGATTCTTGTTTGGGATGGGGGTGGGGTTTGGACAAGATACCTTCTGAAGTCAACCCAGAGATTCTAAGACTCTATGATTCTTTTTTTCTTTCTTTCCTCCTTGCCCCTTTTCCATCTCTCAAGGAAGCTTGCAGTAGGGTTCAGGGGAGCTTACTCCCTGTTTCAACAATCCAGGTAGGAGCTGTTGTGGGGGTGAAAGACCACAGAAGCCCAACAACAAGAATGTTACCAGCTTGCTGCAAAAGCCCAGGTTCTTTTGATCTGCTTTGGTAAGGAAAGCAACGTTAGGGGGTTGACAAGCTTTAATTCAGCAATAAATATCATTCACTTAGTTCAGGGGAAAAAGCCAGCACCCTGAATTTTAGGGCAAAATACAAACAAAGTACAAACATCAACAGACAGACCTTGTCTGATTCAAATCCCAATACATAGTTACCAGAGTTTAACAGTCTCAGCATCCGGGTTACAAGCTGGAGGGCTCTTAGCTACAGCTGCCCCGAGTCTCCACATCACCAAGAGGGAGAGCCCTGCACAAATGGCTCTGTCTTTTCTTAAAGCATTGCAGATGTCATCAAATGTCATCTGAATGACCAGAATTTAGGCTCCTATGATTGGCTCTGGAGTTAGCACCTCCCCTTAGGGCCCCCCTTAGTTGCCAATCCACACCCACATAGGTTTTACACCTAATACTGGTTTGGGCCTGGGGCTTAGCACCTAGTAAGACTCAATGAAAAACACTAAATTACTCAAAGGAAACAAAAGCCAAACTCTTCAAGGGCACTTCCTTGAACTAAGTGCTAAGAGCCCATTTTGCTTACCAACACACTCCCTTTGAGTTTGCTTTGGAAGAAATGTTTTTTGGAAGCTTCTTGAGGGCGGGGACTGTCTTTTGCCTTTTTTTGTATCCCTAGCATTTAGCGCAGTGCCTGACATATAGTAGGCACCTAATAAATGTTGACCGTCTCTTCTTTTTTTCCTTTTCTTTCTCTTTCTCCTCTTTTTCTTTCCCTCCTCCTCCTCCTCTTCTTCCTTCTCCTCTTCTTCTTCCTCCTCTTCCTCTTTCTCCTCCTCCTCCTTTTCCTTTTCCTCCTCCGCCTCTTCCTCCTCTCATTTCCAACTGGCTCTCTCTCAGTTCTCATCCATTTTGAAAGCCAGACGTTTCCTTGCCTTCTCTGCCTTGAGCAGCCATCTCAAAGCTACCCAGCAGTCAGTGTCCTAAGAAAAGTCCCTTTCTTGAGAAGAGCATCTTTCTTTCTGTGCCTCATCTACCTCGAAAGATTTGTCCTGCAAGTTGCAGGCTCTGCATCTAGGCATGCATGCCGGTCACCATCCTCTGCCTCTGGCTACCAATCCCATCCGGCTCTGAGATTATGCGATCCCAGGAGCCCCGGTGGGGAGCCAGAATTCAGAAACACAACTCCCGAAGTTTGAATAGGTGGCCCTTTCACGCTATCTTCCCAGCCCACCATCCGGATGGCGATGCAGACTCCCTTGGCTGGCCACCCTGTCCCATGACCTTGGGCGTGGGGTGCAGCAGGGGCAGAAGGGGGGGGGCTCCTAGAATGATGGCTTTAGAGCTAGAAGGGACCATCCAATTCACCCCCTTTGTTTTACAGATGAGCACACTGAGCCCTGAGGAAGGGAAGTGACTTGCCCAAGGTCACAGCTGTTAGTGACAAAGGCAGGATTGGAGCCCAAGCTGCTGACTCCAAAGCCGGAATTCTTCCCACTCTATTGCAATTGGGACTATGTGCACAAGCAGGTCAATACAAAGGGATTTCTCTTTTTGTTGTTGCTTTTTCTTTTCTTTTAACAGTGCTTAAATTTGTCTAATTGCATGTAAAAACAGTTTCCAACCTTCATTTTTGATAAGATTTTGAGTTCTAAATTTTTTCTCCCTCCCTCCCTTCCCCAAGATGACAAGCAATCTGATTTAGTCTGTATGTGTGCAATCCTGGAAAGATATGTCCTCATTAGTCATTTTAACACAAGGGAACTTCAAGGGAAAGAGCATTAATAGCTGGGGAGGAGGCTGATCAGATAGGTCTTGAGAGCAAGGCAGCCTGTGACGGGGAGCAGGAGGCACAGTCCAGACATGGGCAATCACTTGTACAAAATTATGGACTCTGAGGTCTCAGTGGTGATACCAGTATGGAGCACCAGCTGGAAGAGGACCAGACTCATTAGGCCTGGCTCTCTCAGGTCACCCAGGTCTCTGTGAGGTCAGAGAAATTCATTGACAAAAGATTGCTTTCCCATGGGGGAATTGATGTCCACAGCAGCTCATTAATATGTCATCTAAGGCAGGGAAGGGCTGCAATCAGCATTGATGGAGGAGATCCACAGCTTTTGGAACTACTGAAGAGTGTGTGTGTGTTTGTGTATTCTTTCTCATGTAGCCATCTTTATCTCTCTTCTGTCTGTACAACATCTCTGCCTGATGGTGGTGGCTTGTGGTACTGCTGAAAGTTGTTCAATGAAATTCCTTCTGAAAAATCCTTATCCAACTGAGTTAATTACTATTTGGATGAACAATAATTAATGTATCTGTCTGATCTGAAAGCATCCCAGGGTGATCCTGGGATATGCTAATTTTATCTCATTAAAAAAAGATGCACTTTTTTTCAAAGAAGGACTGGGGTGAGGATGAATATTTGCAAACAATCTGCCAAGACTAAGAAGATCCCAAGTTTGTGAGCCTCCTAGAGTATGTGTGAAAGAAGGATAGGTCCTCAGAAAGAGACTCTCTACAAATTTTGATTGGCATTGCTCTGGACAACTGTTAGGACCCTCCAGCTCTGTTATTCTCTGTTCTACATCCAATCTCTGACCTCCTATGTTCTAATGGACCTTCCAGCTCAGTTATTCTCTGTTCTATGTCCAAGCTCTGACCTCCTATGTTCTAATGGACCTTCCAGCTCTGTTATTCTCTGTTCTACGTCCAAGCTCTGACCTCTTATGTTCTAATGGACCTTCAAACTCTGTTATTCTCTGTTCTACATCCAAGCTCTGACCTCCTATGTTCTAATAGACCTTCCAGCTCTGTTATTCTCTGTTCTATGTCCAAGCCCTGACCTCCTATGTTCTAATGGACCTTCCAACTCTGTTATTCTCTGTTCTACATCCAAACTCTGACCTCCTATGTTCTAATGGACCTTCCAGCTCTGTTATTCTCTGTTCTACATCCAAGCTCTGACCTCCTATGTTCTACTGTACCTTCCAACTCTGTTATTCTCTGTTCTACGTCCAAGCTCTGACCTCTTATGTTCTAATGGACCTTCTAGTTCTGATATTCTCTGTTCTGTGTCCAAGCTCTAACCTCCTATGTTCTAATGGACCCTCCAGCTCTGATATTCTATGCTCTAGAGTCACTCCAGGCTCTGACATTCTATGTTCTGTGGTCTTTCCCAGGTCTGATGTTCCTGTGCTCTAAGGTATTTCCATCCCCACCTCCCACTCACTTATGGGTTTTGAGGGGAAGGAAGGATCTAGTGGGTTGGCTAGGGAACACTGATGGGGTGCAAGTACAGGGTAAGTCTTATATTACCACTTACACAGAGTCAGGGTGCATGCAAGAGGGTAAAGTTCTCTTATCTACCTTATTCCAGATGAGCACAATCCATGATGGAGATTGATGTCTGTGTCAGATATGGTACAATCTCTGCTGTGACCCTGACATTCCTGGAGCTGCTTCTGCTTATCATTTATTACTTGATATCAGAAGAACCGCACCCACACCCTATCACCTGCCACATGAGAGATTTAGGACTTGGGTCCTATTGGAGGTGAATCTTGGGATATCTTGTCTTTGTTCTCCACATCTTGTGTCCTCATACTATACTGCTTGCTTTTCCCCCCTTGTCTTTCTGAGCCCCCCTCCCCCACATCTGACCCCATTTTTAGCATTGCGTTGGCCAGACTTTTCACATCCCCAAAGTTACAGTTGTTTGTTATCATCCCCAAGGCCATCTAAGTAGGGAAAAGTCCTCTAGGAGACCTTTGAGACCTTGCCACCAAGGGGTGGAGTGCATCTTACTAGAGTCCCTGCCATGGGGGCCTGGCTATTTTTCTCCTAAAAGGCAAGATTTTATTGGTCCAGGGGGCTAGAACTTGAGCCATTGATGAAGCTTCCTGCTCTCCTGGGACATCAAAAAATAGCCCACTAAGAGTCAATGCTCCTCACTCTTGTTAAACACTCACTGCTGTGTGAGTCACCACACCCATCAGACCCTTTGACTACATGCATTTTCATATGGAAACAAAGTGGGGCTGCTCTTACTTGAACCAATGCTATAAATGAGATAATATATGTAAACCTTAAAACGCTACATAAGTGCTGTTATTGGAATCAGGAAGACCTGAGTTCAAATCCTCCCTCAGATGCTTAGTAACTGTGTCCCTGGGCAAATCACTTAATCCCTGTTTGCCTCAGTTTCTTGCGGCAAATGGGGATAATAATGATACCTATCTCCCATGTTGTTGTGAAGATCAAATGAGATAACGGAGCCTAGCACAGCGCCTGGCACATAGTAAGCACTATATTATGTCAACTATTTTTTTTATTTAAGTTTTAGATGATCTGCAAGTGTCTCATTTTATTATGACTCCAAGCTTGAACCACTGGACCACAGCACCTCCATGGAAAGCACATTCCTTGAAAACAGGAGAGACGACGCATGTTTGGATTTTGGCAAGATGGCGCCCTCATTGAGTGTTGTGTTTGGCTTCTCTTGTGACCTTGCGACATGAGATTTATTTATGTTGTTTCAGCCATTGTGTCTAGTGCTTTTTGGCATCTGCCCTCTTTAGCGTGTATCACTTTATTCAAGGCTTCCCACCTTTCCCTGGATCTTTCGTAGTTGTCCTTCCTTACGATGAAGTAACATTCCATTGCATTCAAATACCACTGCACATTTAGCAGCTCTCCAGTCTTTGGGCTTTTATTTTGCTTCCAGATATTTATTATTACAACTAATGCAGCTCTGCAGATTTTAGTACATATGAGTCTCTTCTCCCTTTAATAACCTCCTTGGGGTATACATAGGCTGGCATCAAAGATATAAACAATTTAGTAACTTTTATTGAATAATTCTAAATTGTTTTCCAGAGTAGTTGAGCCAATTCATAGTTTTGCCAGCAGTTAATTAGTGTGCTTGTATTCCTGCAACCCCTCCAGAAATGAGTTTTCCCATCTGAGGTTCCTTCATACAGACTTGTTTTAATTTTCTCATTATTAATGCGAACTTTTTTTAAAGTGACTATCACTAGTTTGTATTTTTTATTTTGAAAACTATGTCTTTTGATGACTTCTCTGTTGGGCAAAATGGCTCTTAATATTATAGATTTGTGTTCATTTCTTACAGATTTTGGATATATAACTTTTATCAGAGATATTTAATAAGGAGATTTCCATATATATATAAATATATATATATATATACATATATATATATATATATGTATATATCTGTTTTTTTGGAGGTTGGAAGGCAAGGCAGTTGGGGTTAAGTGACTTGCCCAAGGTCACACAGCTAGTAAATGCGGCAAGTGTCTGAGGCTGGATTTGAACTCAGGTCCTCCTGACTCCAGGGCCAGTGCTCTGCTCACAGCGCCACCTAGCTGCCCTATACATTTAATCTTTTAAAATAATTCTTATAGATGTTTCGTGTTTCTTACATCACCATTGTATCTCACGTCTATTTCTCCTTGTCCCTTCCTGAGAACCATCCCATATGACAAATATTGTGCTTTTTTTTTAGAGAGAAAAAAAGTCAGCATAATTGATTAATCCATTGAGAAAATCCCAAAACATGTACAATGGGTGACACACCATCTGACCTCCCACCTTCACAGAGGGTGGGTTGGGGGTATCTTCTCATCTTTCTTCATTTGATCTTTATGCTTTTGTTACATTTACTTTGGATTTTTTTGCATGTCAATATTCTTTCTGTTTATATTGTTGTAGTTACTATGACTTGCTTCTTAACTCCACTGACTTTACTCTGCATCAGTTCATGAAGAACTTTGCATACTTGTCTAGATTCATCACATGTGTAATTTCTTATAGCACAGGAATATTCCATCACATTCACATACCACAGTTTGTTTAGCCATTCCTCAATTGATGGGAATCTACTATTTTCCAATTCTTAGCTATCACAAAAAGAGCTGATATAAATATTTTGGAGTATATAGAGACTTTTAAGTTTTTTCTTATCAGTGGTTTCCTTAGGGGTAATAGAGTCTTTGGTTCAATGGATATGGACATTTTAGTCACTTTATTTGCATTTGCTTTCCAAAATGGTTATATCATTTGACAGTTCCACCAACAATATATTAGTGTGCCTATCTTCCCATATCCCCTCCAACATTGACTGTTGACATTTTTTTGGTCATTTTTGCCAGTTTTCAGGGTGTGAGGTGAAACCTCAGGGTTGTTTTAGTACACATTCCTTTTATTATTCATGGTTTGGAGCATTTTTTATGTGGTTGTGAATACTTTGTAGTTCTTTCAAGAACTGTTTATTCATATCCTTTGACCCCTTATCTATTGGAGAATAGCTATTACACACACACACACACACACAGAGACACAGAGTTGTTGTTGAGTCATTCAGTCACGTCTGACTCTTTGTGACCCCATGAACTATACAGTTCACGGGTTTTCTTTGCAAAGATACTGAAGTGGTTTGTCATTCATTTTCTTCTCCAGTAGATTAAGGCAAGCAGAGGTTAAGTGTCACACCATTTTTAAGTGTCTGAAGCTGGATTTGAATTCAGGGCATCCTGAGTCCAGGCCAAATTCTTTATCTATTAGGCCATCTACTTGCCCTAATATATACATATGTGTGTGTGTGTGTGTGTGTGCGCGCACGTGCGTGTGTATGTGTGTGTGTGTACATGAAATCCTTATCAGAGATATTTGATATAAAATCTTTTCCCCATTTGCCCACTTCCTGTCTTACCTTCAATGCATTAATGTTGTCTGTACAAAAGCTTTTCAGTTTCAAGTAATCGAAGTTAACTATTTTAACTTAAATAATTGCCTTTATCTCTTGTTTGGTTAAGAATACATCTCTTATACATAGCTGTGAGGGCTATATGACTTGCTTCTCTTTGAATTTTATTTTTATAGTATGATCTTTAATATTAAGGTCATGTGTCCATTTAGAATGTATTGTGGAATGTGGTGTAAGGTGTTGGCCTAAGCCTCATTTCTGCCAGACTACTTTCCACTTTTCCCAGAAATTTTTTTTTTTTTAGTCAAATAAGGAATTTTTCCCTAGGTAAGGGTTATTGAGTCCTGTTGCTTCTGAATTTCCCTTGTGTACTTTGTTCCATCTCACTATTTTTTTAATCAATACCAGATGGTTTTGATGACTGCTGCTTTACAATATCATCTGAGGTCTGGAAGTGTTATTGCCTCTTCATTCTTACTTATTTTTCCCTTTGATATTCTAGACCTTTTGTTTTTCTAAATGAAATTTGTCATGTTATCAAGCTCTATAAAATATCCTCTTGGTAATTAGATTGATATAGCCTTGTAAGTCTAAATTAATTTTGTAGTATTGTTATTTTTATTATATTGTCATGTCCTGTTCAGGAGCACTGAATATTCTTCCAGCTATTTATGTCGTCCTTTACTTCTTTAAGGAGTGCTTAGTAATTGAATCTATACAAGACTTTTTTGTGCTTTGGGAAGTTGATCCCCAAATAGTTTATGCATATTATTTGAAGGGATTCCTCTTTCTGTTATTACTTCTTGTGTTTTGTTATTATTATACAAAATACATGTAAATACATAAAAATACATGAGATTGATTTTTGAAGATTTATTTTGTAGCCTGTAACTTTGTTGAAGCTATTATTCAGCCTTAATTAGTATTTTTGCTGATTCTTTGTAGTTTTCCAAGTAAAATATCATATCATAAGCAAACAGGGATAATTTTATCTCTTCTTTGCCTATCCTTTACTTTCTTTTTCTCTTGTCTTGTTGTTTCTGCTAACATTTCCAGAATTATATCAAATAAGAGTGGGAAGAGTGAGCATCCTTGCTTTACTTCTGTATTTATTAGAAAAGCTTATAGTGTATCCTCATTTGGTATGATGCTTGCTTTTGGTTTTATGATATTAAAAAAGGTTTTTCTATGCCTCTACTTTGTAGGGTTTAGCATCAAAATGTGTCGTACTTTGTCAAAGGCTTTTTCTGCATCTATTGAGATGATCATGTGGTTTAAAATGTTTTGGTTTTTAATGTGACTAATTATATCGATTGTTTTCCTAATGTTGAACCATTCTTGCCTCCCTGGTGTAAATCCCATGTGATCATAATGAATGATTTCTTGGGTAAAATGCTGTAATTTCTGATAGGATTTTGTTTAACATAATTGAATCAATGTTCATTAATGATATTTGCCTAGAGTTTTCATCTGTGTTTAATCTTTCCCTAGTTTAGGTATTATGACAATATTTGTTTCACAAAAGGATTCTGGTAGGGTTCTTTCTCAGTTTTTGAAGATAATTTGTGAAGTGTGGGTACCAACGGTTCTTTAAAAGTTTGGTAGAATCCATCAGGGTTTTCTTCTTTGGTAGTTCCTTTACAAGTAGATCTATTTCCTTTTCTGAGATTGGGTTATCTCAGATCTCCATCTGGTCTTCTGATACATTGGATGGCTTACATTTTTGAAGATATTTCTCTATTTCTTTTGTTTTCTCAGTTTTGTTAGCATATAACTATGTATAACACGTACTGATTGTTCTTTTCATTTCTTCTGGATTTGTTGTGACTTCGCCTCGCTCGTTTTCCATCTTATTGGTCCAAATTTTTGCTCTCTTCTTTTTTATCAGATTGGCTAAAGGGTTATTGATTATATTGGTCTTTTTAAAAAACCCAGCTTTCAAAAATTATTATTTCTAATTTTTTTATTTCCCTTGTAATTTTTAATATCTCTTCTTTTGTACTTATTTTAGATTTGTTTATTTGCTGATTCACTAATTAAAAATGCATCTTCTCTTAATTAATCTCATTAATATTCTCTTTTTCTATTTTGTTAATGTATAATTAACAAGATATGATTCCCACCCTACCACAGACTGCTCTAGATGCATCCTAAAAATTTTGGCAGTTGTTTCATTGTTATAATTTTCTTATAATAGTTACCATTTCTATGATTTATTCTTTGGCCCATCCATCATTTAAGATTTCATTGTTAAGATTCCATTTGGTCCTGTGTCTTTTCTTTGTGGTCCCTAAACTAGTTTCTGTTTTTACTCTATAGTGGTCTGTAAAGGATGTATTGCTTATTTCTTCCTTTTTACATTTGTTTGCAATCTCTCTGTGCCCTAGTACATGGTCAGTTTTCTGAAAGTTCCATGTAGTGCAGAGAAATATATATATTTATATGTATATACATATGTATATATACATATATATGCATATATATATATATATAATTACACTGTCCCATTTAGAAGGTGCTGTAAGTTTCTTTTTATTCCAGTTTCTCCAGAAATTTGTTCAGTTGTATATTTTCTCATTTGTTTATCTTTTTGTTAGACGTATCCAAAACTGACAGAGAAATATTGAAGTTTCCCATCACTATTGAATTACTTGAAGGTTAGATGCTTCCTTTGTGAATCTGAATACTAAGGCATTTGGAGCATATGAGTTTATTACTGATATTGGTTTGTTGTCTATGGTTCCATTCAGCATAATGTATTCTTTGTTTATCCCTTTGAATGGTTGTTTTTGCTTTGTCTAATACTGTGATGGCAACTCCTGCATTTTTTTGGATTCAGTTGGTGCATAGCAAATTTTTTCCCATCCCTTCAATTTTATTTTATATGTGCCTTTGTTTTCAAATGTGTTTCTTGTGAGTGACAGATTGTAGGGTTTTGTTTTCTTATCCAATCTGTCATTCTTTTTCATTTTAGTGGATTGTTTAATCCATTCACATTTAAAACTATAAGAGTTTGGTTTTAGGTCCTCCATCTATCTTTAAAAATTTTTTCAAGTTATGATTTTTCCCCCTTTCCTCCTGTAAACATAGTATCATATGTTCCTTTGGTTACTTTACTTTAATCTTTTTTTTTAAGGTGGCCCTATTTCCACTGGCTCTCTTCACTTCTGATCTCCTCTTCTCATTGGTTACCCCTTTCCCCTTAGGATTTTATTTACTACTTCCTTTCTCCAGCTTTTATCGGTTATTTATTTCTACCCTCTCTTTTTTGCTGTCAGGTAGATTCCCTCTTTCTGTCCTCCCCTTTAGCTAATCCTGTTTGTTAGTTTTTTTAAACTTCATTTTTTTGCATCCCTTTCCAAAAAGGATTTCTCTCACTGTCTTCATTATCCACCTTCTCTGTTTATTCTACATTTTTCTTCTTTGTATTCTTCATACAATCAAAGCTTCCAAAATATCCATTCTAGGGTCTGCCTTCTAGGAGCTTTCTGCCACTGGATTCTCCTCTTCTATCGTTCTTCATTTTCAGAATAATGCCGATTATTACACGTGTTAGAGAAGACACTGCCCCAAAGCAAGGCACCTTCCCAGCCCCTTTCCCCCATACTTTTCTATACTTTGTCTTGTTAACTTTTTTTTCTACATTTGCCTGGAAATCTCTTCCCTGTGTCCATACTGTCCCACTTCTCCAGGTGTGAGTTGCCTCCAGGGGTTGAACCCTGTTTAAGACAAGTAGATTTTTAAGATATCAAGTTCTCCTCCAGTATAAAGTCCTCATCTCCCTTAACTTATATTCCATCAATGGAACAACCTCCCACTTCCAAAGTAAACTTTCCTACCCTTTTCAACCCCACCTCCTCCTCCTGCACTCTTCTGTAGGCTCTTCTCTTTCTGAGACCACTGAGGTCACCTTCCCCTCATTATTAGCCCTTGATTTGACTGGGTAAGCCTGTCTCATGTCCTTGGGTCTGCTAGTGCAGCCTTGCTGCCAGTAGTGTGGGGGTGGGGGGAATAGGTGCTGAATGAGCTTAAGGTCAGTGAATGTCAGTTCCCGGTTTGTTTTTTTTTTAAACTTTCTTTTGGATTCTTGGCACCTTTGACCATGGAAACAGTTGAATTTGCTTTATCTTTGGTGCATGACTTCTTTATTGGGGAGGTTTGAAAAGTTGTGGGGATCAGGAAAAATGTCTAGTCTGTCGTCGTATTGCTCACATCACTTGGACATCCCAATCCGTATATTTTCTTCTGATTCTGGCTGTATTGATTTTACTTGTGCACAGACATTTCCAGTCTTATAAAGCCAAGATTGTCTTATTTGTCTTTTAGAATCTCTTCTATCCAGGACCTCACTGTGAGTGCTGCTGTCTATAACTGTGAACAAGATAACTTTCTATTCCCCTTTAACTTTTTTATGGTGATTTGTTTTCTCTTTAGATAATTTCTCCATTTGGAATTTATTTGTGGTATATGGTACAAAGTACTAATCTACACCCATTTCCCGCCAGACTACTTTCCAGCTTTCTCAGAATTCCTTGAAATGAATAATGAGAGAAATAAATAAAATAAAACATTTGTTAAGTTACAACTACTATATTGCAGGCAGTGTTATAAGTGCTGGCGATACAAATACAAGGGAGCAAGAAGGCTCCTTCCCTCAAGGAGTTTACATTCTAATGGGGGAAGACAAGATACAAAGGGGACATGGAAAGGGCAGGGGAGAGGGTGGTATGTACACAAAAGTATGGTTTGGGAATAGCAGGGAGGTTAATGCTTGTTGAATAAGAAGTCCTTTTCTGCAGGGGTTTATATTCTTGGCCCTTTTCTTTGTAAGGCTAGATTTTCTAGTATATTCCATTGATCTCTCTCTCTCTCTCTCTCTCTCTCTCTCTCTCCAGGTAATTCTGATAATTACTGCTTTGCAGTATAATTTGAGATGGAACACTGAGCCCCCAATTTTCCTCCTCCCTGTCTTTTTTCATTATATCCCTTGATATTCTTAATTTTTAATTTCTCCAAATGGATTAGGCTGGTTCTCAGACAACTTACTTACAAAATCTTACAGGGTCAATACTCAAAACCTGTCCAGCTTGGAGTTGGCTTGAGATTTCTTGTTTGTAGCCTTCAGCAGGATCACTGGCATACCCCAGTGAGTCACAGCTTTTCCTTCTTCTCCCCCTCCTCCTCCCCCTCCCCTTCCTCCTCCTCCTCCTCCCCCCTCTCCCCTCTCCCTCCTCCTCCTCTCCCTCCTCCTCCCCTTCCTCCTTCTTCTTCTCTTTCTTCTCTTCTTCTCCTCCCTCCCTCTTTCTTCCTCTTCCTCCTTATCCCTTCTAGTAGACTGTGAACACCTTGAGGGCAGGGACTCCTTTATTTTTGAGGAAGAACTAGTATAGTGGAAAGAGCTCTGCACTCAACTTGGGTTTGAGTCTGATCTGTGAAGTTCACAGACGGGTGACCGTGAGAAATCCGACTCACTTGTCAGCCTCAGTTTCCTCGCCTGTAAAGCACAGGTAATTGTACCTTCACCGTGTGCCGTTCGATGCTATAGAAGTGCGTGTTGTTTCTGTGATGATTTTTGTATCTCCTTCTCCCTCCCTTCCCAGCGCAGGGTCCTGACTAGAGTACACACTGAGGGCCGTTCCCTGAATGAGTGAAGGGCCCAGCATGCTTCATGGGGCTGCTGAGCTGACCCAGGTTAAAATTTCTGAGGATCCGAGAGGGGAGTCCACAGGCAGACATGGATTTCTCACCTGTAAGCTGGCTGAATATTGACAGCCAGCTGAGCTCACAGGCTCCTTCAGGGAAGGGATGCCAAGGAGGGCAATTGGGGTTGGATGAGAGAGGTCTCTCATCACCAGCCTTCGTGATGGACGCATTGTTCAGAGCCGACTTGGCAAACCCAGGGATGGAGCTGAGAGTCTGGGGCTGGGGCCAGCTTAAGCAGCCTGGGCACAGAGAGGTCCAGAGGATGGCCATCCCTCACAGGGAGTGCTGAGGAAAGGAACAGTGATGCAGGGAGCAGGCAGTGGCACCTGTGACACGTGAATATGGGCAGTAACTCCTCTGGGATCTCAGATTATGTACCTACTGTAGGTTTTTCCACCAGTGGAACATCATCATCCTGCCCTGGTGGTGACCCTAGGGCCTTGTAGGCTGGGCCAAGGCAGCCAAAACTGGGCTAGAACCTGCCAAGTTAGAATACCTTTGAGCACAGGCCTCATGGGGTACTGTGTGCCTCCTGCCCCACCCAACCCAGGACCAGTCTAGCCCAATTTGAAGAGGCTCAGAGCCAGGCTGGCTGCAGGATGATGGATTCCTTGACCCTTCTCCAAGACCATTCACTGTATTATCTAGGCCTTTTTATTTAACTTGGAGGGCTCAGCTCCACTCATGAAATCACATCTGTGAGGGGAAGCGTCCTCTGAGGCCAATGCCACCCAACTGGGAAGTGACAGAGTTGGGCCCAGAGCCCTTGTGTTCTGGAGCTGGGTCCAGGGCTCCAGCTCCTACATCCTTGCTGGCTACCATGGGCACACAGCAGAGGACCAATGCCAAGGGATCAGGGAGCTCATGGCCCAGCTGGGGAGATCAGACTCATGCATGTCAGGCAGTCAGGCAGTCAGTCGACAAGCATTTATTAAGCGCCTCTTATGCACCAGGCTCTGTGCTAGGCACTGGGAATACAAAGAAAAAGAGCAAAAACTTGGTCCTCGCCCTCAGGGAACTTACAATCCAATGGAAATGCACATGAAAGAGATAAAACAATACTTGGTAGGATCATGGATTGAGCTGAGACCTCAGATACTGTCTAGTCAAGTCCCATTTTACCAGCAAGGAAACTGAGGCCCAGAGAAGGGAAGTAGAGAGCGCAGCCAGGGTTGAGGACCGGAAGGGAACAGAGATCATTTAGCTGCCCTTACAGAGAGGGAAACTAAGGTGCAAAAAGGGGAGGAGACTTGCCTGAAGTCCCACAAAATAGTAAGAGGAGGCCAGGATTTGAACCCGTGTTCTCTGACTTCAAATCTAGTTCTCTGAGCCTCGCTTTCCTTATTGGTAAAATGGGTCCCCATTTCAGAGGGCTGTTGTGAGGCTAGAATGAGATAATGGATGTAAAGGGCTATTAATTCTCTCTATAAATAAATATGTGCGCACACATCTGCATAGATAGAGTTAATCAACAAGCCAACAATAACCTTGCTAATTAGGGTGAGACTTTTTTTTTTCTTACTGTTTTCTCTTCTAGAATGCTAAAATAACAAGTGACTCTGATTAAATCCTGTTAGGCGCAAAGCCCCAGGCCCACACCCTTTTGCCGATTAGGTAGGAAGCCTGGCCCTAAGAAAGGATATAAACTCAGAGGCTAGCGTTTTGTTTGGGGCTCTCACTCCCTGGAAGAGTGTGTGGCTTGAGTAGCCTCTGGACAGTCATTGTTAAGGAGCCCCACCCCGCAGCTCTGGTAACTATGTACTACTAGGGATAGGCTAATTTATGTTTATTTGCTCTGTTTACATAACATATGTTTGTAATTTCTGTTTGTATTTTCTTGGAAGTTCAGGGCTCTGGCTTTTCCTCCTGAACCAAGTGAATGCTATATGTATGTTTGATTAAAGTGAGAGTTTAAACCCTTTAAAGTTGCTTTCCTTAGAAAAGCAGATCAAAGAACTTGTGCTGGCAGCCCTTCTGTGTACTGTTGTTGTTGGTCTTGCACAGCCACAGTAGCAGCAAGGAGCATTGTTGTTACACAGGCAGACACCATGCTGGGCCGTAGGAGTACAAGAGAGCAGAATCGCAACAGCCCTCAGGGCCAATGCATCTGGGAAGGGAATGCCCTTGACGAGTGGTGATCCATCCTGTGCTCGGAGACTTCCCAGGAAGGGCCCCCGTGTCCCGGGATGGCCCCAGCTTTGCAACAGCTCTCCTGTTAGGAAGCTCTTCTCACATCAAGCCTAGAGCTGCCTCTTTGACCTTTGCACCCAGTGGTCCTGGCGATGCCCTCTGGGGTCATGTGTAAGGGGGGCCATGTGGTGCTGAGACCCAGAAGCTTACGCAGGTCAGAACATAGAGCATTCTCCTCTCCCATCGATATTGTCCCTTTTCTGTGTGCAGCAAGCGAGCAGAAGCCTACCTCAGCCCTGTGGGCCTGAGCAAACCCATCTCCCTCATTGGGTGACTGTCTACATTCCCCTCCACCTGCTGATAATGTGATCAACCAGGGACAGAATCATTGACTAGAGTGGTTTCATAGCAAGAAATTCAATCTAAATTGAGAACAACGTTTAAAAAGCAGCCAGTCGGTACAGTAGATGGAGTGCTGGGCTTGGAGTCCAGGTCCTCAGACACCAGGTGGGTCACTTAACTCCTGCCTACCTCAGTTTCCCTACCTGCAGAATGGGAACAGCAGTAGCGCCTACCTACCTGGGTTGTGGTGAGAATAAAATGTTTGTAAAGCATTATGTGAGAGCTAGCTGATACTCCTAATGAGGGTCTCTGTAGGGAGGGGCTCCTGGAGATCACCCCAAGGAATGTCTGTCTTCCTCTTCCCAGCTCATCCCTCGCCTGGACACCTCCCCTCCTTCTGATCCCTGTCTGCACCCTCCTGCTGGCCCTCAGAGCTTGGCTTGTGCATCTTGGCCTTTGATGGCTGCTTCTTCCTTCATTTTCTGTGGCTCCTAGTGTGTCCTGCCTCCTGGAGCTGGCTTTTCTTCCTTGTTCCTGATTCCTCTCTGGACCTTGAGGTTGGGGTCAAGGGACACTCCTGGAAAATGAGGACAGCAGCCTAAGGGCCCCCCCATCCACCAGGAAAGATTCCTGGCTCCCTCCTCCCATCACCCAGCCAAGCCCACCCTCCTGCTTCTACTGAGCTCTCCTCCCTCCACTCCCCATTCAGTAGCGGTGGACAAGGGCACAGCTCCTGGGGAGGGAGAGCTGGGAGGTCCTAGGTCTGTCTTACCCCCTCATTATAGAGGAAAGGGAGTTGGGGCTCAGAGAGGGCATGCAGCTACTCCAAATTCAAGAGATAAGTGAAAGAGGTAGGATTTGAACCCAGGTCTTTGGGGTTCCCTCCCAGCTCTGCTGGACTTTGCCACTATAATAACATAACTATTGTTTTCCTAGCACTGTGCTGGGTGCCTTTACAATGATTATTTCCTCTGCCCTCCCCCACAGCCCTGGGGGTAAGTGCTGTGATTAGCCCCATTTTTACAGATGAGTAGATGAGGCTCCCGTCACTCAGTGAGCACGCTGTAGAAGCAGGACACGAGCTGTGAAGGCCCACACCTGCTGGTGGGTGGCCCGGCTTCTCTGAGCTTGCTTTTCCTTCAGTATCTACTTCTCGCAAGAGCAAACACCTGTCAAGTGCTTTGCAGACTTTCAAAGTGCCGAGCAAGTGCCATTCTCCAGGAGGTTGGCAGGCTGCTCCCAGAGAGCCCAGATCCTGGGGTCCACGAGATGCTGCAGCCTCCCCATCTTCCTGGGGCCTCAGCTGAGGGGGCCATCACCCCAGACGGCTGCTCTCTGTCCTCAGACAGAGGCCTGGGCACCTCCTGGAGTTCTGAAGTGTGCTTAGCCATGAGACCAGCAGGGGGCAGTGTTGGACAACATCTAAGTCAATGGCCCATCTGTTGGGGTCACTGGAGTGAGGGCAGCGGTTCTGTATACATGGGTTGTAGTGAGGACATTGGACACGTTTATAGGGTCACAGTGAGGGCAAGGGAGTGTCTAGAGGGTAATAGCGAAGGAGGTTCCCGATTATAGAGAGGTCAGTGGTCCTGTTCACAGAGTCACAGTGAGGGTGAGGGGCCATTTCTACAGGGTCGTGGTGAGGGCAGGGGCCATGTCTACAGGGTCACAATGAGGGTGAGAGGGGCCATGTCTATAGGGACACAGTGAGGGACCATGTCTACAGGGTCAAAGTGAGGGTGAGGGGCCATGTCTATAGGGTCACAGTGAAGACAGGGGCCATGTCTATAGGGTCACAGTAAGGGTGAGGGGCCATGTCTACAGGGTCATAGTGAGGGCAGAGGCCATGTCTACAGGGTCACAATGAGGGTGAGAGGGGCCATGTCTATAGGGACACAGTGAGGGACCATGTCTACAGGGTCACAGTGAAGGTGAGGGGCCATTTCTACAGGGTCACAGTGAGGTCAAGGACCATGTCTACAGGGGCTAGCTGGTCTCCACCCTTGCCTCCACCTTCCACAAGTCCTGGGGCCTTCCTTCTGTGCTCTGCTTTTCCTGGCCAGACAAGGGCCAGGTGTGGGACAGGGCAGGAGAAGTCATTTCTCCCCTGCTGAGGGTCTGCTCCCTCTGCCCTCCCTGGGGGTCTCTGCTTTCTCGTGACAAATGGGGCTGGCAGAGAGAGGATTGATGTTCCCTCCTGGCCTCAGAGCCACTGCACAGGCTCTTTCCCAGGTCGCTCAGATGAACTCATTAGGAGTTTATTAATCAGGCCCATCGATCTGTGGTCCTGGGGCTGAAGGAAGTACTTGGCTGGCTCCTAGTTCAGAAGGTCACATTTCATGCCATCAGTTGCTCTCCTGGGGGTGGAGTTGGCGGCAGAGGCTCAGGGCTGGGGGTCTCTAATGGAGGGTCTGCTCAGGGACCCTTTGTGGGGGAGGATGCGGGGGGACTTTCTGTTGGACGTGGGTTAGATGAAGGATATAGTCTCCGAGGCCACCATTGACACTATCGAAGGAGATACTTTAATTCAATGAAAAACAAAACTTTTACTAAGCACCTGCGTTGTCTGAGGTCCTGTTCTCAGAGGCTGAAGATAAGGCACAGAACCTGCCTTGAGGGCACTTACATTACATTATTATTAGGAGTGGATGGATGTTTAGAATGATAAGATCAGAGGATTCAATTCAATAAACATTTATTAATTGCGGCTAGTGCCAGATACAGTGCTAGATGCTGGGGGTATAAATAGGAAATGAGAGGAGCAGTCCCTGCATTCAGGGCGCTTATATCCAGGCACTGGGGGAAGTCACACCAAAGAGGGGTCAAGTCTGTCAAAGTTAGTCCATACAGATACCATGTGCCTGTAATCGTGTGTAATGTTCTCCTGGCTCTGCTCCCCTCCCTCAGCATCAGTTTGTATAAGTCTTTCCAGGTTATAATGAAGTCTGGCTGCTCCTCATTTCTTATGGCACAATGGTATTCCATTACATTCATGTACAACAATTTGTTCAGCCATTCCCCAATTGATGGGCATCCCCTTGATTTCCAATTTTTTGCCACCACAAAGAGAGCTGCTATATTTTTGTACGTGCGGGTGCATTTCCCACTTGTATGATCTCTTTGGGATATAGGGCAGTCCATTTTAGACATAATGTAGTAATGATCTGATGACCTTTTATCTTTCTGTGCGTGTGCGTGTCTCCTCAGAGCTTACGGTGCCTGGCACATAGTAAGTGCTTACCCGATGCTTGTTGACTAAAACGAAGCTGTGCTTATACCTGAGTCCTGGAGTCAGGGATTGTAAGCACATTCCCCATCCGGTGGTTACATTTTAAGGCACACCCTTTACTCACACGTGAGTAGGCTGCATCTCTTCTAGACTTCTAAAGATTCTGTCCTTTAGGATTGGGTTCTGCTGCTGCTGGTCCAGCTGGTCTCTCCATCAGGGCTTAGTAGGAGCTTTTTATGAGAGACAGTATGGTAATGGAGAGAGACCTGGCTCTGGAGTTAGGGGACCTGGGTTCAGATCCTGATTCTTTTACTTGCTGCCTGTGTGACTTTGAGTGAGTCATTTCGACTCTCTGGGTCTCAGTATTCACATCTGTAAAATGAAAGTGTTGGATTAAATAGCCTCAAAAATCCCTCCCAGCTTTAAATCTATGATCTCATGGGAGTTCCAATTACTCCAGAGGGAGAAGCTTCAACCCGTACCTAAGCCGTACCTAGAACTCATCAAGGAAGGACTCAGAAGGATCCTGCTCTGCGTTGCCCAGCTGGAAAGTGCCTGGTGCCACCTGGCGGCCAGTGGAGGATAAGCCCCAGCCCCCTCATGGGGCTCAGGTCCTTGAGTCCACCTAGTACAACTTGACCCAGATGTTTAGTTTTTGGACAGTTGTGGCCTGATTCACCTATGGATTGCCAAATCTTTCCCTGGGGTGTACAGGCCTTTGGTTTTCAATTGGAACGCCCCATCGCGGCAGCAGCTGGGCCCCTAGCAAGGTGGTTTCTCCCACAGGGCTCAGTGTCCCAGGGGCTGGGGAGCAGTCGCTAATTCTGAGAGCTAAGTAAGGAATTGGGGCTCCAGGGAAGTGGAGGCAGTTAGGCCACCCCCCTCTGCCACTGGCCCCTCCAACCTTCTCCAGATAGTTCATACCACGCCTTTCTTTCCCTCTGTCTGGGGCACTCATAAAGGGTGAAGTTTCATGCCCTCCTCCCATTACCAAGATGGCCTGACACCTTTACCGGGTGAGAAAGTCTCCACAATTGAGCTTTAGAAACAATCCATCGATCTATCAGTGAAAGGGTGTGATGTGTAAATGAGATTGTCTACCCCCGGGGTGCCTGCCTTGGGCTGGGCCAGGGGAGAGGCCAGACTAACATTGTCTTTTGCAGCCGCTGGAAATACAGCTATTCCCAGGCTTGGAGGGGCCCAGCCCAGGGAAGGATTTCAGTCTGAGACAAACCCCTAAAAAGGAACCACTCTTGGGTGCGGGAGGGAGTTTCTACCTCTCTCACATCCTCCCATCCCTCCGTGACCCTGTGTTGGAGGGACTGGGCCAGGGGCAGGCAATGCATCCTGGAGGACACACCTAGGACAGACGTAGACAGAAACGGAAAGACTGCCCGAAGTGAGGAAGCTGCACTGGGGGAGCTGGAGACAGTGCTGGCTACGGACCCTGGAAAGGCAGTGCCCTTGGAGCCCAGCCCGGCCCAGGACCGCGTCTACGGGGGACTCTCTGAAGGTAGAAGGGGACGTCCAGGACCCCGGAGCTCTAAGGAGCCTTTGGCGCGTGTGACTCTGCAAGTTCCTCGCTGTCATGGCGTGTTCGAGCCCACCTTCCTTCCCCAGGCGGGGGCCCTGCTGTGCGCGTGCGCAGAGCTCTGCTTCCCAAATCTTCAGGCTATTTGCTGGGGAGGAGTTTTTTTGGACCAACTGCTGTATTACCTTACAAAATACCTTTTGTAAAAGTTGTCGTTTGTCCTTAGTTTTCAAAGGGGAGCGATGACGTCATGGGTGAGTTCTTGACTCGTGAGTGAATTGGATCGGAGCGAGGCAGAGCAGTACAAGGTTGTCGGCCTCTGTCTTCCAGAGTCATTGAGACCATTGGCAGGACAAAAGGCGAGATGAAGGAGATGGCCGGGGATGCAGTGGGTGGCCTTGGCATTTTCCATGTCCCACCAAGCTCTAAGAGCTCCACGATGCCTGCTTCAGCCACCTTCGAGGCCATTGGAACAAACGGTTCTCATCCACCCATTCCACTGGGGGGAGTCATCACAGGCTTGGGGTAGGCACCCCTAACTCACCGACAGGTTTGAGACCCCTCAGTTACTCTCAACCTGTTTTGGCCCATCTACCAAGATGATTTATGAGGGTGTGGTTGCTGCACGTAGTACAGCTTCTGGGAGCCACGGGTGAGTGCTGTCACCCAGGTGGATAGCTCTGGAAAGGGCTCTGCAAGTCCTCACAGCAGAGGTGCTAGTCCTTCCTGATCACCCCATACATTCCCCCCAAACCAATGTTAATAGGAAGCCCACTGGTGGGAACTCAGTAGTGATGGGACTGGAAAAAAATCCTATTTCCTTAGGGTTATTTCTAGAACTGAGAAATTAGCTGACCCTCTGTGGGTGATGCCCTGAAGGCAATTTATGGGCCCAAGACCTATGGGTCTCTCAGGTATTGTCTCAGCACTGAGCAGCCACCTTGATTATCAATAAGGACGTGATCCTGGAGAAATGGGCTGAACAGGCCATCATCAATCAATGCTGAGGCCTTTGACCATATACCTCAGCTTGAAGTCAATCCCTCCCTAGCTGAACTTCCATCTGAAGAAGAGGTTTGGAATGCCATTGGGCTCATCTCCTATGGCAAACAAGTACCTGGTGCTGATTCTGTTCCAGCTGAGATTTATAAGGCAAGGGGTCCACTGCTCATACAAAAGCTGGCTGAAATCTTCTGAGTTAGATTGCAAGAGGAAGTTATCCCCCAGAAGTTCAAGGATGCCTCTATTGTCCATCTCTACAAAGGAAAGGGAAATAGATTGTCCTGTGACAATCATGGTTTCTCTCTCTCTCCTCTCTCCTCTCCTCTCCTCTCCTCTCCTCTCCCCCCCCCCCCCCCCCCCCCTCCTCTCCCCCCCTCTCTCTCTCTCTCTCTCTCTCTCTCTCTCTCTCTCTCTCTCTCTCTCTCTCTCCCTCCCTCTGTCATTGCTGGCAAAATTCTTGCCAGAGTCCTCCTTAATAGGCTGGTCCTTCTCCTGGAAGATGGTCATCTGCCTGAGAGCCAGCGTGGCTTCAGGAAGTGCAGAGGAACAGTCGATACGGTGTTTGCTGCCCAACAACTCCAGGAGAAATGCCAGGAGCAGAACAGAGGCTGTACACAGCATTCATGATCCGAGCAAGGCTTTTGGCGCTGTCAGTCGTGAGGTCTTGTGGAAAATTACGGCAACGTTTGGCTGTCTTGAGAAGTTCATTAGCGTTGTACTCTAGTTCCCTGAGATTGTGCTTGTACGGGTTCTGGATAGTGGACGGTGCTCCCGAGTTCTCCCAGTCACCGATGGTGTAAAGCAGGGGCATGCGCTCGCTCCTGTGTTTTTAGCATGATGTTCTCAATGATGTCGTGGGATGCCTTCAATGAGGATGAGGATGACACTAAGGTCAGCTACAGCACTGATGAGTAAATTATTTAACTTGGAAAGGCTATAAGCCAAGACTAAAGTGGAGGAAGAGTTGGTGCGTGACTTTTTATTTGTAGATGATGCAGCCTCTGAGGCTGAGATGCAACAGTGTGGATGAATTCTCTGCTGCTTGTGCTAATTTTGACCTGAAAATTAACACCAAGAAAACAGGTTCTTCACCAGCAAGTACCCTACCTTCAATATGTACAACCATTGATTACAGCAAATGGAGAAATTTTCAATGCTATGGGCAAGTTAACTTACCTTGGCAGTGTACTTTCCAGTGATGTACACACAGATGATGAGGTGAATTCATGCATTGCCAGAGCTAGCTCAGTGTTTGGGAGGCTCTGAAGGAAAGTGTGGGAGGGAAGAGGTATTAGACTGCTTACCAAGCTGTCCAGGGAGCCGTCGTGCTGACCTCATTGTTGTATGCCTGCGAAACCTGGACAGTCTGCCAGCGCCAGGCCAGGAAACTGAATGGCTTCCATGTGAATTGTCTTAGGAAGATTCCGAAGATCACCTGGCAGGAGAAGGTGCCAGGCACTGAGGGCCTTTCTTGAACTAAACTGCCCAGCATTCAAACCCTGCTTCAGAGAGTGCAGCTCCAATGGGCTGGCCATGTTGTTCGAATGCAAAACATACTTTTGCCTAAAAGTCTATTTTATGGAGAGCTCACACAAGGACTTCAAACGGAAGTCAAAAGAAGTGATACAAGGACACTCTCAAGGTCTCTCTGAAAAGCTTTGGAATTGATTGTGCTATGTGGGAGTCACTGGCACAGGACCGCTCAGCATGGCGTGCCCGCATCAGAGAAGGAGCTGTGCTCTATGAGGAAAGCAGAATTGCAGTAGCTCAAAAGAAACAAATTTTGAGACATCTCCTCCCCAACTGTTCATATGGACTATTTGTGCCCGACCTGTGGTAAAGCCTCCCAAGCTAGTATTGGCCAGCCGCAGTTGGACACAATGTACTTTGATGTCATTTTGGTCCTCTCTGAGCACAAAAGACAACAACCAATCAACTGACCCCTCCACATACTCTGATTCAGCGATACTGGCCTATTTGCTGTTTCTCACCTAGGACTATTTCCTGCCTCCACACCTTTGCCTTAGCTGTCTCTCATACCTGGAATGCTCTCCCTTCTCATCTCCACTTCCTGGCTTCTCTGGCTCCCTTCAAGACTCAGCTGAACATCCACCCACAGCAAGAAGCCTTTCTTGGACCCCCCAGCTTCTAGCGTTTTCTCCTCTGGGATTATCTTCCCTAAATTCTGTATATGTGTGTTGTCTCTCCCGTTTAGAACGCAAACTTCCGAGATCACCTCCGGCTTATATTGTCTATATCTTGCAGGTACAAGGTTGTTTACTTGTTTTAAGCTTCTTGAGGGCAGGGACTGCATTTTGCCTCTCTTTGTATCCATGGCACCTAGCATTGTGTTTGACACACAGTAGGTGCTTAATAGATCCTTTTTGATTGACTGGCCTTGTAGCTATGGGATCAATCCCCCTAGAGAGGGAGCTGCTCTCATCCTGTCCTGACTTGGGTTACTATAGATATAGACCACGGGGCTGGGGCTCTCTACTCCCTCCCTTCTGCCTGACTGTACCCCTCCCCCTGCCTGCTTCATACCTTCCCTCAGAGCATGGAGGTAGCAACTGTTTGCAGCCATCCAATCTTCCCTCTTCTCCAGATGCCTGTATTACTCTCATCATGATTTAGGACCTGTCCCTGTTTCCATACACAGCCAGCCGGGTGCCTAGGCTACCTCCTTATCAGCCACTCCCTTTGGGACCCTCATGGTCCAGGCTTAAATCTCTATTTAAGCACATACCTGTTTCTCAAAGCTTCAGCTACTGGGTTGTAGCTGCCTGCCTGAAAGGTCTTTCAAATTTATGTAACTCATTTTTTTTAAACATGGGAACCTTGGTGATCAGCTCCGAAAGGTACATCGTAAAAGTGGGTAATTGTGTAGTATTTTTATTTCCAGACATGCAGCCAAAGGGAGCTTTCTAGGCAGAGTGTGGGATGTGAGGCCTGGCTAGGGCTTTCTCTTGGTAAGGGATTCACAGAAGAGTTTCTGCTTTTCTTTGGCAGTCTTTACAGAAGCCCCTCCCTATCCAGGGCCTAGACTTGGGAGTCTCAGGTCAGATGAAGATAGGAGGCTCAGAGGGTCAAGAGCTGTCAGAGATCTTAGGATTTTATAGAGAATTGCAGCCCAGAAGGGGGAAGGGATTGGACCAAGGCTACACAGGTGGTAAGCAGCAGAGCCTGTCAATTTTACCTCTGTAGAATCTCTTGTCCGTTTCACCTTTGCAGCATCTCTGTCGATTTCACCTCTGCAGCATCTCTTATTCATACCATGTTTGCAACATCTCTGGTCAATTTCACTTGTGCAGCATCTCTTGTCTATTTCACCTTTGCGACATCTCTGGTCCATTTCACCTTTGGCATCTCTCAGCTCTGGGAATTTTCTTGGCCCTCTCCCATGCCTGGAATGCTCTCCTTCCTCATCTGGCTTCCCTGGATTCTGTTCAAGTTCCAGCTAAAATCCCAACTTCTATGGGAAGCTTTTCCCAGTTTCTTTTAAATTCTAGTGCCTTCTTTCTGTTGATCATTTCCTATTTATCCCATTGATAGCTTGTTTGCCCATAGTTGCTTGCATATTGTCTCCCCATTGGCCTGTGAGCAACTTGAGGGCAGGGACTGTCTTTTACTTTCCTTTGGGTCCTCGGTGCTTAGTCCAGTGCTTGGCACACAGTAGTTGGTGCTCAATAAATGTTTATTGCCCGCTTGTCTGCCTGTCTTATACATATATATATATATACACATACATATACACACATACATGCATATATGCATACATTCATACATATACATACACATACACACACACATATATAATAGATACCTTCTTCTCCCTTGCATTCCAGGATGCCACATTCTCTTGGTTCTCTTTCTGCCTCTCTAACTGCTTCTCCCCTGATTCCTTTGCTAGCTTCTCTACCTATTCAGGCCCTCAAAGTATAGTCTTGCCTAAAGCTCAGAGCTTGACCTTTTTCTCTCCATCTTCTGTACTCTCATTTGGGCATCTCATTCACTCCCAGGGTTTCAACTCTGTCTTCCCTGAGGCTTTTGGCTTCTCTTTCTATTTTGGAAGCCATTGAGTTCAACCCCTTTCTTTTACTAATGAGGAAACTGAGGCTTGGGAGGTTCAGCGACCTGTCCCAACGTAGACATGATCTCTGACTCTCAGGGTACCAATGGTTTGCGATATCTCACTCTCTCATGCTATAGTCTAGAATTTGTTCACACAGGCGACCCCAGTGGATGCCCATGTGAATCAAAGCCATTGGCTGTGCTGAAGGTCTTAAGCACACACATAGGAAGATGGATGGCCTGTTGGGGAGGCAGCTTACAAGGTAAATTCAAAGGCGCTCTGATCATTTGCTCTTTGGAAAAACCTCATTAATTTGGGCTCTGCTTGGTGGGAATGTGTGGGGATTCAGATGTGGCCAAGGCTGAAGGTTACTTTGATGTTATCCATAAATAAAGTCTTGGCCAAGAACATTAACAGCATAAGCAGGAATCATAGACTGGCAGGTTGTCAGAGTTGTCAGGTACCATAGGTGCCATTTGTCCAACCACCTCATTTACCAATGGAGAGACTGAGCTCCAGAGAGGATGACGGAAACCTAACATCTCAGTTAGGAAGACAAAGGTCTTCCATATAACAGATGCATGCTGTTACAGTGGAGTCAAGAAAGACCTGAGTTCAAATCCTGTCTCTGATGCAGAAAAGTCATGTGGGAAAATCACTTCCTTCTCTCTGAGTCTTCCTGATCTATAAAATGTAGACAATAAGACTGGTGGTACGTACTCCACTGGCTTATTATGAGCCTCAAATGAGAAAATTAAAGTATTTTGCAAAGTGCTACATAAATGTCTGCTGTTATTATAATCCCTTCTATGATTCTTACTTTTTTAAAAAACAAATTATAATTGAATCTATACTCTCTTGAAATAGAACACCCTTTGGAGCACAAAGCCTCTCACACCTAGGGAGCCTTGAATCGCACATAGAGATTCCACATTCAAAGTAGTTTGTGCATCCCTATCCATACTGAAATCCCAATCCAAGGGGCAGAAAATACTAAGGTACTGATGAGATGTGAGCGCCAAGGCTGAAGCAATCTCAACAATGATAAGTTTCCTGATGACGAGGCTTCTGGAGGCCATGTGGCATCCAGTGTAGAAGAGTGTGCCTGATGGGAAGTAAAAGAAAGAGAAACTTTGAACCACTTCAACAAGAAAAAACTTAACCTTATTCCAGGAGCACCGTGCCTGGCTTTCTGTGTGTATGCATGTATACATACACACAACACACATGATAGACCCATATACAAGTGTGCACACATATACATGCAATGTACACCCATGTTATATATATATATACAAACATGTGATGGGCATACACATTTGTATACACACGTAATACAACCAACATGTATATACATGCAAATACACAATACATATTTATTTGGCATACACATTATGTACACGTATATGTATAGATGTAATACCCATAAGCACGCAATATGTATAATATACCTATAATACATATACACACATGCACATACACATAATGAAGTGCACATGCACTCATTACATTATACAATACATATAATACCCATGTATACATGAAACATAAACCTGCACACAGTATATGTATAATATATAATGTAATATATACGTACAATACATACATATATACATGTGCATACAATATACATCCACATGTGTATATGCTCAGTACACATATAATATACATGTACATATGCAATATACACATGTGTGCATACATATACACATTAAATACATATTCTAGATTTCTAGATAATGTGTTCTAGGTAATGGATTGTGCCTTCTTGTGCCTTCCTAGTCACCAATGGCTGCGTGCCTGCTCCCATGCTTTTGAGCATGATGTTTTCAGCCACGTTGTCAAATGCTTTCAATGAGGATGAACACGGCATGAAGGTCAGCTGCCGCACTGATGGTAAATTCTTCCACTTGAAAAGGTTACGAGCCAAGACCAAAGTGGAGGGAGGGTTGGCACCTGATTTTCTGTTTGCAGATGATTGTGCACTCATGCAGTCTCTGAAGCTGACATGCAGCAAAGTGTGGATCACTTCTCTGCTGCTTGTACTAATTTTGGCCTAACAATTAACACCAAGAAAACACAGGTGCTCCATCAGCCAGCACCACACCATCCAAATGTGAAAACATTGGTTAGAGCAAATGGAGAAGTTTTGAAGGCTGTGCATAAGTTCACTGACCTTGGCAGTATATTTTCCAGGGATGTAGACATTGATAATGAGGTTAAAGTGTGCATTGCCAGAGCTAGTTCAGTGTTTGGGAGGCTCCAAAGGAAAGTGTGGGAGAGAAGAGAAGACTGACTCCAAACCGAAGGTCAACAGAGCTGTGGTGCCGACCTCATTGTTGTATGAAACCTGGACAGTCTGCCAGCGCCAGGCCAGGAAACTGAATCGCTTCTATTTGAATTGCCTTAGGAAGGCCCTGAAGATCACCTGGAAAGATAATGTACCAGACACTGAGGCCCTTATTCGAACCAAACTGCACAGCATTCCAACTCTGTTTCAGAGAGCGCAGCTCCAATGGGCTGGCCGTGTTGTCTGAATGCAAAACATGCGCTTGCCAAAAAGACTATTTTATGGGGAACTCACACAGGGCAAGCGCTCACATGGTGGTCAGAAGAAGCGATACAAGGACTCTCTCAAGGTCTCTCTTAAGAACTTTGGAGTTGATTGTGTGATGTGGGAGACACTGACACAGGACTGCTCAGTATGGCGTGCTTGCATCAGAGAAGGTGCTGTGCTCTATGAGCGAAGCATAACTGTAACAGCTCAAAGGAAACACAGGATGCGCACGTTTAGAGTATCCACCCTAAATGTTCATAAGGACTATTTGTGCCTGACCTGTGGTAGAGCATTCTGAGCTCATATTGGTCTGATCACTCAGACACATTGCAGCTTGACTCTGGCATAGTGTTGTCATTTTGGTCCTCTTTGAGAACGAAGGACAATAACCAAGTAACCAGTAATACATATATTTCTGCGCCTCAGATTAGGAAGCTGGAGAATAGAGCAAAGAGCTCCTCCCAAAGCCTCCACTTAAGAGGATTCCCAAAGCAACCATCTCTGAATTTCTCACCAGCTTCATTCCTTTGGACTGGACTCCTTTATCTCTCCCCCTCCCCCATCAAGCTGGGACTGGCTATACTCCTTTTCAGCCTTTTATGTGTTATCTTCCCCAATTAGACTGCAAGTTCCTTGAGGGCGAGTATTTGTATCACCAGCACTTAGCACAGTGCCTAGCACACAGTAGGTGCTTAATAAATGTTTATTGTGTGACCAACCCCATCCACCCTTCATTGCAGATAATTTAGAGTTAGACGTTCCCAAGGTCCTCTCTGGCTTTACATGCAAATGAGCCGGAATAAGGAGAGTGAAAGGGACAGTTGCTGTTTCCTCCCAGGCCAGTCCCATTCCTGGTCAGTAGAAAAACCTTTGAGTTTGGGGCTCTCTTTTGGCCAGTGGAACAGCATCACCACCTTCCTGTAGCTGCACGAATACTTTCAGAGACAGGGAGCTCACTCTCTCGCCAAGCAGCCCATTCCATTTCGGAATCATTCTTCCTGAGCCCGGCTCAGCCTCCAAAAATTCTGCTCCTCTTTCTGCCCTTGGGGTCCCCTAAATCATCACAGTTCTCACAGTTATATGGCGCTTGAAGGCTTACAAAGTGCTCTCTCTAGAGCAACGTTCTATGCTAGAAAGAGCAAGCATGATCCCCATTTTATGGTTAATAAGAATCGACGGTTTTATGGCGCTTTGGGGTTTGCAGAGCACTTGGCGGCCGTTATCTTGCCTGATCCTCGCAATCGACCTGTGAGGCAAAGGCCACAGCCATCAGCCACTATACAGATAAGAAAGCTGAGATTTTAGGAGGGCCAGACTTGCCCATGGACGACGCAGGGAGTAAGTGGCGGAGGCTGAATTGGATCTCAGACCTTCTTGCCTCAAGTCCAGTGTCTTGGCATTTAAACATGTTTCCAGCCTTCCTTGGCCCGATGTGGAATCCCACTCAGAGGACCCTAAACACAAGCCCTTTGCCCTCGGGCCTTGGCGCTTTTCTTAGAGTTGTAGGTTTAGAGCTGGGAGAGACCTTAGATGTCATCCATCCTCATTTCACAGAAGAGGAAAACTCAGTCCTTGACAGGTTCAGTGAGTTGCTCCGATTTGAGTTGAGTTGAGTTGAGTTGAGTTGAGGATTCAAACTCAGTGCCAGTCTGCCTTCCACAGCCTTTGTCCAATAGCCTCCAAGAAGGGGGAGCTCCTCCCTCTCCGGGCAGTTGGGCAGGTCTGAGTGTCTTTCCCGATGTCAAGCCTCTATCTGCCTTTCAGGCCCCTCCCATCCACTGTGCCCAGTTCTGCCCCCTGAGGCTAATCAGTGGGACAACCATGAGATACAGAAAGACAGCATTCAGGTCCTCCTTGGGCCTTCTCTGCTTTCTTCTGATTGTCTCAGTTCATTCAGTGGCTCATCCTTTCTCAGACCTGATACCCTCTGCCTACCACACACATCCAGCTTGTCAGCATCTTTCCCAGACCTAGATACCACCTGCTCTAAATGTGATGTGACCCCAACAGAGGATGGAACTGAAATGCCTTCTCCCTGCTCCTGCCATTCCATGCTGTTCAAATTCCACCCAGCCCTCAAGGCCGTAAGGAAGAAGGTGGTCATTTGTGAACTGTGGGCTGCCATGTGCTGGGTGGATGCTTCTGAATTTGGTGGTGACTGGAACAGCTTTATCGGACAGGCCTTTCTCTCCCATCTGACCCTTTGGCTGAGTGGAAGAGAGATCACTAGTGTGCCAAGTGTGAACAGAGGCACCATTTTCTGTGGTTGAAGGAACTGAGAATATTTAGCCTGGCAAAGGAAAGACACAGTGTTGACCTGATAACTATGTTTGAGTACCTGAATGGGGCCTCCCGTGGCAGAAGGATGAACTTTGTTCTGTGGGTCCCAGGGGGCAGACCCAGGATTAATGGGGGTGGGGGGAGACTCTGCAGAGGAAGCCCATTTAAGTTGGAGGATGCCAGGGAAACCTTTTGACAATGGGAACAGACATCAGGGGCTCCCCTTCCATGCCCATCTTTAGCAAAGGCTACATGACCCCTTGGGTGTTCCTCTTTGAGTAGACTCAAGCCCTCTGGGGTTCCTTCCAGCTCTGAAATTCCATCATTCTCTATGGTGGATGGAATGCCCCCAATTCACCATCAGTTAGAAGGTTCATTAAATTTTCCCCCGTTTTTGGGGGGGTCAGGCTCTCCTCTCACCCAGGCTGGAAGGGCAGCGGCCACGCCTAGGCCAGACCCCACCAGGGATCAGCATGGAAGCTTTCACCTGCTTCATCTCTGACTTGGGCTGCCTCCTTAGGAAGCCTGGTTGTTCCCCCACTTCCCATACTGGGGTGAGACTTAATGTGGACGCGTAATCAGCTTCATCCTTCCTGTAGTTCAGAGTTCCTGAGTTCAAACAAGCCACCAGCTTCAGCCTCCCTGGGAGGAGGGACTCCAGGAGCATGCCAGCACACCTAGCAGGAGCCTCCCTAAGAGAGGGAAGGGAATAAGCATTTATTAAGTGCCTACTATGTGCCAGGCACTGTGCTAAGCTCTTTAAAAATATATTATTTGAACTTCACAACTACCCTGTGAGGTAGGTGCTGTTCTTATCCCCATTTCGCAGATGAGGAAGCTGAAGCAAACAGGTTAAGTGACTTGTCCAGGGTCATGCCGCTAGTAAGTGTCTGAGGCTGGATTTGATCTCAGGTCTTCCTGTCTCCAGGCCCAGCCCTCTATCCACTGAACCACCTAGCAGAGAGGACTCCTGAGGTTGGATAATGAATAAAAGAGCTGGGTCCGTGCGGGTGAATCCCAGAATGGATATTTGGGAGCTTCCGAGATAGATCAAGGTACTGGCCTTGAGAATTATAATGGATTAGCCCAGGTCAGGGAGTTATTATTTGAAAAATAGCTCAGAAACTTTGGGACCTTCTCCAGGAAGAGGAAGATTTCTCTTCTATAGACTTTTATTTATAAGTATTTCTTTTATATAGACTTCTTTTATACTATAGATATACACTAATATATTCTTTTAGACGTATTTCTTCCATATGGGTTTTTATTATTTTATACAATATATACTTTCATTTATGTGCCTTTTATGTATCTTCATTGGAGATTCCTTGAAATATGTCACAAAGGAAGGAGCCTATTCGATGACCCTCTGATTGTAAACATCAGGCGAGGTGTGAACGGGGAGATGATGCTCATCAGAGGTGCTCCCCACTGTGATGAAGAAGTCCGGTGGGAGAGCTGCTCCCCAGGGATGGCGAAGCCCTTCCTCCAGCAGCCCCTGTTTATGGACAGCATTGGACAGATCGCATCAAGCCCCAAGATATTGCAGAGCCCTCTGGAAGAGGAGATCTGTGACCATTCAGGAGAATCTGGCTTGAACCCTCACGTTACTCTTATTTGGGTATTTCCAGTTGTGTTTGTCACTTCGTGACCCTATCCGGGGTTTTTTTGGCAGACATACTGGAGGGGTTTGCCACTTCCTTCTCCAACTCATTTTACAGATGAAGAAACTGAGGCAAACAAGGTGAAGTGACTTGTCCAGAGTCACACAGCCGGTAAGTATCCAAGGCTGGGTTTGAACTGAGGTTCTCCAGGCTCCAGGGTGGGAGCTCCATCTTGCTGCCTAGTCCATGGAAACAAAGGTGCATTTCATACCAGCCTTGTACTGGTGCTGCTGCTCAGCGGTGAGGTGGATGGTCCTTCATTTTTGAGAACTAAAGGGGAATATCCCACAGAGGACAGTGGAGTGGGCCCCTAGGAGGTGTGAGTGGGCAGTGAGGAGAAAAAATGAGGAGCTTGAGAGATGAGAGGAGTCAAGGATATTATCAAGACAGACAGGTAGGGAGAGAAGATGGTACCTGGGAGCTGCTGGTCCTTCCACTTCCTTCCTCAGTGACTTGGATCCTGCTTCAGTCCCTCCGTGCTCCAGACCAGCCTCCACTCAGCTACCAAAGGGATTTTCCTAAAGTGCAGGTCCAACCCCACCATCCCCACTCAATAAACCCAGTGGCTCCCTACGGCCTCCAGGAGCAAACACAGAATGCTCTGATTGGCCTTTAAAGCCCTTTGTACCTGGTCCCTCCTCCCTTGCCAGGCTTACACCTCCCTCCCAACCCTGTACTTTTAGCCTCCTGGCTACTCCATGAACAAGACCCTCCATCTCTCTGCTCTGGCCATTCTCTCTGGCTGCCTGGACCACTCTCCCTCCTCCTCTCTGACCACTGACCTCCCTGGCTTCCTCAACTCAAATCCCATCTACAGGACACCTTTCAGAATCCTTCTTAATTCCAGCCCCTTCCCTCCCCTGGTTATTTCCTATGTATATTTTTGTCTATGTTTAATTATTGTCTCTCCCATTAGATTGTAAGCTCCTTGAGGGCAGGGACTTGTCTTCTGCCTCTTTTTGTATCCCCAGCACTTAGCCCACTGTGTGACATGCAGTAGTTACTTAATAAATGCTGGGCGCTGTGCCAAGAGCTGGGTGTGGTTGATTGATGGGCTGGCCAAGTGGTGAGGGTCAGGGTTGACTCGTAGATGTCCTTGGGATGTCAGAGTCATGTCCAGCTTTAGAGCTGGATGAGATCTTAGCATCAAGTCTAATCATTTTTCAGATAGGGAAACTGAGGCATGGTGCAGTCAAGTGACTTGCTAAGGGTGACAGATTAAGCATCTGGCGTAGGAGTTCTGCCGACACGTCCAATGCCTTCCCACTCAGTCAGCAGATTGAGACCCCTTGTGGCCCACTCGTGGGAGGACTCGGACAAGGAAAGGCGGCATGGATGGGGATGGGAACCCATCTTTGGAGGAAGTATCCCAGCTGATGACAGAAGGAGTCCATTAACCCTTCCCTTGCTCTCCACCCGATCTACCTGCTTTCACATCCTCGGACAAGCTGCCCCCGTGCCCCTGGGGTCTAACCCTCTTCCTGCCTCCTGGATATTGTCTCCTCTCATTAGACTTCAGAGGCCTCCAGGGGAGGGCTGGCATTCTTTAGTCATTGTATTCTCAGCTCTTAGCTTTGGGCCTGGCACACAGTAGGTGCTACATAATATTTATTGGATCGATTTTGTTTTCTTGATCTAATCCTGGGTAATTATTTTTGGACTTGTATATTCTTTTTCCCCATTGTAAATAGACACTGAAAACCTGTTCTTGGTGTCTAGAGTATGTAGGAGTTGGTGGTCAGGAAAGGAGAGAAAGGGAACCCCAGGAGGCCATAGATGGAGAGCTGGAGGTCACCTACTCCTGCCTTGGGATTATAGAAATCTGTTTTATGTTGCCTTGTGTTAACTAAAGGTTTGGGCCCTGACCTCTGAACTGGATGGCCAAGAAAGTCAGGGTGGCCTGTCAGGAGAGGCCTGGGGGCAAAGGCTAGCCCCGTGGGTGGTGCAGTGGATAGAACTGAGGACATGGAATTGGGGACCCTGAGTTTGAATCCTGCCTTTGACACTTATAGGCTGAGTCACCTTGTGGGACCCAAGTCAACGTTGACTTATGATTGCGAACGGTGGAACCACAGACAGGGAACCCAAGGCTTCAGAGGCCCTGGCTCAGTCCTGGGCACTTTTCACTCATCATCTCTTTTCACCACACACCCCCAACCAGTGTTTCCCTTAGGAACCTCAGGACTAGACATGTGTCTGGTTCTCTATGGAAAGGGCCTTTGGCCTTCTCATGCAAGCATTAATGCAACAATGTTTTAAATTCAGAATGACCTTAATTTCAGTCTAGACAATGAAGTTACTGGCTTACATACTGGCTTACAATACAGTTACTGGCTTATAGGTAATGATAGGCCTGGCTTTGGAGTCAGGAGAACCTGAGTTCAAATCCTGCCTCAGACATTTCTTAGCTGTGGGACCCTGGGGAAGTCACTTAACTGCTGTCTGCTTCAGTTTCCATAACTGTAAAATGGGGATTAATAATAACAAGTCACTGTGAGGATCCCATGGAGTAAGCTGCGTAAGGTGCTTAGCAGCCCTCGGACAGGTCTATGATTATTATAACTAGCAGGGTATCCGTGGCCTTCTCCCCTTGCTAGAATTTGAGCCCCTACAAGGCAGTGGCTAGGTATTATTCCTCTTATTTCTACCTTCCTCCTTTCCCCTCTCCCACAATGGTTTGGCACAGAGCCCTGCACACAGTAGGTGCTTAATAAATATTTCTTGAATCATGGAACAGAGGATGTCTTGGAGGAGGAGGAGGAGGAGGAGACCTTGGAACATAGAGTGGAGAATTTCTTGCCTGTAATATAGAGCTTGGACTGTCAGAGCTGGGAGGGGCTTCAGGGGAAGTGGCCGGTGGGAGAGGGGGCTGCCATCCCCAGCCTCCCTCACAGGCTGGGCTGTTCCGGGCTCAAGAATCCCGTTTTTGATGCTCCTGTCGAGGGAGGCTCTTCTCTCCCTCCGCCCCCTCCTGTGTGACAGCCCCCGCCCGCCCTGCTGCCAGTCTCGGCTGCCACCAAGGCCTCACTCTAATGAGGCACACTAATGAGCGGGCCCAGCCGAGCCCCGGCCCGGTGACAGGCGCAGCCTTGGATCTGCCTGGCACTTAGTTGGGGAGCTGGAGCCCTGCGGGGACAGACAGAGCCCATTAGTGACTGAGAAGTGTGACAGCCCCACCCCCAACATACACACATGCGCGCACACATACGCATGCACAGACACAAACCGACACCTGTGCATCAGGGAAGAGCTGGGCATGCCTCCACTCTCATCACCTGCTCTCGCAGAGATGTGCTAGGATGGTCGGGCAGTTGGCACTAGGCCTGGGGTCAGGCAGACCCGAGTTCCAATCCAGCCTCAGACACTGATCACCTGGGTGACCCTGGGCAAGTCACTTAACCTGCCTGCCTCAGTTTCCTCTGCTGTACAATGAGGATCATCGTGGCATCCACTTGCTTGATAAATGCCTTTTTTTCCACCCACTTGCTGGGTGACCTTGGGCAGGTTACTGTGCTTTCTGGGTCTCATCTGAAAAATGAGAGGATTAGGCTCCATAATCTGGAAGGGCCCAGTTGGGACCTGTTGGCATCGCCATTCAGTGACTCTGTGATTAGAAGAAAAGAGAGAGTATAGGCCATTTAGCAGAAAAGGAGGAAGAGAACATTAGAAAGGGACTGGGTTCGGATTCTGGTTTGTGTGGCCACGGCAGCCTGGTAGAGAAGGTGCCATGGCCGAGGAGTCAGGAGCATCGATGCTGCCATTGCTGGTAAGAGTTTCCAAGGTTGGTCAAGAGAAAATCAGCTCATTTTATAGGTGAGAAAACTGAAGTTCTGATGGGAGGGAATGTAGAACTCTTTCCCAGGCAGTTAATAGGCATTTATTAAGCACCTACTGTATGCCAGGCGCTGTGCTAAGTGCTGGGGATACAAGAAAGGTATGAGACAGCACCTGCACTCAGGGAGCTGCCTGTCTAATGTAGGAGACAACAGGCAAACCGTGCTGGAGCACAGGGGCGTAGGGGGTGTTCAGGAGGGACAGCGCCTCTGGGCAGCTCACCTCCCACCCACCTCTCACCTGGGGTTCCAAGAAGCCGAGGCACAGGCTGTGGCAACACCCTGGTGAGCCATCTCGGTAGGTGGGCTGAACCAGTATGAGAGGAGCTGACCCACCTCAAGCCTGTTGGTGGGTTAGAGGTGTCTACCCCCAGCATGTGGCGCCTTCTTCGGTGGAATGGGCAAATGAGAGCACTGTTTCAGAGGCCACGAAGGGGGTCAAAGCAGGGCCTGTGGGGGGCTTAGAGCTTGGTCAGACATTGAAGATGCCAAGGTCCCTGCATCCTGGACTGTAGCCAGTCCTTCTGACCCATGTCCTGCCACTGGGCATCGATGACTCCAGAAGAGAGCGAGGCTGGTGATTCTGCCCAGCTCTGCTTAGCCCAAGTCCAATTCACCCTTAAGTCAAGACATCAGTCTGTGATGTCACGGTCCTGTTCGGAAACAAAGGACAGACAATGTGCACAAACAGGGTACGGTCAGGACAAGTCAGAGCGGAGCTGCAGTGGGAAGGCACTAACAGCTAGAGGGGTGGAGGAGGCGCTTCCTGGAGCAGGGTGGATTTTAGCTGGAACATGGAGGAAGCCAGCAGTGGGGATGAGGAGCGAGGAGCAGCTGGGGGGCCAGTGTCATTGGGTCATAGGGGACCTGTTAGAGAGGGAGGGATAATGAGACTGGTAAGGCAAGAAGGGGCAGGTGATGAGGGGCTTGGAAGGCCAGACAGAGCTTACGATCCAACGGGAGGGACAATGTGCATACAAATGTATACAAAGCAAGCTCCATACAGGCTTAATAGAAAGCAATTAGGAGGGGGAAGGTGGGTTGGGGAAGGCTTTCTGTAGGAGGTGGAATTTTAGTTGGGGACTTGAGAGAAGGCCATCTAGTCCTACTCATACCTGAGCTCTAAGTACCTAGGACTTGAATATCTTTTTGCATACTTGCCAGGACAGGGAGTTCACTACCCTTCGAGGCAGCCCTCGACAAAGAGTTGCTGAACATCCCTGATGCAGTCACCAAGGCATCAGAAGCTCGGGCCATTTTTGGCTGCTCTGCAGCTCCCCGTTACCATTGGCGATGGCCTCGATAAAGTGTGGAGTGGCACATTGAAGACGGCTCTCGGCTGTCCTGCCGCCTGTCCCGGTTCCCTGCCTCACAGACCTCCTGTAGCTGTGTGAGGAGAGCAGCTCTGAATGATGCCCTCGCCTACAGAGAGGGAGCTGGGGGCCCAGCAGAGAGTCAGAGGCCCCTCATTTAAGTCCTGGCTCTGATCCTAGCTGTGTTAGCACAGGAACATCACTTTCCTTCTCTGAGCCTCAGTTTCCTCGTCTGTTAAAGGGGCAGACTTATCTGTAACATGAGCGGGTTGGACAAGATAGCTTCTGAGGTCCTTTCTAGCTCGAGAGCTCTGCTGTTATCATCCAATCTGTTGGCCCTGGACCTCCAAGGACCTTTCTAGCTCCAAAGCCTATGAAGGGGCTTCGTCCATGAGGAGGTAGAAGCAGGCAGCCTTCTGTCCATCCTTCCCAGTCTCAGAGACCTGACTCTCAAAGAACACCACAAAGAGCCGAGTTGGGAGGGTCTCACTCGCTGGTCTTTCATTTGTATCAAAGACCTGGGTTCTCGTCAGTGTTGTCATTCCCGGTGGAAACTACCTCTACTGACACAGATTGCGACCCTCCAGTCCAGCTCTGGAGCCAGAGAGGCTCAGGGATGTGGAGGGACTGGGCCAGGGTCTCATAGTCTAGAACTCGGGGCTTCCTGGCTCCAGTCCAGCAGTCTATGTGCCTTGGTCCAGGCTACCTCTCTCCCCCTCATTATATATAGAAGGAGATTGGTGGAGAGAGGGGAAGGAATGCTCCAGGTGACATGGCTGGCATTCCACTTTGGGGTCACCTAAGGCATC
Organism: Phalanger gymnotis; assembly: GCA_028646595.1. Lineage (NCBI taxonomy): Eukaryota > Metazoa > Chordata > Mammalia > Diprotodontia > Phalangeridae > Phalanger > Phalanger gymnotis. The sequence continues at coordinate 4,757,943 of CM053622.1, forward strand.
TCCTGTCTCTGTCACCAGCTTCCAGGAATTGTGACTGATCTCAGCCCTGCTGGAGCTTGGTGGACCCGGCACCAGCCCTCTCCTTGGCTCTCTGCTGCCCCTAGTGGTCACTGGGTGTATCTCCCCAAGCTCAGGCACTTCTCTGAGTCTAAACGCTGACTGTGTGAGTCATAAATCTGGTCACAACCCTCCTCTTCTCAAAAGCCTTCCATGGCTTGCTATTGCTTATGGTGTAAAACTCAATCTCCTTACCCTGGCATTCAAGGCCTCGCACAATCTGATGCCTCCCTGCTTTTCTTTATATATACATAGTCTATGGTCCAGCCATAGTTTATGGTACATAGAGAGAATGCTTTCCTCTGAATGTTCGCTGAGATCTCCAGTCTCCACACCTTTGCTTACAGTGTTCCTTCCATCCTTACCCTCCTTCTCCTTCAAAGTCTAGCTCCTCTGGCAGCAGAGAGGTCCTCCCCTTCCCTGTTTGTAACAACCTCTTCCCCCATGGCACCTCCCTCTCTAACATCATTATTATTGTTGGCATTGGTATCTTCTTCCACCCCCATTGGAGCTACCACTATGGCCAGTGTTCCTGAGAAGAGCTGGGTGGACCTCCCTGAGCTACTTACCGCTGAGCGGCATCATGCACTGCCCTGGTGTGGAAGAATGTAAGGAAGAGGAGGGCTGTTACTGGAGCTGGTGGATTTAATGAGGCTGACCCACTTTTATGCCTCTTTATGTCCTGGATTGTTCCCAGAGCCAGGTGAACCTTCAGGGCACTCTAAGACACCACTCAACTGTGTGCTGGCTCTGGAGACAAGCCTCCTTCCCTGGCGCGTGGCTGCTGGGGAAGCAGCCTAGGGGGAATGGGGATGTTTGGATGCTACCGCAACTTTGCACGTCCTGTGGCAATTCTTGGTTCAATCTCTGTGGGACCAAAGGTCAGCATTCCGCCTCACAAGGAGTCTGCCATGAGAAGGCCTTTCAGACATGGCCACAGGTGTGTTTTTTGAGACCACCGATGCCGAGGTATGCCTGGTCCCTCTAAGGCCACATAGAGTCCGTACTTAACACTGAGGGTATAAACTCCATGAAGAGTATTCTCTAGGCTTCATACCAGCTGCGTATTTTGGGATGGGGGCAGCAGTTCTGGATGAGGTACTTACTTGTACATCATAATGGGTGCCCCATTTGTTGAAATAAATCCAGCAGGGGTGGGCCAGAAGGCAGGAGGGCATCAGGTTAGGGGCTGAGGATCCTGGCTTTTCTTCTCAGGAACCATTCCCCAAGCAGAGAGACAGGGAGAGCTATGGGTCCACGTTCCCCGACAGGAACTGTTAGGATAATCCGAGGACCACCAGCCTTGTAGCCCCTGGCCCATTCAGGCCAACCCCTTGATTCCTTCCTGCAGACTGTAATGCCCGAGGCTTTCTTGGATGGGTCAGGATGGGGTATCAGGTCATAGAGTATGGATACAATGGAGCTGGAGCAGGGAAGTTAACTCAGGGCTTCCCTTGGGCCAGGACATTCTTGGAGCCAGGAGACCTGGTTCTGTTTCTCAGCTCTGACTCTGTCCAGCCATATGACCTTGGGCACATACTTTATTTCTCCAAGTCTCTGTTTCTTTTTCTGTACTATGGGGCTAATAATCCTCAGACTGTCTTCCCTCCCTAGGTGGTTGTGAAGAAAATGCTTCATAAACCTCAAAACACCCTAGAAATGTGAGTTGTTATTATTTGTGTCTCCTCCTCCTTGTCCTCACCAGCTGGCTCTCAATTCCTTTCTCATCAGAGATGCCCCAGAAAAATCTTCTTCCAGCCCACATGCTCCAGGGAGGCTTCCCTGATTACCTAGCCACTTGAAGCTCTCCATCAGGTCTCTGCCATGAGACGAGCCTTGCACATTCAAAAATGTGTCTATTAAATGTTATAAGGAGTTTCAGGGACTCACCCGAATGCAGCTGACATGCTACCAGTTAAAAGTCTATATTTCCAATTATCTGCAGACAGTTTGTCTTCAAGGGTAATTGGCTTCCTACAGCTCTCCCAATGTTCCTTTTCCTCCAAAGCAGAGAGGGGCAGAGAAGAATAGTTTTGCAGACAGTCCTGGCCCCATTAGTGGGGGGGGGGAGGGGCTGGAAGGTGGAGGAGGGGCAGGTACATATGGGAAGAGGGGCCTCTGTGGGCTAATCATTGTGGCCCCTGGAGATCATGTCTTGATCAACACCACCATCACCATTAGCCTTTTTAAATGCTTCTATAAAATGATTTCCTGATAACAACCCTGGGAGGGGTGTAGCATCAAGATTATGACCCCCATTTTATAGATGGTGACATTGAAATGATGAGACCCACGGCAATGGCCAGAACCGCAGCTCTGGATTTTCATGGTTTGGGTTCAGTCACACACTGGCGTGTGCCCCTACCCAGGGTTTCTCCTATGAAGGCCAGAATGTGACCTATATCTAGGTCTCTAGGACATAAGAAAACCAGGCTCTTGCTTTCTGCATAAGTATTTAGTCTGTCAATCTATAGACACAGGACAGACTTTATTTCATCTGTCAGAAAACACAGAATGCAGACTTGTGTCTGAGGCATAAACCTCAAAATAAGTCTTCCTTAACCTCCCCGAGGGACCTTTAAAGTCTCACCTTATTGGGGGATGTTCAGCTGTGTCTGACTCTTCATGGCCCCAGGGCCCACAGCACGCCAGGCGCTTCTATCTTGGGCCATCTCCCAGGATCTCTCCAAACTCATGTTCATCGCTTCCATGACCCCATCCATCCACCTCATCTTCTGCCATCCCCTTTTCTTTTTGCCTTCAATCTTTACCAACATCAAGGTCTTTTCCAATGAGACTCCTCTTATGTGGCCAAAGTATTTAAGCTTTTAGCTTCAGTATTTGTCCTTCTGGAGAACAGTCTGAATTAACTTCTTTGAATATTTGATTTGATCTCCTTGCTGACCAAGGGACTCTCAAGTCTTGTCCAGCTCCACTATTCAAAAGCTTCGGTTTGGCGGCACTCGGCTTTCCTTATAGTCTGACTCTCACAGCCATATGTTGCCATTGGAAAAGCCCTAGCTGTGACCATATTCCCAACCTAGAGCATTCCTCTAGGGTTGAGTTCTCCTGACAGGAAGAAACTTGGGGCTGGAGTGGGAGAGCTAACTCTGCTTCCTCTGGACCTGGACGGTCAATCAATCCTTTATTAAGCACTCACCGTGTGCCAGACACTGTGCAAGGCCCTGCACGGTTCACATAAATTGACGTACCTTTGAATGACAGTATCTGGAGTCATTCTCCCACATTGGAACTATGTCCCCTGCCTGGTTCAGGAGATCCCTCTAGGACGCTTGCTCCAAGATGTCAACTTTGTCTACAGACTTCTCTGCATCCACAAAGCCTGGTTCTGGAGTTACTCCCCTCCTGGGACTCTAGATGGGCCATAGGCCACTTCCCTATGATCACACAGACAAGCATCAGAGGCAGGATAAGAACGCAGGCTCCTGGCTCCAGGGCTGATTTAAACTTTACAAAGTGTACTTTTTTGGGGTGGAGTCACAACATCCCTGTGAGATTGGTAGTGAATATGTTATTCTCTCTTTTCTGGAGGAGGAAATTGAGTCTCAGGATTGGGAAGCAGCTTTTCCAAGGTCAGTTGTTACCCAGCTTGTCATGGGCAGCTTTGAGACTGGAACCCAGGATCTCAATCTCGTGTCTTGGGGCTCTTTTGGTTTCTTCCCAGAAGCTGCCCTGCCCTAAGTCGCAGCTAGGCTCCCAGGCTCCCTCCTCCTCCCAGCTCACTGTCCAGGCCCGGACGTCTCCGGCCTCTCCCCATGACCACTTTGAGTACATCCCGTGTCTTGCGGCCCAGCACTGACATCACTGTCCAGAGGGTTTGATCAGGGAAAGCAGGAACTGTCCCTTCATGGAGGACAGATCTTCAGAGAGATGCCAGCCGGGCCAGGAAGGAGGGGTGGTGGGAGGGAAAGTGAGTCATCCCCTCTTTAATTGTACATGAAGGTGACAATGAACTGGGGAACAGGAGCCTGGGCTAGCCTGGATACAGGCATGCTGGCAGCATTGGCAGGAAGAGGGAGGAGATAGAGATATCTGGGTGTCTATTTATACCCACACAGTGAGAAGCAAGAGGGAGATGCAGGCCATCCTCAGGACATCAGGTACAAAGGAAGATCTTGGCAGACAGAGCATTACCTTAGGCAGGCAAAGAGAGGGGTCGGGTCATTATCTTAGACAGGTAAGGAGTGGGGTCAGACCATTGCCTTAGGCAGGTAAGAATGGGGTCAGACCACTGCTTTAGGAGGGCAGGGAGTGGGGCCGTGGGTCACGGGGGCTCAGTGCTCCGTCCAGACCAGCAGAGCTGGAATGAGGATTCTGGTCCCTGGATTCCAAGGCCCTGGTGACCGCATGCGCTGCTGCCCTGGCCGGAGGGCAGGGGGATGGACCGGATGCTCTTGAGTTACACCTTCATAGGATCTCAGAGCTGGACATGGTCGATTCCAAACCTAACCAGAACAGGAATCATTTTAATGTTTTCCAAATACTTTTCATACATTATTTCATTTGTTTTTCACAACAACCCTGTGTATGAGGACTATCGTCCCCATTTTACAGAGGCAGAAATCCAGGCAAAGTTAAGTGGCTCTGGAGGCTAGCACAATGCCTGTCTTGGGGTTGTTGTTATTCAGTCATGTCTGGCTCTTATGATCCCATTTGGGGTTTTCTTAGCCCAGATGCTGGAAAGATTTGCGTTTCCTTCTCCAGCTCATTTTACATATAGGGAAACTGAGGAAAACAGGGTGAAGTGACTTGCCCAGGGTCACACAACTAGTGTCTAAGACCAGATTAAAACTCAGGTATTCCTGACTGACTCCAGGCCCTGCACTCTATCCACTATGGCGCCACCTAGCAATGCCTGTCTGATAGCCGATGCCTTATCAATACTTGTTCATGTCTAGTACCTGGGTGACTTCAGACAAATCATGTAACTTCTTCAAGCCTTGGTTTCTTTAGCTATAAAATGAGTGAGATGGATGAGAGGACCTTTGAGGGTCCTTCTAGCCTTGGGCCCATGACCCTGTGACCCTAGGATTCTATGTCATGGTGTGCCCCAGTAAGACTTCATCAAAGCTGAAGCTTGAGAAAAGGCAGAGACATTGAATCCTAAGAAGAAATTCAGATAGGAAGTAAATACTCAATGAGGCCAAAGGGCTGAGGCCCCCATACCTTCCATACATAAGAAAAGGCTAGCACAGGTAATAGCCTTGGCTCAGCACACAGGCCTTTTACCTAGTGGCTCATCTGCATAAGGCCCCATCAGGAGTCTGGGAAGGGGCACCAGGCTGTGTGGAGACTCCTCGCCAAAGAAGAGTCACTGACTGAGGGAAGCCAGGAAGAGTTGTTGAATAGGAGGGCCCAGACCTCCCCTGCTAAAATGTGTGTCTGTCATGTCACCACCCTGCTACCTTTGCCTAATTATTGGGAAATTCTTTATATCGAGCTGAAATGCAAGATTAGAAAAGACCATTGAGATCATCTAGGGGAGTAGTCTATGTCTCCTAAGGGGCAGAGCCAGGATTTGAACCATGACTCTTATCTCAGTGGTCTTTTTGTGATGACAGGTTGATGCTCCCAACCCCTTTCTCCTTGTTCTACTTTCTGGGGCCAGATAAAACAAGTCTAATCCATCACATTGTGCCCTCCACAGAACTGCAGAGTTATCTCGCTCCCCCAATCTTCTCTCCTTAAGAGTAAATATCCCCAGTTCCTCCGGCCAGTCATCACATGGCACCTCTCCATCCTGGTCATCTGCCTTGGGACACTCACCAGTCAATCAATATCCTTTCTAAATGACATCACCCAGAACTAATCCCAATCAATACTCCAGATGAAGTGTGATGGAATCATCAGCTGCCTAGTCCCGAGCTCCTAAGCCTTCTCCCTCTCTTAATGTAGCTGGAGACTGCCAATGGTCCACTGTGCCACCCAACTACCTCTGTTGATGTAACACATTGATAAAAATGTTAAAAAGCACAGGACCAAGCACAAATCCCTGAGTTACTGATCCCCTGGTGATCCCTTCTCTTGCTGGCACCAAACTATTAATGACTACTCCCTGGGCTGGGCCACTCAGCCAGGGCCAAATCCATCAAACTGTTATCTCCTGGTCTGCATCTCTATATTTTTTCCTTCCAGAATAATAGTATGAGACTTTATCAAATGCTTTGCTCAATGCAACCCTAAATGCCATGCCCACTATTCTTCTGGAATGCTTTCCTTACAAACCTTATTTCCTTATCGCCCCTCCCCCAACATTATAACGTTCCCCCACCTGAAGACCTTCATCCCTGGATGACCATCAACCCATCTCTCCATTTCTGCTCCTAATACTACCCGGAGAATGTCTTGAATTTGAACTGGTTTTCTCCACCACTTGACTTGTCCATTCCCTCAGCTGGGGCTTCATTATAGCTCAATAATCCTGCATTTCTGTATACCCTGGATCTCATTTCTCATAGCCACCCTTTCAAGCTTTTTCTTCTCTCGTCTCAACACCAAGCCCCTTCCAACCCCCCCCCCAACTTTATATTATTCTTTTTTGGGGGGGCAGGGCAATTGGGCTTAAGTGACTTGCCCAGGGTGACACAGCTAGTGTATCACGTGTCTGAGGTTGGGTTTGAACTCAGGTCCTCCTGACTACAAGGCTGGTGGTCTACTCACTGAGCCACCTGGCTACCCTGTATATTATTCTTGTTATCATTACCTATATTGTAATTTATGATGTAGCAGATCACCTCGCCTCCCGCGCTGCTGAGAATGCTCAGGCCATCTGATCTGGATCCCTGGCCTCCCTTTCCCCCCTCACCCACTCCCCTTCTCCATTCTTCAAACCTCCTCAGCGCACCTTCTCTCTAATCCCGGAGGTCTCCTCACTGAGCTAATCCTCTACCTTCCCTCTGGTCCCCTCCCAACCAGGCCTCCAGGTCCTTTCTCCCGCAGCTATCCCTTCTCTCTCTCAAGCATGCATCGAGGAGAGTGATGGAGTCTCAGGTTTGAAACCCAATTCTGCTTCTTACTCTGTTCAGGCCCCTGGCTGAGCTGTGTAAGCGCGATGGGCCTCGCTTTTTTCATCTGTATCACGAAGGGAGTCCTTTCTGAGGTTCTTTCCAGTCCTAAGTCTGTGAGCCTTGGGCAGGTAACTAAACCGCTCTGGACTTCCGTTTCCTTCTGAATAAAATGAAGGAGTGTGACCCTGAACAAGTCAGTTAGCTGATTTGTGCCTCAATTTCTTTATCTGTAAAATGGACACCTAAAAATAAGTTTGCCTAAATCTGGGTTAACTTTAGAGTGATATGTATATGAATGTGCATGTGTATGTATGTGCATGTGCACATGCATGTGCGTATGCATATGCATATGTGTATATGTATGTATATGTGTATATGCTAGTTATTGTTGCTAGACTAGATGGCCTAGGAGCCCCTCCTATCTCCAGGTTTAGACTCCTATGATCCTGTCTCCAACCACCTGCAATGTGGCTTCAGTCTTCATTGAAACTACCTTCAGTATCCCCCTCAGTGGCCTCTGATCTCTCTCATTCTTTCTTCCTTCCCTCCCTCCTTCATTTCCTTCCTTCCTTCCCTCCCTCCTTCATTTCCTTCCTTCCTTCCTTCCTTCCTTCCTTCCTTCCTTCCTTCCTTCCTTCCTTCCTTCCTTCCTTCCTTCCTTCCTTCCTTCCTTCTTTCCTTTCTCCCTCCCTCTCTCCTCCCTCCTTCCCTCCCTCATTCCCTCTCTCTCTCTCCCTCTCCTTCCTTCCCTCCCTCTCTCTCTCCTTCTCTCTCCCTCTCCCTCTCTCTCTTTCCCTTCCTTCCTCCCTCCCTCCCTCCCTCCCTTCCTTCCTTCCTTCCTTCCTTCCTTCCTTC
>CM053622.1:4772791-4815034 GCA_028646595.1 Phalanger gymnotis
CACAGAAAGAGAGAGAGAGAAAGAGAGAGAGAGAGAGAGAGAGAGAGAGAGAGAGAGAGAATGAGAGTCACTGGCTTTGCACCTGCCTCACTTATTCAGGTTTGGCCAATGCTTGAGTAGGACCCTGGGGTGCTGAAGGCTGAAGGCAGTTCCCAGTCATTGCCATAAGGCTCAAGGCAGGTAGAAGGCCAGATAAGATAATGTTGGTTAGGCTTCCAGACGACATGGACCAGTGGGAGCAGGCCAGGCTGGCTGAGAGGGTCCCAATGGTGGACAGTAGTGGTGGGATGGGAGGAAAAGCATTGGAGGGGGCTAGTGGTCACAACAGGAAAGGGATCCCTACATGGAAGAAGACGGCATCCCCATCTTTCCAAATGAGGCCTTCCAGCATAAACTCTATGATACTGTGATCATCCCTTTTATGGCTCCTTGGTTTAGGACCATGTGGCTTGCCCAGGGTTATAAGCTGGTAAATACTGCAGACAGTATTCAGACTTGAGGTTCTTTGGTCCCATGTCCAACACTATTCACTAAGCCAGCCTTCTTGTCTCCAGCTGTTGAAGGTGGACAGTAGCCTTTCCCTAATACGAGCCTGGGAGGCAGGGGATATACAAGTGGGTGTCTCCATTCAGCACAGGGCAGGCCTGCCCCTTCTCATCTGCCCCCATCATCCTCTTGAGCTAATAATGTCTAGATCTTTCTGCCCTTTCATATGGAGTTTGAATGATTATGTAATATGTTGTAACAGATCTGTTAACATCTTGTATTTCTTAAATATAGTTAAATTATTTTTAATTTTTTTGTCTGTTTATCCTTAAGTTAGTGTATGGATCATGGGTTAGTTGGGAGGGACCATGCAATACAACCCCCTTATTTTACAGAAGGGGAAACTGAGACCCAGAGAGAGGAGATGGCCCATGGTCACTCAGGGAGTAGGAAACAAAGCTTTGAGTAGTAGTGGAGGCTCTAACTCCAAATCTTCCCACTATGTCTTTGGTATAGACCAGGTCGTGCTGTTCTCTTTCTTAGAGCCTCATATGGCTCCTACTGCCTGGCAGGCAGGTCCTTCAACATCGTGTGTCCACCGGTCTTTCTAGCCTTATCTGGCAGAATGGAAGCTTGTTGAGGGCAGGGACTGCTGTCTTTGTAGGCTCTATGGCTGGCACAGTGTCTGGTACATAGCAGGCATTTGTTGATTTGAATCTCTGATTCCTTTACTTTCTCGGGGGATGCGAGTCCTTCAAAGATGCCATATATAAAACAGTATTAGACTCCATCAGTGCATTAGGGCGACGCAGTGCTCTGAATTATCCTACCTCCAAGCTTTTGCTCAATCTATTTCCTCTGCCTGGGATGCTCTCTGTATTGGTAATTAGGGTGGATTTTTTTTTTTTTTACTGTTTTCTCTTTTGGAGCATTGTTGCAATCAAGTGCCTTTGATGAGTCTGGCCTTTGTTTCTTTGATTAAATCAGGAGTCTTTGATGACCTGCTTATGTCAAGGGAAAGCCTAGTTCATATAGGTTTCATTCACATGGTTGTGACACCCTTTGATCCTAAACAAGGTATATAAACTCAGAGGTTAGCATCTTGTTGGGGCTCTCACTCACTGGAAGAGTGTTGTGTGATTTGACCAGATGAGACTCTGGGTAGCCCCTGGAGCCCCCAGCTTTGAAAACCCAGATATTGATGCCTCTTTTTCTGGTAACTATGTAATTCTTTGGTCAGATGGCTAGAGGCCTCTCTGTTGATAACTGTGTGTGTTTGCTCTGTTTAGATTGTCTCTGTATTTGCTCTGAAGTTCAGGGTGCTGGCTTTCCCCTCTGAACTAAGTGAATGATATCTGTATGTTTGATTGAAGTGAGATTGTTAACCCCTTAAAGTTGCTTTCCTTAGAAAAGCAGATCAAAGAACCTGTGCTGGCAGCCTTCCTGTGTGCTTTTGTTGTTGGTCTTTCACTCCCACAACAGCTGTTAGCAACATTGTCGTTACATCCTCCTCTGCCCAGCTCTCCCAACTGGGCTTAATTCCTACCTTATAGACAGACAATGCCATAACCTGGCCTTTGCAAAGGGGCCCAAAGCGATTCACTAATATGTCAGCGCATCTGTCCTTGACTGCGGATCTACAGCTTTTCCCTCAAGTTCCCTCCCTAGACAGGGCCTAGGAAAGCCCAGAGGGCTTCTTGACAGAAGGGGCCCTCCCTCTGAGCCAGCGGCAGAGACTCCAACAGGCTTCTCACTCTGGTGCCAGGGCTTTGAAGCTGCATTTCCTCTGGGCATGAGACCTTGGAAAGGCCCATTCTCCCCTCCCTAGTCCTTTCTATACTGGTGCTCCCACGAGGAGAGCAGGGCTCTTTCTAGGGGAGGGGACTTGGGGGCTTCTGACTCCATGGACTCGTCAGGTGAGCAAGAGAGAAATGAAAAGCGTTGGAGAGAACTGGCACCTGCACATAGCAGGGACCCACCCTTGGAGTGGGGAGACCTACCTGGGCTCCAGCACCAGCTGCGTCACTTCTTAGGTGGAGGGCCCTCACCAGGTCACCTGCCCTTCCTGGGCCTTCTAAATGAATGCTCTGATTGGTAAAAGAGGGCCATGGGTCTCGAGCTGGAAGGGTCCTCAGAGGCCTTCTAACCTACCCTCCCCCTCATGGAAGGCTCAGAGAAGGGAAGCTTCCCTCAGCGCCTTGGAACCCTTCAAGGTGATAGAAATGGCAGATATTATCATTCATGATTGATGGTATTGGGAGTAACAGCAACCACTCTCTGGGGAATCACAAGGATGGTAGCTGCCATTTTTATGGTCTATTAGAATTCGTAAAGCACTTTTACACACATCTGCTGGGGCTTCACAAACAATGTTGTGAGGTAGGTTTTACGATCCCCATTTTGCAGATGGGTAAACTGAGGCAGAGAGCGGTTGACTGATCTGCCTAGGGTCACACAGATAATATCTCAGAGGCAGGATTTGAATCCAGGTCCTCCTGATTCTCAGTCCAGTGGGTTATGAGGCTATTTGGAAGGGAATGAAGATGATATGGCAGCTCCTGAGGCAACCCCAATGGGGACTCTGCCTGCCCAGGAGACCCCCAATGGCTCAGTGGGGAACATTCTCTTGACATGTGGTGATGCATTGATCATTTTCGTGGGATCGATCATTCCATTTGAGCCAGCAATCAGACTGATTGATTTTTTTTTCCATGAGCTTGACTGGCTGTTGGCCTGAGCTGATGGGTTCTTTGGGGGGCTATGGGGACTATGGCTAATTGTCCTTTTCAGCCTGCCTCTGCTCATTTCCAACTATTTCTCTGACAAAGTTGTCAAGGGAGAAAGAGGCCTTTCCTTATCCAGAGGTAGAGGTGAGGAGGCAGCAGAAAAGCCTTCCTTCATCCATACATAAAGGTGAGAGGAACCTTTCTTCTTCCATGTGTGGAGGTGAGAGAGAGAGACCTTCTCTTATCCAGATATAGAGACAAGAGAGGAGCCTTCATGCATCCAGATGTGGAGGTGAGAAGGGAACCTTCCTTTGTCCAGATGTGGAGAGGCAAGAGAGGAGCCTTCGTGTATCCAGATGTGGAGGTGAGAAGGGAACCTTCCTTTGTCCAGATGTGGAGAGGCAAGAGAGGAGCCTTCATACATCCAGATGTGGAGGTGAGAGGGGGACCTTCTTTTGTCCAGAGGTGGAGAGGCAAGAGGGGAACCTTCATGTATCCAGATGTGGAGGCAGCAGACACCTTCCCTTGTCCAGATGGGGCAGTGAGCCTTTTCTTATCCAAATGAAGAGAGAAGAGACCTCCAGATGCAGGGGGGCAGAAGGGACCACAGAGGTGGGAGTGGCCCTCCCTCTTTCTGGAGGGGAGAGAGGGTCATCTCTGGCAGTCCCTGAGAGCAGTCCTCCCTTCTGCAGAGGGCCCCGGGGGAGGCTATCTGGTCTCTTGTTCACACTGAATTAATGAAGACAAAGGAGATAATTGGTGCAGTTGGCGTGCTCTTGGCGGCTCTTGGCGGCTCTTTCCCCCCTCGGTTGGGCTTGGGGGTGAGGACAGCTGCTCCTGGCAGGGAACCCTCAGGAGAAGGTGGGAGGAGGTGTTGTCTGGTACAGGCCTCATTAGGGCTGCAGAGAGCCCCCGTTTCTTGTAGCCATGATTGGAGAATGTGAGGCAAAGCTTGGGTCCCTGGGGCCAAACAGAGCACTTCCCCCCTTCTCCCCCTCCCCCTGGGGCCTCATCAGCTCCACCCAACTGCAGACACCCAGAATGATTGTGAGCTGCAGCCTGAGCTGGGCCAGGGATCCCAGACAGGAGGGCAGCTGACGCCTTCCTTGGTAGTGTCCTGCTGGAGAAGTCTAGGCATTCACTGGCAAGCTTTGGGCAGCTGCCTCGGTGGGCCATGGGTCCGAGTTGACCTAATTAAGGGAAGGAAGCTGGAGCTGCTGAATGTCAGAGCTGGCCCCTGACAGCCACCAGCCCCAGGAATAGCTGCCCCAGGGGAAGGCCCATAAGGGCTGTCATCTGCTGCCTGGGAAATTGGACCAGACCAAGCTGGGAGAGTGGGCACGGAGACAGCTCTGCACCCAGGCTCTGACGGGCCTGGCTGACAACTCCCCCCCCACCCTGGCTTTGCATGCGCTAATTCCTGGATTGTCTGCACTGGAGAGTGCAGTAGGCAAGAGAGATGCCTTAGCTCCTTGGGGGTAGGGTGGGGAGGACAAGAGGGGGCTTCCCAGCCAGCTGCAGGGACCATCTTTCTGCGTGGCCTCTGGGAGGCTGCCAACCCTCTCTGGGCCCCAATTTCTCCATCCTGAACCCTGGAATTCAAAGCCCTCACAATCCAGCCCCTAAGGAGACTGTCACCTTTTGCCGAGAGTACTGGATTTGAATCCTAGCCCTGTGTGCCTTTGGATAAGATCCTCCCCCTTCTCTGGGCCTCAGTTTCCCCACGGGCAAGGATGAAGGGACTGAGGCAGGAGAAATGATCACTGTGGTCCTTTCCAGCTGGATTCTCAGTATCCTTCATTCCTGCAAGCCCACTCTGTTCTAGGCAAACAGGGCCCCATCCCATCCCCTGTTCGATTTGTGGGTTTCCCTGCCACAAGGCACTTACTTATGCATCTAAGTAGCTAAAGTCCTTCAGCCCCTAATGGCCTTCTCCTCCCTGGGCTCCATGCACCTGCCTGAGCCTTGCCCCAGGGTGCCTGACATCCTCGACTCCCCTCCCCCACCTGAACTACTAACCTCTCCTGGGCAGGGGCCGGCCCAGTCTGTCTTTGGGTCTTCAGTGCCTGTCGAAGCACCTTGTATACAGCAGGTGCTAAAAAGGTTCCAGGGGAATTGCACTGAGGTTCTTGGCTGTGGGATCTGAAGGCTGGGCTTGGAATTCTAGCTCTGCTGCTGGTAACCTTGGGAAAGAAAGTTCTTTCCATCAGTCTCAGATTCTTCTATAAATGAATGATTAGATTTTGTGATCTCAAAGGCCCCTCCAGCCCTGACACCCCCTGTTCTAAGGCCCCTCCAAGCTCTGACACCCCCTGTTCTAAGATCCCTCTCAGCTCTGCCATCCCCTGTTCTAAGGCCCCCCCCCCAAGCTCTGACATTCCCTGTTCTAAGGCCCCTCCCAGCCCTGCCATCCCTGTTCTCAGGCCCTTCCTTTCAGCTCTAACACCCCATGCTCTTAAGTACTTTCCCACAATGGCCCTTAGATTCTTCTTCCTAAAACCAAGGGGATGGGCCAACATGTTCTGTGTCTCTTCCAGCCCCAAACTTTCTGGATTTCCATGGCCCAGACTGTCTCCTCCTCTTGCTCTGGCAGCCTGATCCAACACAGGTGACCTCTGGGCTGTCCTTGGCCTGTGGCTCCTAGGCTCAGGGCCACGGCTCTGCTGTGTGCTCTGTCCTTGACAATTGTGGCAGAGGCTGCGCTTGGGGGAGACCAGGTGTTGGGAGGAGTCCCTCCTGAGTGAAGGAGGCTGGGCCCTTAGCCACAACCTCCTGGCAGGCTCAGGGGAGGGGAGAAGCAGAGACTGCCTGAGAGGATAGGGCAGCAGAATCTTCAGGGTCAGCCCCTGACCTGGGTGGGAATCACAGGCGTAAAGCAGCCTTCATCATTCAGGGAGGAGAAAAGATTTGCCTGATGTCACACAGGTAGGACACGGCGGGGCTTGGGCTTCTTCTCTACAGCATCTCCAACAAGTCATTTTCCAGCCTTTTCTTCAGCCTCCATGATGGGGAACCCACTGGAGACTGGGCTCCTTACCCCCAGGGCAAGGAGAGATTCAATTCAATTCAACTCAATTTAGTTTAACAAGCCTTTATTAAGTGCCTACTGCATGCAGGACCTGTGCTGGGCACTGGGGGGTATAGAGGCAGACATGAACTAGTCTTGCTCTCAGGAAGCTTCTAGTCTATCTGGGGAGCCACGTAGACTCACGAGAACACATAAGCAATCATTCAATCACCAGGTAGGTGAGTCCTGTGCCAACCACAGGGGGCACAGAGACAAACGGAGATGGTCTGCTTTTATTCTCTCCAGGGTACTGGAACCCCCAGGGAGACTGGCACCTCCTCTCTCAGCTGCGCTGGGGTCCCGAGCTTGGGCTTTCACCTTTCACTGTTTTCTTTTCTTCTTACGAGTCCAGGGGCAATGAGCCTCCCTGTCCCCCTGCCTACTCTTAGGAGTGCTTGGCTCCTGGGCTCAGGGCCCTCTCTCTCCCCTCTCCTTTCCTGCTCCTACCATCATCAGGTTCCCTTTGCACAATCTGATTCTCTCTTTCCCTTTTCCCTCCCCTCTCCCTCCCTGTCCCCCTACTCCCTGCCACTGTGCCCCCTCCCCATCTTCATACACTCCAGACCATGAGAGTGCATTTCGAGGGGTTATTAACAAGGGAAAAGAGAGAGACTAATTCAGAAATTATACACCAGGAGAAGGTCATTACAAGAGTTGTCATTAGAAGTAGATTCAAGTATCTGGAGATCTGTCGTGTGTAAGAGGGATGAGTCTTGTTCTGCTTGGCCCCAGTGGCCAGACCTGGGAGCCCTGGGCCAGGGAGCTGAGGGAGGCAGATTGCAATTGGATGTAAGAAACAAGTTTCCAATAAAATCATAGGATCATAGATTTACAGCTGGAAGGGACCATAGAGGTCCCTAAGTCCCAAGCTCCTCCTCCAGAGAGGGGAGGGGGCTTGCTTAGGAGTCCATACTCAGGTTTGGGGACTCCAATAACCAGGGCTCTTTCTAAGTGCCCCTGGGCAGAAGGGATCCTCCTCATGGACATCACTTTAAGCTGGAGGCTGGGTGTTTTTTTCTCTGGACAGATTGTTGAGAGTCAGCAAGGAACAGAGGAATGGACACTTGGGTTGGAGTTATGGGTTCAAATTCTGTCTCTGTGTGACCTTGGGTCACTTCCTTCTCCCTGGGCTTTGGTCTCTTCATCGATAAGAGGAGTTTGGACCCAATGGCCTGGGAAGGCCCCTCCTAGTTCTAACCTAATGATCTGGAGGCATCACGTTGGGCGATGCATCAGAAGTCCCTCCCAGCTCCAAGATTCTGAGATCCTGGGCATCCACGATGAGCTTTCCAGTTGGATCCTTAAGATCAAGTCTCCAGGCCCAGCCTGGCCCATGATTCTCCGGAGGCTGAGATCTTCCCCTGAGATTCCAGCCACCTCACGGCTCCAGACGACAAGGGGCAGCTTTCATCCTAGATTCTTGTCCAGATTTGGGACTGGTCCAGCTGAGCCTTCTGGGTCTGCCTCGGTAGTCTGTCTTCCAAACCCTGGCCTTCTCTTAGCCACTCAGGAAACTGCCTGGCAGAATGGTTGCCTTGTTGGTGCCCCACCCATAAGACCACTATTACCTTGGCTGCTTAAGATCCTCCTCTGGGAACCAAGGGGCAAACAGTAAGATTCAGAATGGGGTTCCCTTACCCTCCTGGTCAGAATAGCTCCAGCTGCTCAGATGGAGAACACCTCTCTAAGTCCCAGGGTTCATGACAGACCCTAATGCTTTCTTATGCTTGGCCCCAGAAGGGAGGCTATTTCATTCCAATAGTCTAAGTTTCTCTTTATCTCTGATGTTTTGTGTCTAATATTCTAAGGAAGGAAGGACTGTATCAGTTGTTTCAGTCATGTCTGACACTTCGTGATTCTGTTTGGGGTTTTCTTGGCAAAGATATTGGAGGAGTTTGCCATTTACTTCTCCAGCTCATTTTACAGATGAGGAAACTGAGGCAAACAGGTTACATGACTTGCCCAGGGTCACACAGCTAGTAAGTGTCTGAGGCTGGATTTGAACTCAAATCTTCTTGACTCCAGACACTGCACTCTCTCCTCTATGCCACCTAGCTGACCTAGGAAGGGAGGGCACAGGTTATTAAGCACCTACTATGTGCCACAGACACTGGACTAAGTGCTTTACAAATATTACCTCATTTGCTCCCCATAGTAACGCTGGGGGGGAGGTGCCATTATTATCCCCATTGTACAGATGAGGAAGCGGAGGTAGAGGTAAAGTGGCACATAGCAGGTGCTTAATAAATGTTAAGGCCCCTCTCAGCCGGTCCCTGTTCTTCTAAGGCCCTTCCTGCATCTGATGTTCTTTATTCCAAAGCCTCTTCCTGCTCTGACAATCTGTGATCCTGTGGTGCCTTGGACAAGTTCCCCAAAGGCTCTGGGAAGCAGGCAGGTTGGCAGAACCGGACCCCTTCCTGAACCAGGCAGACACACTTTCTCCAGTTGACCGGGGCCCAATCGGGGCTGGATTTGCTGGCTGAGTGGGTGATGAATCGTGTGCTATTGACGGCTGGCCATTCCACCATCAGCCTTCCCTGTGATGGGCTCACTTTAAATAGGGCCGGTATCGTCAATGACTGGTTAATGGGACTAAGCGGGCTGTCTATAGGGAGCCTGTCAGTGATGCCAGAGTTCAGAGGAGGGGCTGCCGGCTGGGCCAGGGGGCAGATCCCAGGGCAGGCTGCCGGGGCGTGTCTGGCTGGGGCTGGAGGAGTAGCTCCACGGATATAGGGAGAGGAAACTTTTTGGGAAGCTTTGGAAAAAGAGAAGACGCTTCCACTCTTGAGATCGCTCCTTCACGGGTCATAGGATTTAGATCTGAAAGGGACCCAAGGAACCATCTGGTTTGGACGAGAGAGAAGGGGAAGAAACTGGACCAAGGTCCTGGGGCTAAGTATCAGAACAAGGATCCAGGACAAGACCTTAAGGATGGGGTGTTCAGGGAAGACTAGCACCTCTAGTAGGAAGGCTGCTGAGCCACCTTTGGCATCCACCTCCCACCCAACTCTCACCGATGGTTCCAAGAAGCTGTAGCAGGTCCAACCTGGTAAAACCATCTCATCAGATGAAGTAAACCGAGGGGTCTCAAACCTGTCAGGGAGTGGGGGGAGTGTCTACCCCCAGTGTGTGAAGACTTTCCCCAGTGCAACAGGCAGATGAGAATAATTTGTTCCAATGGCCATGAAGGTGGCTGAAGCTGGAGCTATGGAGCCCTTAGAGCTTTGTCAGACATGGAAGATGCCAAGGTCATGCACTGCATCTTGGGCCATCGCCAGTCATCCTGACTTTTGTCCTGCCGCTGGACTTTGATGATTCTGGAAGAGAGAGTGAGGGTGATGACTTTGCACAACTCTGCCTCACTTTAATCCAATTCACGCACAAGTCAAGATGTGAACCCATGATGTCACTGGTCCTCTTTAAAAAACGACTAACAGCAATATAAGGCCCTTTGAACTGACTCTTTTCTAGAACCAATTATTCTTTCTATCCATGGTTTTTATCCATCCCCGTGATCTCCTTTTCCTATTGGTGAGTTCCTTCTTAAACTTCCATTTTGAGGAAGGTCTCAGATCAGCCATACTTCACTCTCTGTAATTCATCACCAGGCCCCTTCTTGGGTTCTCTTGAGGCATTCTCTTCCCTCCAATAGACAGTAAGCTCCTTGGAGGCTTAATACATGCTCAGTGACTTGACTTAGAACCATTTGGGGCTCTGATAGGCCAGAGCTTGTCTTGATTGGTTCTGCAGCTCCCCAGCACTTTCTGGACATTTCTAATTATGACACTTTATGTGCAGCATTCCTCATCTTTCCAGCCCTCTCATTAGAAGGCAAGCTTCTCGAGGGTGCAGACTATCCCACTGGCCTTTATGTGTTCCTCTAGTGTTTAGGACAGCACTTGGCAAGGAGTAGGTACTCAATCGATTATCTGTCTGTCTGTCCAGTGAGGTGACTGAATGAATGAGATGACTTCTGAGATCCCTTTCATCTCTGATATTCTATCATCCACTGTTCTAAGGCCCCTCTGAGCCCTGACATCCCCTGTTCTAAAGCCCCTCCCAGCTCTGACATCCCCTGTTCTAATGCCCAACCCAAACCTAACATCCCCCCCTTTCTCTCTTTTCTTTGGGCCTCAGTTTCCTTACCTGTCCAATGAAGGTTTGGACTAGCTTTCTGTTAAGTTTATTTCTTGCCCTGCCATCCTCTGGTGTTCTGGCTCTTCTAAGTTGAGTTTTGTAATGGCAGTTCTAACCATTGGCCCACCCTCTCCTTCTGGGTAGCTGGAGATTGGTGCCAGGTTGGGGCGCTGCAGGGGGCAGCTTTATGCCTGTTCTTGCTTAACGTCTTGATCAATTATTTATTAACCAAGTAATAATTGCATTAATTGTAAATTATTAAGCATCTCTTGGCCCGGAAGCAAGGGTGCAGCCAGTTAGCATGTTAATGAGCTGTTTAGGCAGCAGTCTGCAGACAGGCAGGCACTGCCCCCTGTCAGCACCAAGGACAGAGCTGGGTCTGGGAGGGGAGAGCTCCAGGCAAGATCAAGGTGAGTGTCAGCTGGGGGTGGAGCTCTCCCCTCTCCCTTCCCACTCTCCCCTAGAGCCTCCAGGCACAAAAGGCTGAGACCCCTTGTTTTCATTTCAGTTAGGCAACAAGATGCTGAGTTGACTTTAAAGGGTCCCAGACAAATCATGAGCCAGTGGATGCTGAATGAGTTCTTAGCATTCATGTAGATTTGTCTTGCAGAGAGGAAACAGCACCCATCAAAGATCCCATAACGACTATGGTAGGTCATGGAATACCTGAGCTGGAAGGAGACTTAGAGCTACTAGGATCATAGAAGCATAGGGGTGGGAGGGACCTAGAGGCCACTGGGACCAATTCCCTCATTTTACAGATGAGGAAACCGAGGCCCAAAGAGAGGAAGGGACTTACCCAAGGTCACTCAGGCATCAAGTGGAAAGACCAGGATTCAAACCAATGACTCCATTGACAATACTTGGTTTAGCCTTTTCTTTGATTGAGAAGTAATCTGAGACAGAGACAGAGAGATAGACACAGATACACACACAGAATTCAACCTTGGAGGAATCTTAGTGATAAGTAAATAAAAGCTCTCAGAGAAGAGGGGGACTTGCCTCAAGTCTAACAGAAAGGCAATGGTCCAGGCAGCTTAGAATCCAGGTCTGATTCTCAGTCCGGGGCTCTGCCTGCTCCCCCAAACTGCTTCCCACCCCATGAAGGAGCCAGAGAGCCCTACCTTCTGACTCTCACCATCCCCCATCAGGTATATCTAGGTGAAATCCAGTCATAGGGAACCCCCAGAGAGTGATTAAATGAGAAGTCACAGCCGGGCCGTGTGAGGAAGGCACGAACGGGGTGCATGGGAGTCAATCTCTTGCTTAGCCTTGAAGACTGGGGTAGGGCTGAATGAAGGGGTATGGACCTCAAGAGAGTCAACTCCTTCCCATGCTCTGCTTGCCTCTGTGTCCCCGAGGCAATGTGGGGCTCCAGAGAATCTATCCAAGTCCCTGCATCCCCAATTGCTTTGTTGGGGACCTGAAATCTTCACTTTGCTCTGTCGGCAAATATTATCTCCAGTTGACAGATGAGGAAATTGAGGCAGATGAGGAGGTCAATGACAGAGATGAGACTTGAATGGGGCTTCCCCACTCCTAGGTCAATGCTTTTTTTCTCTTACTTTGCTCTGCCATCTTCCCTATTAGACCAGCGATGACTTGGATGGGCCTTGGCTTGCCATGGCGCAGGACAGATGGGCACCTAGCATCCCCAGTGTTCCCTGGCCCTGGTGACAGCTTACTCTGGCTGGCCCCTCCTCCTCCTCAGTGGAAGGTCACATTGGAGGAGTTGGCTTCCACTCTGGACCAGCTGGTCTGTTTTCCGAACTCAAGGCATGTACTCGAGGAGCTCCGGGGGGCAGTGGGCTCGCTGTTTTTACTTAGGAGAGTAATGGAGCCACAAGTTTAGCGCTTGGAGGGACCTTAGAATTCCTTTTGTTCAGCTCTTTATTCTACAGAGGAGAAAACTGAATCCCAGAGAGGGGAGGCGCATCCACAAGGAAGTGGCAGAGCCAGGGGCAATCATTCAACATTCATTAAGACCTACTGTGTGCCAGATAAGCACTGGGGAAACAATGACAAAATTGAAACTGTCCGCCCTGGAAGAGAGGATATTCTATTGGAGGTGGAATAACACGCAGCCACATGATCACCAATGAACAAACATTTATTAAGTGCCTACTACGTGGCAGGTTCTACACTAGATTCTAGAGATACAAGGCAAAAGCTACATAGTCCTTGTCCTCAAGGAGGTTTCGGTCTAATGAGTGAGGCAACAGGCTTATATATGAAGGCTAGAGTGAGGTGATGTTTTAAATTAAGCCCACCTCACTTAAAATAACTGACAAGATGCCCAAGCTTTCCATTCATGGCCTTAGACTAAGTGTGAAAAAGTCTTTGAAAGCCAGTTGGTGAAGTAAAGTGATGTCAGATGGGGAAGCCTGTTCCAATTTGCTGAGGAATTTTATCATGCACTCTGAGTCCTGTCTAGAAGCATCAAGTTAGCTGGAAATGGGAGTCAGGACAAACCAACAACATATATTAAGTACACATTCTGTGCCAGGCACAGTTCTAGGAATACAAGTATAAGCAGAAAAAAGAAGCCCTGCCCTCAGGGAGCTTACATTCTCATGGGCAAAGAAAACACATAAAGGGAAGATGAATGCAGAGGCAAGGAAGTCTGGAGAGTTAAGAGTGCTATCTGGGGAGGAGTGAAGCCACGACTGGGTGGACATCTTCCCGAAAAGTCTAGACTGAAGAGATGTCTATGGCAGACTATGGTAGAAGAGTTCCAGAGACTGAGGAGTATAGCCTAGAGGGAATGAAGAAGTACAGTGACAGACACATAGAAGGCACTCAATAAATGCTTACTGAATTGAATTGTTCCGGCAGCGGCGAGCAGAAGAGGGCATACCTCCGAGGAGTAGGACCGAGCTTTGGAAGAGAAGGAAGACACTGAGGAAGTTCATTTCTGAGCAGAAAATCTAAGTCAAGGTAAGTCCAAAGAAAAGGCTGGCTTTCCCCCAACTTCTTCTCCCCCGACTGTCTATCCACAGGGATATCCGTAATCTGCCCTTTTATTAATAACAGTAATAATAATAGCCAATGTGTATATAGTGCTTACTATGTGCCAGGCACTGCACTAACCAGTTCGCCATCATCATATCATTTGGTCCTCTCAATGACCCTGGAAGGCAGGTGCTATGATTATTTTACAGAGGTTGAAATTGAGGCAGCCAGAAGTTAAGTGACTTTCCCAGCATCACACAACTAGGAAGAGTCTGAGTCAGGATTTGAACTCAGGTCTTCCTGACTCTGGGTCTGGCACTCTATCCACTGTACCACCTAGCTGTATTACCCAAATACTTTCAGTAAATTGAATTTTTCCTTAACCACAAAGAGACCAGAGGTTAAGTAGATGTAGATGTAAGTGTAAAGTTAGACAGAAAGTCAACCAATGTTGAGAATTTTCCTGACTGGGGGCTCAGAGCCATTGTGATTGACTCTCATAATTTTTTTTTCTAAAATGAACTCCTTAAGCTAGAGGAAGAAACCACTCAAGGGGTCTTTATATTGGCCCTCGCCTTAAATCAAGCTCATTATTGTAACAGGATGTTATGAAAACATATCCAGGGTATTTCCAAAATGAACACAAGGTAGCTTTGGGAAGGGATGCATCTAGGTGGCTGATAGAGTGTTGGATCTGGAGTCAGAGGATCTGGGTTCAAATCCTATCTATCTTTGTGACCTTGGATAAGTCACTTAACCTTTTTGGGCCTCAGTTTCCCCTTTTGGTCCAGAGGTGTTAAGTGACTTCTCTAAAGGCCCACAAATGAATGGCAGAGCTGGATTTGAACCTAGGTACTCAGACTCTAAGTTACTGTATTAGGAGAACGTCTATTCCTTACATGCCTCCTGTTGCTATTTCTGCTCTCTGGGGTCAAGGGCAGTAAGTTGAACACCTCAGATTAGATGCTGGACGCTGGAAGCTATGTCCTATATCCCTCCTCTCCTTTCCTGAGTCTTTTCTTCTCTATGTTGAACATCCCCAGTTCTTAAGACCTACATGCCTGTGGCATGGATTCCCATCGCTCCCTGTGCTGGTCACTGACCCTCTTGGGGTCTCCCGCTCTGGCTTCTTGGGGACTTGGGGCTTGGACTGGTCAGTCTGTCTCTGCCAGGCAGCTGGGGCTCTCACTCCAGCCTCCCCCTTCCCCAGTCCTTTGGTCCGATTTGTCTCCAGCATTTAATTAGCACCTTATTACATCCAGGCCTTCTCTCTAAGTGTCTCCTCAGAATAATTAGCACGTCATCACCTCTGTCTGGATCCAGCAGCTACTTGCCAAAGCAAAGGGAATGAGTACCCTTCTCTACCTATCACAGGGCCTAGAGGATGGGGTGGCCTGGGGAGGCCCCGGGCTCAGGGAGGGTGGCTTGCTGGATATTTTGGAGTTTGCTTCGTTGTCTAAACCTGCCATTTCCGCTCACTGCTCCTAATCTGCCCCCTGGGATCCAGCACAACCCCCTCCTCCGACAGATGGCCCAGTGAGGTAAATGATCTGGCCAGGGGACTTGGCGTGAGCATCAGGGACATCACAGCTAGCGCCCTTTAGGCTTTGGGCTATACCCTCCTGCTTTCCCTAAGCAGAACAAGCCTGAGCCTTTGACAGATTATCCATTCCTGTGCCCAGAGGTAGATTCAGCCTTGATGTGAGGAAAAATTTCATAAGCATTATTGCCAGATCGATTGATTACTCATAAGGTTAGAAATTTGGAACTGGAAAGGATCTTAGAAGTCATCTAGTCTGTTGGACCAGAGAGGATCCAAACCTCATTTTATCAGCGAAGAAGGGTTAAACGATTTGTCTGGGGTCACTCAGCTGGTAAGTGCCCAAGGTGTGATTGGAACTAAGATCTTCCTGATGCCAAGTCTAGCCCCTCTCTCTCCCTACCCTGTGCTGCCTTAGATACAGCCAAAGATTGAACGATTGCCTCGTGACATGATAGGCTCTACCTTGTCTAAGGTCCTTAATGGGAGTCTGGGTGATCACTTGTTCAGTTTATTGTAGAGGAGATAGATGGCCACTCAAGTCCTTTTCGCCTCAGAGATTCTGTGAATCAATGAATGAAAAAGTACTGACTATGTGCCAAGCACTGAGAATACCAATTTAAAACCAGATGGCCTCCGACCTCGGTGAGCTTACATTCTAACGAGAGAGACAAGCCTTGCTGAAGGCAACCTAGATACAGAGATTTTGGGTAGGTATAGGAGCCAACCAAGAGGTGTATGTGGGGGACAGACTATACTCTGGGGGAAAATGTTTCTGCCACTTGAAGGACTCCCCATTGGGACATGGAGTGCAGGAGTTGTGGGGCTGAAAGGGTTAACTCTATGATTTCCAAGGGAAAGACGCTACTGAGAGGAGCCTGGATCGAGCGGGTAGGGGCAGAGAGTAGAAGGAATGTAAGGTCTGGTTCTGGGGCAAGATAAGAAAGGCGTGAAACAGAAGCCTGAAGCTTCATGGGGAGAGAGAGGAAAAGGGCCGTGGTCCCCAGGGAGATGAGCTCTTGTAACTGACCTTGGACAGCTCCCTCCTTCCCTCCTTCTCTCCTTGGAGCTCCCCTTTAGAGTGCCCTTGGTGCCGAGCCCAGCAAGGGAGGCAGTGCTTTCCTAAGGATGCCCATTTTATAGACAGGGAAGCTAAGGCTTGAAGTATGGAAGGTACCCGCCTGAGGTCACATAGCAGAAAGGAGCAGCCTAGGTCTTTGGACTTCACTTGAAGCAGAGCAGTAGAGCGGCCCGTGATGGGTGGCCCTCCTGTGCCACCCTGGCAGGAGCAGCCTGGCGATGCCAGTTCACACTGATTTAATTTAATTACCCAGTTAATGCTTGAGTTGTGAAATTTATGAGGATTGTCATTAGGAAATATATTTCTTTTCTAACATGTTCGATCGCTTGTTTAAGCCTCAAGCTTCACTGGGCCATTCATGACTTGCCGTCTGCTCAGCTCCCTCTCTCGGATGGTCTGCTGGAGATGAGAGCCTAGAGTCATAGACAGAGAGACTGCTAGAGCTGGGAGAATGTTAGAGATCTCTAAGAACACCAGCTCTGAAGTCAGAGGGTGTGGGTTCAAATTCTTGCTCTGCCCATTGCTATCTGTATGACCTTTGGCAAGTCTCTTATTTTTTCTGGGTTTCAGGTTCTTCATCTATACAATGAAAGGATTAGGGTGGAAAGAACGTTGGATTTGGGCTCAAATCCTGGCTGCACGATTTTGGGCAAAATGGTTCACTCCTCTGGGCTGCCCTTTCTTCCTCTCTAGAATGAAGCTGTTCTGTTGGGCTGCTGGCCTCTGAGGGCCCTGGGAATGGCTCATCCTCTGACTTCTTGATCTTCAGCACCTCTAAGAAGTGGTCATTGGCTTCTGCTTGACCTCCCTCAGTGACCAGAAGCGCACTACCTACCTTGTCTTAGCTAAACTCTGTAGCTCCTCAGTCCCGAGTACAGACAGGGCTCTAGAGCATCCTGTTCCATGTTAGGGACAGCTCTGGCTGTTAGGAAGTCTGACAGCCTTGGATGGGAGAGATCCCTGGGAAGAGGAATCTCCCTAAAACACTGGGGAGTTGAGAGGAGGGGGGAAGAGAGAAGCAGTGATCCCCTTTCCTGAGCCCACATCCCAAGTTGGGACCAAGCAGAAATATCAGTGTCTTCCTCTGCTCTCCTCTAAATGGTCATCAGGCTGTGTGTGAAGACTTCCAGCATGGGAGGAGCTCACCCCACTGTCCCAGGGCGGTGTGGTCTACTTTTGGACAGCTCTGACTGGGAGAAGTTTTCCCTGACATTGAGGGAAAAGCCACCTCAGAGGTTCCCATCCATTGCTCCTCATTCTGTCTTCTGAGGCAGGGGAGGTGAATCCCTCCTCCACAGGATGGCTCTGCAAATACTAGAAGCCAGCTAGCATGTTCCCCCACCCCTTATCCTCCCTTCTGATTGTGGAGCTTGAGGCCCTTCATCATCTTAGTTGTTCTGGCCATGTCTTAGCTAAAGTTTGCTTGAGGAGAGAGACAAAGAAAGAGACACAGAGAGAGAGAGACAGCAACAGAGACGGAGAGAGACAGGCAGAGAGAGACACAAAGAGATAGCCAGAGAGGCAGAGAAACACAGAGAAACAGAGACAGACACAAAGACAGAGAGAATGAGGCACTGAAAGAGAGGAGATAGAGAGACAGACAGAGAGAGAGAGACAGAGACAGACAGAGACACAGAGAAAGAGAGAAAGATAAAGAGGAGATAGAGAGACAGAGACAGAGACACAGAGACAGACAGAGGGACAGCAACAGAGAGAGAGAAAATGAGACACACAGCATCACAGCATACTCTGAATCAAGGGCAGGATCCCTCTAGTCTGTCATCCTGCACTTGGAGAAGCAGGCTCATCAGAGCCCCCCTGCACCATCTCTGAAGATGGGATCCCAATTGGCCAGTCCTCCCATTTCAGAGGTGATCGTGGGGGGAGCTCTTTGGCCTCTGGAAGCCACTGAGAAAACTAAGCCTCAAGAAGTGAAGAGATTTGCCCATGGGGCACAGTGCAGGTGCCAGCTCTCTGCTCCGTGCTCCATAGGACAGGAGAGCTGCAATGGACCTCAAGATGCAGCTTTGTCATTTTATAAATGAGGCCAAGAGAGAAGCATTGAATGTGCCCCCAGAAGGTTGGTGGAAGGGCCAGGCTTGGAGCCCTAGTCTTTGGTCCCTGGTCCAGGCTCTTTCTGCTGCTCTCAACCCCAGGTGGGACCTAACTTCTTGGTGCTTTCACATGCTGCCATCTTTACTTACACTGATGGGGGTGATTGTGGGGGAGGGGAGGTATCAGTGACCTCCAACAGAGGGGAAGCTCACTGAAGGCAAGACCTTTTTGGCTATAGTCACTGAATCCCTAACTCCATGCCTGGTCCACCATAGGTGCTTAATCAATGCTGATTGAATGAAGCTGGGCCTGGGAGCATGGAGTGGACTTGTACCAAGGGCAGGACAGCAGGGCCTTGTCTCAGGCAGTCCCAAGACCACCAATTTTGGATCTTACACCTCTTAGGCCTCTACCAGCCTTATCCTTAGGGCAGGATTGGGGAGTTGGGAAAGGACAGGCAGATCCCAGAAGAGGGCAAAGGACTCAAATGGAGGGGGAAGGGGGAAAGAAGAGGAAGGGGCCAGCCATTGTCCCTGAGGTCTCGCTGTCTTTCCTGGGGCCCCTCCTCCTTACCCTGTGGCCCCCATAGAGGCAGAGGCTGGACTTCTGTTAGACCAGACTGCTTCCACACCCCTGGTTCCTTCCTATTTCCCTTCCCAGTCCCTCTGTATTCCCTGTGATCATGACTTCTTTTTAAACCAAAGCCATAGAATGGCCTGATTCTGAATTACCTGTGGTCACAAGACAGTGGGATTCCAGATTCTAGAACTGGAAGCCACTTTGGAGAACATCTAGTCTAATTCCTTGTTTTTACAGATGAGGCCTGGGGTGGGTAATTCCCAGTCCTTCCCCTCCCCTTGGCCTGGAGGTGCCCAGAGTTGGGGAGCAGGATGGTCTCTGGGGCTGTGGAGAGAGAAATGAAGAGATGTGAATGGTGGAGCTGGAGTCCGGATGCCCGGATCTGAATCCCAGCCTGCCCTCACACTCTCTGAGAGATTGGATGGCCTAGAAGTGCTGGTCTTGGGCTCAGGAATACCTGGGCTGTGTTCCCCTGGGTGAGCCTGGGCAGGCCCTTTTTACCATCTCTGGCCTCAGTCCTGCCTACGCACAACATGGGACTGGTCTCAATGACCTCTAAGGTTCTTTCTGGTTTTAAATGTTTGATCCTTGGTGACCTTGGGGAATAACCTCTCAGGGCCTCGGTTCTGGGCCATCTGCAAAATTAGGAAGCTAAGCTTCCTCCCAGCTCCAAATCTTTTGATCCTCCAAGTCTCCTGGGAAACCTATGTCGAAAGCCCTGGAATCCCCAAGATGAATCTTCTCCTGGAAGAAAGGCCTCATGGTTCTGCCCCTCTGAAGCCTGGCAGAATGGAGGAATTAGTGGGGCTGGGGATTCAGAAGCCACAGAAAATGTGGGCACATTAAAAGTGAGAGAAACACTAGGAAAGGACTGGCAGATAACTCAAGTCTTCACCAAAGGGAGCCAGAAGGAAGAGGAGGTGAAGGCGGCGGGGGGGGGACAGGCTCAGCAAACACATTGGGGGAGTTGAACAACTTTGGAATCCTGGCTTTGAGAGATGAGAGAGAAGGAAGGCAGGAGAATAGAGGGGCACAGTAAGGTGGAAGGAATGCAGGTAAGTAGGCCTCTGGAAGGGTGTGATGTCATCTCAGTCTGCACTTATTCTTTACTTATTATTTGGGAACAGTAGATGGTATATGATGTGGTGGAAAGAGCCCCCACTGTCTGGCTTCTGGTGCCTGCTCTTACTAGATGTATCACCATAGACAAGTGCCTTCTCTGAACTTCAGTTTCTTCTTCTGCACTAATGCTAAATGGTTTTCAGGTTCCCTCCCAGTTCCTGATGTTTATTTCATTTTCACAAACATGTGTGCATGGCCATGCGCAAGGTGTTCGGCAATACAGATGTAGTGTCCCCTTTGGGTCTATTTCCCTAATTTATATTCACATTGGCTGGCAGGGTCTATGACTCTGAGAAGCCAGTTTTCTAGTATTGTCTCTCTTGAGCCCCCACTGGTCTGGTTTTTATTGATAGTTGGCCTGACAGAATCAATCAGTTTTCTAGCAAAGGTATTTACTAAGGTGATATCTTAAAAACTATGGATATAAAACATTTCTCTTCAAAAGTCTGGGGCTTGCTCTCTCACAAATATACCCAGGGTCCAGGGGAACTTAAGAGTATGAGGGTATGCATACATGGTGGTCGAAGGATAAACTCACAACTTTGGTTTGGGGAAGTTATTTCTTGAGTCCATCACTGCCATCTTCTAGCGCAAGGGGCCATGCTCCTGGAAACTGCTTCCTTCCTTGTTAGCTGTCCTTTATTTTCTGTCTGCGTCAGTGTTTGTCCTCGGTATGTCTCTCTTTTCTAGGGCAACCATCTGTCTGCCCTTGGTACATTTCTCTACTCTCAGCTGGATGCCTTGTCTCCTGTTGGTCCCTTGTCTCTGTTGATATGGTCAATGGGTTCTAAATATCAGCTGCACAAGACAGAGGAAGCCTGGTTAGACTGCAGTTTGCAAAGGGCTAGGGTTTGAGCATCTGCAAGGCCCTTATGAGCTAGCAAGGAGGCAACCCAAAAAGTTGATGCTGTCCTGGGCTCCAGGCAGGGAGGGGTAGTGTCTAGGAAGAGGGAGGTGACGCTGCCCTCTGCCCTTGTCAGACCTATCTGAAGTATTGGGTTCAGTGTGGGTGTCCCACTTTACAGAGGGCATTGATAAATTGGAGAGGGAGCAACTAGGATGTGAAAAACCTGGAGTCTATGGCATCAGAGGATCAGTGGAAGGGAGATTTGCCTGAAAAAGGGAACACTGGGGATGGGGTGGGGCATGAGAGCTGTCAAGTATTTGAAGGGCTGTCATGTGGAAGACAAATCCCCCTTGTTCAGGATCACAAAGGTACAACTCAAGCCTGTGGTCAGAAAGAACTCTGAGCTGTTCCCTTTGAAAGGTAGTGAGCTCCCTGTCTTTGGAGGTCTTCGAGCCGAAGCTAGACAATAACTTTTCAGTGATTCTGTGTAACGAAGGCTGGATGGAGAAGGTGGTAATGGTACCTTCAGAGATGTACTTTATTGGTCAGAGAAGAGATTTGGAGCTTATTTCCAAGCATGGGGATTGAGGAGAGCGCAAAGGGGATTTTGAGTGGGTCAGTTTGGCTACATTGAAAAGTATGGGTGGAGATTCCCATGAAAAGTCCTAGCTCTCAGGGGGTTTACATTCTATTTGGGGAGGCAAATAGGGAAGCAGAAAAGAAATTAGAGGTCATTGTAGGAGACGGAGAAAGGCACTAGCAGCTTGGAGGCTAAGGAAAGGTTCCACTTCAGGAGAAGAACCAGACGGAGGTGAGGTGGGAGGGTATTCCAGTCAGTTCAAAGGCATGAAAACTGGGGTAAGGAACAGAAAGGTCAGTTTGGCTGGACGGAAGAGTAGGGTAAGGGAAGTAATGTATAAAGAGCCTGGAAAGGTAGGCTAGGGCCAGGGTGTGAAAGGCTAAATGGAGGTGCTCACAGGGCGTGTGTCACCTTAGGTAATCGGTAGGTTCTTGGGTAGGAGAGGGAACTGGACACATCTTCCTTTAAGCGATCTCTTGGCCTTGTGAGGTGGGATGAGATGGGGAGAGGGAGCACTTAGAAGGCAGAAGTTTGGGTGACGGGCTGGACTATGGCGGTGCCTTCGAGAGAGGGGGGAAAGGAATGGATGGGAGGGATCCTGAGGAGGCAGAAATACTAGGCGGGGCAGGGAGTTCCCAGACAGCCAGGCAAGGTTGGGAGGTAGGTGTTAGAGCAGAGAGGCAGTGAAAGTGGTGATCTGGAGAGAATCCCGGAGTCAGGGGCTGAGATTTGGGTTCCAGTCTCCACTCCCTCACCTCCTAGCTGGGTGACCTGAGGCCTCAGAGCATTCAGCTCTGAAATGGGAGCACAAGTAATCGTATCACACATCTGGAGCTAGCAGAGACCTCAGGAGTCATTTAGCTCAACGCCCTCATTTTCCAGAGGAGGAAACTGAGGCCCAGAGAGGGGGAAGCAATTTGCCCAAAGTCACCCATAGGACCTTGAATCTAGAACTGGAAGGGCCCTCAGAGGCCATCTAGTCCAGCCCCTCCCTTCACTTCCTAGAGGGGGAAGCTGAGGACCACAGGACTTAGTTGACTCGACCAAGGTCTTCAGATCTCTCGCCCGACCTCCTGCTGGGGCCAGAGCTTTTTGCCGGACCAGGAGCTCTGCTCAGGGAGGCTGGGGTCTGCCACCGTATTTTGCCCAGCCACCCCTATCCCTCCTGAGCTTGTGAAGGTCATTCTGCAGGCCCCAGAGGCGGAGCGCACCCCATCCCCATAGGGGCCAGAGCTTCTGCTCTGCTCTGCTTCTGGGGGTCCCTCTGCTTAGTGGGGGGCCCCCGGCCCCAGAACCCCAGCCAGCTTTCTTCTGGCTGCCTGTAGAGGCCGCCGCCGCTTCAGAAATCACCGCCCTTTGTCCGCCGCGGCCCGGCCGGGTGGGGCGCGGGACAGAGAGATCTGGGGTTTGGCCGAGGTGTGCTGGGCCCCGCCTGCGGGAAGGTCTCTGGGCCCCGCCCAGGCTGCTCCTCGAGCCCTCCCGAACCCCCAGCTCTCGAGGCCAGGTGAGCTTCGGGGTCCGCCTCTTACTCCTCCCCCCCCCCCCCCCCCCCCAGGCGCTGCCTTCTTCCCCTCCAGGCTCCGGCCTCTCAGGCCGGGCTGACAGCACCCCCACCCCAAATCCCCAACCAGGTCTCAGGCCGGTGGCCCCGCTCTCGGAAAGCTCTCTCCTGCCCAGGGCCGCCACCGCCTCCCCCGCTGCTCTCTGCCTCTTTCTCGCTCTCGCTCTCCCTCTCTCCTTCTCCTCTGCTGTCCTCTTCTTTCTCGCTTCCTCTCCCATCCACTCTCCTGCTCCTTCTCTCTCTTGTGTCTCTCTCCTCTCTTTTTTTTTTGTCGCTGTCTCTCTGTCCCTGCCTCTTTCTTCTCCCCTCTTATCTCCCTCCCCAGCGACCTCTTCTCGCTTCTCTCTTCCTCTTTCGTCTCTGTTCTCCGTTTCCTCTCTCGTTAGGTTTCATTTTCCTCTCCCGCTCCTCCATTCTCTCCTTTCTCCCTCTTCCTTCCCTCTTTCTCTCCCTTCTCGTTCATTCGCTCTCCCTTTCTCTCTTTGTGTCTCTGTCTCGATCTCTTTTCCTTCTCTCTTCTCTCTCCTTCTCTCCACCTCTCCCTCTCCGTTTCCCTCCCTTTCCCCATTTCCCTTGCCCCTCCCTCTCTCTCCCCCCTCTCCTCCCTCTTTCCTCCCCCTCTCTCCCACCTCTCTCCCTCCTCCCTTTCTGCCCCCTCCTCTTCTCTCTCTCTCTCTCTCTCTCTCTCTCTTTCTCTCTCCCTCTCTCCTCTCTCTCTCTCTCCCTCTCTCTCTCCCCCCTCTCCCTCTCTCTCCCTCTCCCTCCCTTTCTTCCCCCTCCCATCCCTCTCCCTCTCTCCCTCTCTTCCTCCTCCAGCCGGTAAATCCGATCCAGGCGGATTCCTCTCACGTCAAACCACATGATCCCATAAAACATTCATCCCCTCTCCAGCCCTGCTAGGAGCCCGCATCCATCGCCGCGCGTCCCGCCCGCCAGCCCGCCGCGCCTGGCCCCCAGCCCCACTCACCTGGACACTCGGGCCACCCACCGAGAGACGGACAGGAAGTCCGAGAAGCCCATAGACCGAGGGACCCCCCCCCCCGTCTCCCCTGGGAGCGAGAGCGGAGCTTCGGCCGCGACTCGGCCAGAGCTGAGGGTCACCGCGCCCCCTCCCTCTCTCCCTCCCTTCATCCCTAGGTGCCTCCAGCCCTTTCTCGCTTGCTGCATCCCTCTCCGCACCCCTCCTCCGTTCCCTCGGTCCCTCCGTGCCTTCCTCTTTCCCTCCCGCCGCGGGAGCCGCCGCCGGAGCCGGAGCCTGGATGCGGACCCCGGCCCCGGGGCGGCTGCGCCTCCTTCGCCCGCCCAGTGGCCCCCGCGGGCCCCACGTGCCTGGCGCCGGGCCCCCGCAGCGGCCGGCCGGCCGGACCTTCTGCCCCAGCCGAGCCGCCGCCGCCCCGGCCCTAAGATGAAGAGGGCGTTTGCCGGAGGTGAGTGAGCCCAGGAGCCCTAGGGGTAGGCAGCGGGGAGGCAGCAGGGAGGCAGAAACTGAGAGATGGAGGGACAGAGGAAAGGAAGGCTGGAGGGGCGCGCCCTGACTGGGACAGGAGACCGGACCTAGACCTAGGGGCGGGGATCTGGGGCCCGGCCCCCTCCCGTGTGCGCGCCCGCTGGGCTCCGCAGTGCCATGTTGGGGCTGGGGGCGTCCCAGCCAGCACCACTCTCCCTGGGACAGCTTTGAGGCTGGGACTGGGGCTGGGACCGATAGAGCCCGGCCTGGGATTGGAGCTGAGACAGGCAAAGATGAGGGGGAGGCAGGGTCTGCTGTCGGTGCTGGGTCAGGGGCCGGGTCCGGAAGACGGACAAGACCAAGACTGGGGGGCAGTGGCTGGGCCTGGGACACGGAAGAGGGGCTCGGTTGGTGCTAGGAATGGGACTGAAGCTGGGTCAGACAGGGACCGAGGCTGCAGCCGGCTCTGGGACGCGGCTAAGGCTGGGAGCTGAAAGCGGGACAGGGCTAAGACTGGGGCTGGGCCAAGCTAGGGCAGGGATAGAGACAGGGACAGGTTCTGTGCTGAAGAGGTGGGGGCGAGGGTAGCGCTTCCTCCCTACACTCAGCCACAAGTCCAGCGCGGGGGAGTCGGGGCGGGGTGGGCTCCGGGGGTTGGGGGAGGGAGCATTGGTGATGGAGGGGAGGGAGCACGAAAGGGGGGGGGAGGTG
This sequence comes from Phalanger gymnotis, assembly GCA_028646595.1. Taxonomy (NCBI): domain Eukaryota; kingdom Metazoa; phylum Chordata; class Mammalia; order Diprotodontia; family Phalangeridae; genus Phalanger; species Phalanger gymnotis. The sequence continues at coordinate 4,797,683 of CM053622.1, forward strand.
CGTCGGCGCAGGTAGGCAGGCAGACAGGGAAAGTTCTCTGCTCGCCGAAGTTTGCCGAAGCTTTGGTCAAATAGCTGGGTGGGAAGAAGGGAGCTGTGCGAGAGAGAGGGGGGGGGGGGGGGGAAGGAGGTGGTGGCGCGCAAGGCCCAGAGGGGGCTGCGGGCCGCCGGGGGGGTGGGTGCGGTTGCGGTTGCGGTAGCCAACCGAGACGAACTCGGGTCACTCGTGGCGCTGGCGGAGTCAAGCTTTCTTGCGCTGTCTCTGTCAGTGGTGGGCCCGGCCCTCCTGCCTCTCAAGAAGCAGCTGCTGGTGTCTGAGTGTTTGCATGCTTCTCCTTCCCTTCCTCTCCTCCTTTTTCTCTCTTTCTCTCTCTTTTCTCTTCTCTTTTCCCTCTTCGTTCTCCCTTTCTTTTCTTCTTCCCTCTCCGCCACTTCTCCCTTCCCTTTTCCTTCTCTTTCTTTTTCACTCTCCTCTCTTCGCCTTCTATCCCTCCTTTCTCTCCTCTCCTCTTTTTCTTCCTCTCCTTTCTTAGCTCTTTTCCTTCTCCTCTTCTCCCTCTTTCCCCCTTCCTAAACCAGTGATGCCTAAATGAGGAAAGAGAGCAGAAGCCCCAAGGGCTAGGCAATGATTAGGTTTGTGGAGGGGGAGGTATCCCTCTCTTTTTCAATGAAGGGGTTAATGGGCTGAGTCTACTGGAACCAGCAGGCGCTGGAGAGCAGGATTGGGCCATGGTTCCTGCATCAGGGGCCTCAGTCTCAGGACTTCTCCCAGGAAGGTCCTGCTTGGCACATTTCAAAGGTATGAGGCTGAAACTCACCCTGAAATTGCACCAGGAACTCCCTATCTATCTGAATTTTCCTTTTGGAATCAATCTCATTCGATGATTTCCCAGGCATCTGTGTCCCTAGGATTGGGGAGAATATGTGGGAGGGGGAGGGGACTGAGAACCTGGAGGGGCTTGCAGGGGGATGCTTCTATCTCTGTTTGCACTCTGGGCTGGCCTGGAGAAGGTTGAGATATTGCTTGGCTCTGGGAAGGAAAGGTATGGGTGGGAGAGAGAGAAGAGGAGGGGTGGGGAGGGGTGAGCAGGGTAGAGAAGAGGAGCCTTGGACTTCTTCTATCAAGCAGGACCCCCATGTGACCTCTCTGGCTGGGGGAAGAGAATGGTTGGAGGAGACTCCGATGAGAAGGGTGGAGGCTTCCTTTCAGGCTGCCTGCTGGCAGACTTGCATTGTCCCTAGTGGCTTGCCAGGCTGGAGAGAGAGAGAGAGAGAGAGAGAGAGAGAGAGAGAGAGAGAGAGAGAGAGAGAGATGCCCAGTGCCCACTCCTGAGGGGTAGTGTCATGCATCGGGAAGAGTCTGGATCCTGCAGCAGCTACATGGGGTTGTCCATATGCTAAGAGTCGAGAGTGGGCTGGAATGTATAGGGCTGGGGAAGGGGGCAGGGTGGAGTCCAGCTCCTCAAAGGGCTGTGAGAATCTGAGGCTTAGGGTGCTCTGAAGCAAGGCTGCCTTGGCCTGTGGAGGGCTCAGCCTCTCTCCCTCCCTCCTTCCTCCTCCTTTACCAGGGCCACAGATTGGTGTGTGAGATAGTATACAATGGAAGGCTTGTGAGAAGGCAGAGCATTCAACACAGTTCTGCTCAGAATGGCAAAGGGAGAGAGCAGAAGCAGTGCCCGGCCTGGCTGCTGGCTAGGACCGGAGCTCAGATCCCCATTCTGCCTCAGACTCTCTGTGTGACTTGGAGGGAGGCCCTTCCTCTCTGGGCCTCAGTTTCTCTTTCTGTAAAATGACCCCTTCTAGCTGTGCATTCTGTTATCTGATTGGTGAGAAACATCTCAAAGCACAGGGTTTGGGGCTTTTCTAATGAATGTGCTCCTGCCCTCCACCCCAGCACAGCTTCTGATACCAAGCTCTACACTAGCCTTGTGGCTGAAAGCCCCTAGCGTCCACAGCAGTTTCCAACCCAAGAGCTTTCTCCCTCTTTCTTTCCTCCTCTCCCCCTCCTCTCTCTTTCACGCTACACACACACACACACAAACACACACACACAATTTGCCCCTCCCCTCTCTCTCACACCACACACACACACACACACAATATGCCTCTCCCCTCTCTCTCACATCACACATACACTCACATAATGTGCCCCTCCCCTCTCTCTCACACCACACACACCACACACACACAGACACAAACAAATATGCCCTTCCCCTCTTCCACCCCCCTTTTGTGCCCCTCCTCTCACACCACACACAAACACCCACACCCACACTCACCTCCCCCACTCTGTCCCTCCCCCTCTCCTTCTCTCTATAGATGAGGACTCCCCTCTCTACCTTCCCCACCACCACTTCATCTCCCTTCTATCACCTGCCTGCTGGCCTCCCACCTGACTAGGGTGTCAGGGACTGTTAGTCTCCTAATTAGAACACAGACTCTGAAGCCAAGAGACTCAGGTTCTAGTGTGGGTTCTGCCATCTGTGTGACTTTAGGCCTCTTCTCTAGCCTTTCCCCTCATTTCAAGAATGAGATGATTGGGTGCAAAGGTTTCTAACATCTTTACCAGCTCTGACTTCCAATGCCCGTCCCAGCTCTGAAACTCTATGTTCTCTGTTCCAAGGTTTTCATCTCTGACATTCCCTGTTCTAACACTCCTGTCAGCCTTGACATTTGATGTTCTAAGGGGTCTCCCAGCTCTGACCTTCTCTCTTTTAAGGTCTCTTTCAGCTATAACATTTGATGTTCTAATCTCCCTTCTAGCTCTGACACTCTGTGTTCTAAGGTTCCACTCAGCTCTGACATTTTGTAATTCTCTTTCATGATTCTATGACCCACAGCTATGAGGGGACACAGTCCAACACCTGCATGTACAGAATCACCCTTACTCCTGGGCTTGCACCTGCCCTTGGCCTCTTGGCACACTAACCCCCTTAACCTCCCCCTGAATTATTTTTTTCCTTGCTATTCCTCTTGTTTTTCCATTGGGGGCCTCAGAGCAGCAGCGGAGCACCTCCTGGCCTCTGGAGATGGGGAGCTTCATTCCTCTGCTCGCCTTCCTGGCACAGGGGACATGGGGTTTTCCTGTTCTGGGGAGCTTCCCCAGCCTGGGCTGCTGCTCTCCTGCTGCAGCCGAGAGTGCCTTCCCTCTGCCTCTCCAGCCCTCCCTTTCGCCTTTCCCCTTTCTCTCCCCCTCTGCCTTGCTCGCCCTCAATAACAATCTCCACTTAGCCGCCTGGGTGTGTGCTCTGCGGCTGCAGCCTGCGGCAGACAGAGGCAGCCCACCTTGATGGTGCCTGGTGCCTGGCACCTGGCAGACCAGCCTATAATGCACTGGCTGGGGGGTGTTGGGTTTCACCAGGTCTCAGTCCCAGGAGCAGGCTCTGGGCAGAGGAGGAGGAGGAGGAGGAGGAGGAGGAGGAGGAGGAGGAGGAGGAGGAGGAGGAGGAGGAGAGCTTCACCAGCAGGTTTCTAATTGGAGAACCTGGCTGGCCTGGTCCTACATGGGGTTTTCTGGGTCGAGCTGCCAGCCAGAAGGTGCTTGACTTAAACAATTCCTGAGGTTGATGGGCTTCTGGGGAGTGAGGGAGCTGGAGTGTGAACCTCTCTTTTGTAGACGGGGAAATTAATACCCAGAATAGGAAGGGCCTTGCTCCTAATGCTGACACGTGTGTGTCTTCCTGGGTTTGAAGAGAGACTGGCTGACCTCCCAGGGAGCGCCTCCCTCCCCTCCCTCAGCCCCCATTTCTCTGAGATGGAAACCCCAAAGGCATTCAGGTCTGCCTCTGACACTTACTAGCAACTACCATGGCCTTGGGCAAACAATCCCCCCTCCCCCCTTCATTGTGCATAAAATGATGGGGTTGGGCTGGGGGGCTCTGCTCTGCTCTGCCAGTGACTCGGGGCATATCACTTCACTTTTCTGATCTTCAGTGTCATCTACAAAAAGAAGGGGTGAGGGATATTGATGGTGGACGAGGTCATTTCCAAGGTCTCTGGAGGTCAGTGGTCTCCAGGCCACCATTCTGCACTTAATTCAATTCAATTCATTTATCAAGGGTCTGCTACACGCTAGCCACCATGCACCATCCTGTAGTATACAAAAGCCAAAGCAGGCATTCTGCTGGGGTTAGGGCGTGAGAGGAGATGTAATGTCACGGCAACATCTTTCTCGGTAAGTGGATCCACATGGCCTAGAGAAGGGGAGGACATTAAGAATTTGGGGTGATGGTGGTGATGAATGGGTTGAGCCTCGAATGATGGTGTAGATGATTCTCAGAGGTGGGCTTTGAGGAAGGTTTTAGGCTGAGAAGGGACCTTGAGTTCAGGGACTAACCAGCAGTTCACTGTGGTTTGTTGACTAGTCTGAGGTCCTTCCCTGTTCTGGTGTGCTATGTTCTAGGTTCTTAGGACAGAAGCATCAGGAAACATTGGAATGAACTAGTGTGGGAGGGCCTGGGTTCAACTCTTACTCTTGGTATGTCTTGGCTGTGAGAATTGGGCAAGACCCTTGCCCTCCAGAGCTTCAGGCTTCCTCTGCGAGATGAGGACCCATGATGTGGGACACCTGGCCTGACCCAGGTCGTCTGTCTCCACCTTCGGATCCCTTACAGTCTGCCTGCTGGGAGGAGAGAGTGCCTGGATAGTGGTGTTGGTGCAGGGAGGGGGAGAGGGAGGGAGTAGAGCAGGCTATAATCAGCCTCGGCCTCGAAACCCAGGGCTGGAGGAGGAGAAGGCACATTTTAAATAAATCAAATCAATGAAATAATTGCATGTGTGTGTGACAGTTAAAAATAGGCATTGAGCTGAGACCACACACACACACACACACACACAAACACACACACACACACACACACACATTCTCAGATTGACTGCCAGTGGCCTCTAGGATCAAGTGGGAACTCCTGGGCTCTCAATTGAGGCTCCCCAAGAGCTGGGAGGTCAGGGTTCCCCAAGGGTGAGGGGCTGGAAGTCTCTCCCACCCCTTCATGGCCAAGGGCCATGAGGATGTCCCAGCAGGTAACCACACTGCTGGGGCTGAAAGGGAGTCCAGAGCATCGTTTGGGTGCATCCCCAGCTTACAGCCAGGCCCTGCTAGCTCTGAGGAGCCAGTCTGATGCCCAGTCTTCCTCTTGACTACCCCATGTCCACTTGCCACCCACCTCTGTGGACAATCTTCCTCACAGGCCTGCTACCACATTCTTCCCGTCATTCTGGTTGGGAACCTAATGTAAGTGTGTGTGTAATGCCTCATGCCCAAACCTCCAGGGTGGGAATGATTTTCCCTGCCTTTCTCTGTCTCTTTTTGTCTCAGTGGTTCTTTCTCTTCATCTTTCTGGTTCTGTCTCTGTCCCTGTTCTTCCCATTTTTCCCCTCTTCAATCTGCCTCTCTCTCTCTCTCTCTCTCTCTCTCTCTCTCTCTCTCTCTCTCTCTCTTCCTTTTCCATTCTCTGAAAATCTCTCCCCTTGGTGGATGGATAGAGCCAGAGGTTCCCTGGATTCCCTCTGGCTTGGATTGTAGGGGAGCACCAACGAACACCCCTATCCTGGGGTATCACTGTAAGTGGGGTGGGAAGACAGGGCTCCCACTGCCTGCACTTTCCTGTTGACTAGGAGGAGAGTTGTCTGAAATTGGAGCTCATCTTCCCCTCTGCTCCTCTTCCCCATAGCCACTCTGGGGGGAAGCCCTTTGGGCCCAGAGCATCCTTTGATGTTTGTCTTTCTCCTGTGGATGTCTCCCAGATACCCAGGACTTCCTTGGGAATGGGAGAGGGGAGTGTTGGGGATGGTGGCATTAGGGTGGCAGGGGCAGGGCTCAGGACCTAGGATGAGAGGGACAATTCTACCTCCTCCCCACTCCTAGGGTCCCAGGGTTAGCTCATGATCCCCTGCCCTCTGCTCTGGACCCTCCCAACAGCCTCCAGCCTCTGCCTTCTCCAAACCAAATTGCTAGTCATTCTTTCCTATGTGCACAGGTCTGGCTTGTCACCTCCTCTCTCCCCTCCTCTCATTCAAGACTCTTTAGTGACTCCCTTCAGGATAAAGGAGTAATAATAACAGAAAGGGCTGACATTTACACAGCTTTAAAGTTTATAAAGTATTTTACATTCGCGACCTCATTTGAGATAGGTACTTATCATCCCCATTTTACAGGTGAGTATATGGAGTCGCAGAGATGGGACTCCCTTCTCTATCTCTCTGGCCTTTTCTCATCAAACTCCCCTAAGGGTAACAGACTTTTGGCTAAACCCTGCTTTTTCATTTTTATTCTGGTGTCCCCAGTGCCCGGACGGTGCCTAGCGCATAGTGGGCCCTTAAGAAATGCAATCTGATTGATCCAATCAGTTGATGGCCTTTCTGCCTGTGCTCTGGAAGGTCCTCCCTCCCCCAGGTCTGGAGTGACCTTTGGCCCCTTCTCTGTCTGAGTCCTTCCTCTTCTCCAAGGCCCACTTCAGAGGCACCCCTCTCCCCGGCTCCAGGTAGCTCTCCTTGCTACCCACCTCTCTCTTGGATGAAGATGCTCCCTGGCTCTTTACACTTCTCGGGTTCTTCCCTTTGCCCCCTCAGAAGCTGGTCTTGAGTGCCTTGGGAGCTAAGCCTCTGTGTTCCTTCCTTTTTAAGGCCGGTGCCCAGTGCCAAACCTAACACCCGGGAGGTGATTAATGGGTGTCTGCTGAAATGAATCGGGGATCTGTACCTGCTGATCCGCAGCCAATTTTTACCAGTCTGCAAAATTGTTACCTTCAAAGGGTCTTACCATTAAAAACCTATGGACTCAGAAAAGTGACTCCCAAGGTTTCTCTGCCTTCTTCCTGGTCCCACTCCCTCCCCTTCCTCCCCTCCATACCCTCCCTTCTCCTCCTCGGCTCCCCAAGGGGAGGCTGGGGCAGCACAGAGCCCTCAGAGGTGGGGGAAGGGGAGAGCCTGCAGGGTATGGCCCTGCCTTAGACTCAGCTCCCTGAGGCCAAGGCTGCGGTCACCCTCCCCCCCACCTTGGAGCCCAAGTGGAGCAAAGGTCATTATACACAGGAAACATTTAATATGTGTTTGGTGGATTGGATTGAACTGAATTGAATCTAAGCCTGGTTGATCATCCCGAGCCTCTAACTTTTCTCTTTCTGTACATTCTATGTGTGACTGCAAGCATGTGTGTGTATGGGAATGTGAGTGCACGTGTATGCATATATGTGCACGTATGCGTGTCATACATGTAGGTGTACATGTGTGTATGCATGTACGCATGTGAGGTCCGCACATGTAGGTGTGCATGTGCATGCACACACGTGTAGTGTACATAGATGCCCATGGCTGCTTGTGCATGATGCAGTACATTTATGCACCACATGTATGTGCATGCACACCTGCACACGTGTGTATAAGTATGCATGTGTGCGTGCCCATGGTTGCATGTCTGAGGATCATGGGACAATAGGACAGGATCGCCCGGAGGCTCTCCCTCCTCAGCTCGACCTCCTTCAAACCCCAGCCCACATCCCAGCTCCTCCAGGAAGACTTTCTCAGCCCTCTTTATTCCAGGCCTTTCCTCTGTTGATTGGTTCCTACTTACCCTAGAGGTATTTGTTTTCCTGTTGTTCTCCAGTGATTGTAATGTCCTTGAGGGCAGGTGCTGTCTTCTGCTTCCCATTGTATCCCCAGTGCTTCCACAGAGCCCAGTACACAGTAGGTGCTTAATAGATGCTTATTGACTGACTGATCTCCTGCCTCGTGGCCCCTCCTCCGATTGGTGAATTCCTGCCCGGGACCCGGATTTATGAAGAGCCCAGGCTGTTCCTGCTCATCGCTTTTCCTGCTCCGTTCTTGATTCTGGAATTTTTCACCTTACCCCTCCCCCCTCTCCCTCCTGTTCTCTAGCTCCCTTCCTTCTAGGTCTTCCCCTATTAGAACGTTAAGTCCTTCCAGCAGAGGCGCCATCTTGGATTTGTCTGTCCAGCTCTTAACGTCGTGCCTGGCGTACACTTAGTGATTACCAAATGTTCTCTCTTCATTGTTCTTTCTTTCTTCTCTCCTTTCTCTGTCTCAGTCTGTCTCTCTCCTCCTTGTCTCTCCATTTCTGTCTCTGTCTCTCTCCTTTCCTCTCCTTTCTTCTCTGTCTCTCTTCCTCTTTCTCCTTCTTTCTCTGCCTGTGTTCATCTCTCTCTCCTCCTTTCCTCTAGATTTCTTTCCCTTTCTCCTTCTTTCTTTTCTCTCTCTCTCCTTCTTCTTTGCCTCTCTGTCCCTCTCTGTCTCTCTCTGTCTCTCTCTCCCTCCCTCTCTCTCTCTCTCTCTCTCTCACTTCATCTCTCTCTTTCCCTCTTTCCTCTCCACCTCTGCCTGTCTTCCCCCCTCCTCTTTGTGTCTCTGTCTCTGTCTGTCTCTCTCCCCCTCTCTCTCTCCCTCTCCCTCTCTGTCTCTGTCTGTTTCTCTCCTCCTTGTCTCTCCATTTCTGTCTCTGTCTCCTCCTTGTCTCTCTGTCTCTGTTGTCTCTGTCTCTCTCTGTCTCTGTCTCTCTCTGTTTCTCTCTGTCTCTCTCTGTCTCCTCTCTCTCTCTCTCTCTCTCTCTCTCTCTCTCTCTCTCTCTCTCTCTCTCTCTCTCCTTGTCTCTCTGTCCCTCTCTGTCTTGGTCTCTCACTCCCTTTCTCCCTCTCCCCCTTACATCTCTGAGTGTCTTTCCCTCTCTCCCTCCACCATCTGGCTCCTGGCTACCTTTCTACATGTAATAAGCCCAGAGGACACATGGAGATGTGTTGTGGAAACATCTGGGGAGAGTGGAAGGCTTTCAGTGGGATTGTCTGAGTAGGTCTGAGGTTCCCAGCCCCGTACCCATGGCTGCCTCTGCCTCTGTGCTCGCCCTGATGCTGCTGAAGAACTTGGGAGAATTCAGCCCGAAGAAGACAAGACTGGGGTGGGGTGGGGGGCAGGACCTCTGCCTTGGAGCATCCAAAGGCCTCTCCTGTGAAGTAGGGATGAGCCTTGTCCTGCTTGGCCCCAGAGGGCAGAACCAGAGGCCATGGAAGTCAGGGAGGCCCTTCTCACAATGAGAGCTATCCCAAAGGGGAGGGGGCTGCTTGATGGTGCAGTGGGTGCAGCCCTGGGCCTGGAGTCAGGAAGACCTGAGTTCAAATCCAACTTCAGACACTTCCTACCTGTGTGAACTTGGGCAAGTCACTTCACAGCTGCCTGCCTCAGTTTCCCCCCTCTGTGAAATGGGTGATAATAGCACCTGCTGTGAGTATCGAATGGGAGACTATTTATAAGGAGCTCAGCACTGCTTCTCAATAGGTCCTTAGCTTCAAGCTGTATGACCACTTATTGGGGATACTGGGAATGGAATTCTTGGTTGCATTCTGCATTTGAGTCCCAGCTTGCCTCACTCTTACAAGCAGTCTGCTTTCCCTTTCTGGGCCTCAGTTTCTACCTTTGTCAAATAGGGAGAGACTCCCCTGAGGGACCTGATGAATGGAGGCTCTTCTTTGGGAGGGCTGAACTGGGCCTGCACTGCCCACACCAGTGCCAGGGGCTGGGGAGCTGTCCTCTGTGAGATCTGGGGCCCTGTGGAAGCAGGCTCAGTATAAATATGAAATGCTGAGCACTAGACTCTCCCAAATGGAAGGTTTCATGGCGCCTGAGAGTTTGGAAAGCTTCCCGAGGGCCTGCGAGGTGGAAGGGGGGCAGGCTGGCTGACATCCTTATGGTGCTCAGGACACCTGCCCAGGATCAGGCTCATAGAACCTTTTATGTGGTTGGACGAGAGGCAGAGGTCACCCCCTAATGGACCTGGGGCTTTGGGGTCCCATCAGCCCTTCCCATTCCCTCCCTCCCTCCTTCTTCTCTTTGCTCTACTCTCTTCTTTCCTTTTTCCTCTCCCTATTTCTTCTATCCTTTCTATTCTCCCTCTTATCTTTTTCTTTCTCTCCTTTCTCTCTCTAATTCTCTCTTTCTACCCCTCCCTTTTTCTTCTTTCTTCTCTTCCTCTCTCCCCACTTTCACTCCCTCTCTTATTCTCATTCTCTCTCCTCTCTCTCTCTCTCTCTCTCTCTCTCTCTCTCTCTCTCTCTCCCTCTCTCTCCTCTCCTCTCCTTCCTTTCTCTCTTTCTCTCTCCCCCCAGTTTTCTTTATTCAATAAAGCAAGTCCCAGGCTTCCAAGATTCCTGCTTCCTCCCTCAGTATTTCACTCTGAATTTCCTCTATCCTTCAGAGAACATATGGTTTTTGGAAGCTAAGGCTGCTCTGGCTGGAGGCCCAAGAAAGGGTTTCTGGCCATCCTCGGGGAAGCTAGTTCTCTTCCTGTTGGCGCCCAGGTTGGCTGCCCTGATGAATAGAAGCAGTGACCCACTTTAGTCTCTTCAGGGTGGGGTAATCATTGGGAGCTCACACTTCCATACTCCCTTTCTTCCTGTGAAGACTCAACAGTCTTCGGGTGTTGGGAGGTTGGGGGTGGCTGGCACAATGGCCACAGAATCTCAGAACTTGAAAGGTGCAACCTCAGAGAATTTCTACAACATGACCAGCTTATGCTTGAATACCTCCAGTGACAGGGAGCTCACCGTCTTCCAAGATAGCCCACTGGTACTGTTCTGAACGTTAGGAAGGTTTTTCCCCAGACATCAAGCCTAAATGTGTCTCTTTCTGACTCTCCCATTGTTCCTTGTTCTCGCGTCTGGGGCCAAGTGGACGAGGCTGATCTCTTTCCCCCACGACAGACCTTCAGGTACTTCAAGACCGTTATCACTTCCGTTCATCAGCTGCCTGTGGCAGAATCTCCAGGCTGGTCTCCAGCCTTGTTGCCTCTCTTTGAACATGGATAAGTTGATGGTGTCATCTCAGTGGACAGAGGCTCCATCCTCCAGATTATCAGTTGAAATCTTTCTAAACCATGGTACCCTGAAGCGAGCAAGATGTCTTCAGAGGCTTATAGATTAAGTCCTGGAAGGGACCTTCAAGACCATCAAGCCTAACCCTCTCAATTTTAGAGAAACTGAGGCACAGAGAAATCAGGTGACCCACCCAGGGTCACATCTAAGTGTCTGAAGTGGGATTTGAACCCACTTCTTCCTAACTCCAAGTCCAGCATTGGTCTGACCAAGGAGTACCCTTGGATTGTCACTTCCCTAGATAGGAATATCTTAATGTGGGGTGTTAATGAAGTTCAAGATCAGATGAACTAATCTGGCTACCATATTGAACTTATACTTACCTTGAGCTTGTGGTCTACTAAGACCCCAGGTCCTTTTTATACAATCTGGGTCTAGCCATTTGCAATTAGGAAGCTGATTTTATGGACCCAAGTGCAGGACTTTACATTTCGCTCTAAAAGTTGTATCTTTCTGGGGGTTTCCATGGGAGGCAACCCCAGGTTTTTGTGGTTCCTGTTTCCCATGAGCCTTGATGGAAGGTTGGACCCTAGCCTCTGATGGCAGATGGACAATAAGTCTGTAGAGTTAGAGAGGGAAGAGTGCCATCGAGCCAGGATTAAAAAAAGGTTTAGGGAGCGAATGAGTGGATTGGACACCTGCAGGCCTGCAGGTGGGGTTCTTTCAGTGGTGAGAGGGGCCCTAAGAGATGGCTGCCAGCTCTGAGGGTGCTGTTACCCTAGGTCCTGGTAAGGGTTAGTCCTCCATGGAGCCTCTGGCAGGGTGGGGGAGACTCCAGGGTCCGAGGAGGACAAGCCTGGCCATGTGCATTTCATGACACCTCTGCCTCTGCTCCAGTTCCATCAGAAGTCTCTGCTGGCTCAGAATGCCAGGAAAGAAGATCTGGGGCTCTGGTGTTGACCGCTGCCCCTTGACCCACCTGTCAGAGCAGTGCCTGGCCTGATGGAGCACATGCCCAGGCCTAGATCTGTGGAAGGTGATTCGGGAGTGGGCGAGGCCTGGCCTCCCTGCTTCCTGCTGAGGCCATTTGCAGGCCTGCCAGATGCCTCTTTCCCGAGCTGGTTACCACCAGGGAGCTGTTTGTACTGAGGCTGCTGAGACTTCAGTCTTTGCTCATCAAAAACCATGTGTATGCTTTCCATACTCAGAGAGCCTTAAGAGGCAACTGATTTCTTCCATAGCCTTCAAAGGCTGGGCTTTTGTTTAGCTCTCAGGACCGTGGCCTGAGCTTTCTCCCTCCCTCCCTCCCTTCCTTCCCTTCTTCCCTCCCTCCATCTTTCCCTCCTTCCCTCCCTCCCTCCCTCCCTTCCTTCCTTCCTTCCTTCCTTCCTTCCTTCCTTCCTTCCTTCCTTCCTTCCTTCCTTCCTCTCCAAAACATTTTTAAAGCAGTGCAGAGCACTGTTCTTGGTGCTAGGTGATACAGTAGATCTAGTCCCTGCCCTCATGATGCTCATAGTCTGGCTTTGGGATAAGCCACCAACATAGGTAACTATTAAGGCTGACAACAATAGTATGTGGCAAGCATGAGACTCAGCATGAGCATCCTCATGTTGGGATGGCCTCGGAGTCAGGAAAACCTGTGTTCCAGGCACAAAGTGTGCAGTCTGAGCCAAGACACGGAACTCTTTGGTGCCCCAGGCAAAGCTCTCTAAGACTAGAGGTTCAAATTGAGTCGGCCATCTGGATCAGTAGAGGGAATTTTCCCTGTGGGAGTTCCTCATGGTCCCCTTCCCCCTCAAAAAAAACGTTTGGAGAGGGGCCAGCTCTGAGTGGAGGAAGTGCCTTATTTCTTGGATCAGTGAGAGAGATGATGGTGTAGTTTTTTGGAGTGAGGAGGTGCCCTGTGAGCAGGGCCTTCCTGACTGGGGGAGGGAAGACCCTCTGGGCCTTTGATGGTGCACCTGGGCCCACTGGCATTGTGCATTTGGGGATTATGGGAAAGTACCCCCATGGAGAGCAGGGCAGGGGGCTGCAGGTGGGATGGGGGAAAAGAAGACAAAGACTGTGCAACTCTAGCTTCCTGGGCTCTCCCGGGGCTTGGAAATGCCAGGGCCCCAGAATGTCAGTGCAGTGATTAGGGAAAACCAGTGAGATCCACAGAGTGGTTGACCCACCCTTGTGGACCCCTGCACCTTTGCACAGAGAGCATTTGTCTGAGATACTGAAGGTGAAGGGGCTGCTGCTGGTGGCGTTTTGGGCTGGCCCACATCTCATAGCCTTTGAGTGGATTCTGTCATTTCTGGACTCAGGAAGTTTTTGGATTTAGGAAGCATCTGGCCACAATGTCAAGGGTTTCCAGGGAGTTTTTCTGAAGGGCTGGGATTTTTAAATGTATTTCCTGTTCTGACCCTGTGGGAACTGTGTGCTATGTACAGATTTTCTCAGACTCAGGCGTCTTGTCTGCCATGACTCTGCTTACTAATTTGGTGTTGTGTGTCAGAGTTAGCTCTGATTGCCTTTCTAGGCATGGAACTATCTGAGTTCCATGAAGACAAGGATGTGACCTACTTGGGAAGGCAAGCACAGGAAGGTCCAAAGACCTCTGGACTTGGAGGACCTGGGGTTGACACTGTGTATGCCTGAACAAATCCTCGTACCTCTCCAAGCCTCAGTTTCTTCCTCTGTCAAATGGAGAGTCAGGTGGAACCACCCTGGAATAGTAGATATGTAATCGATGTAATGCCCCATGCTCTAGGCTGTCCATAGAAGGACGGTCCTAGCATTAGTCACCTCACTGGCTTCCTAGGTTTGTAGCGTCATATATCCAGAGCCAGAAGGGGCCTCAGAGGCCATCTGATTCAACCCTCTCATTTTACAGATGTGGAAACTGAGACCTGGAAAGGTTAAATGACTTAGGATTGTCGATTTAGATCTGGAAGAGATATCAAAGGTTATCCGGTCCCTCAGTTTATAGATGAGGAAACAGGTCCAGTCTGAGGAAAGCCCTTTGCAAATATTGGTGTACTAGATTGGGTTTTTAAAAAACCTTTTTTTTTATGTCATAGACCTTTTTGGAAGTCTAGTGGAGCCCATGGACTCTTTCTCAGAATAATGTCTTAAACTACATAAAATAAAACATGTAGGATTGCAAAAGAAACGAATTATATTAATATATAGGATCAAAATATTTTTTTCAAAAACTAAGTTCATGGACCCCAGGTGAAGAACTTCTAAGGGAATGGTATCCACTCCTCCCAGCTTCAAACATAGTGGCTTACACCCATCAAGTCAAGGCAGCAAGGATTCATTAAATGTCTGCTAGGTTGCAGACACAGCGTTAAGAGCTGGGGGCTTCATAACCAAGAAACAAACATTTTAAAATTTCTTAAGCTCTTTCTATATGTGATATCCTGTGGCTGGTGATACAAAGAAAAAAACCAAGGCACTCTGTCCTCAGGGCACTTCCATTCTAATCAGGAATATACCCTTTACATAGGCAAGTGATTAGAAGGTAATTTAGGAAGCAGAGAACACTTATGTTCTAAGATAGCACTAAATATTGAGGGAGTGGCAGTGGTCAGAGCAGGCTTCATGGAAGAGATGGCCCCGAACCAGTCCAGAGAATCTGTAGGATGGGCATTGGGGAGGTTGAGTTTGACCCCTTTCCCATGTATTTGTCATGTGACATGCTTCAGTGTTTCGTTTTGGCCAGTTGAGTTTGAGATGCCTACAGGATGTGCCTATGATACTTTAACTTGTATGCTTTTGTCTTTTTGACCTCACACTCCCTTAATTTGTAAACTCCCTTGAGGCAGGAGCTAGGCCATTTTCACCTTTGTATCTTCAGTAACTAGTTCTTGGCCAACCATGGCTTCCCACCAATCCTTCAAGATTGATCCACCTGTTGAACTGGAGATCTTCTATAGATTTTAACAGGAAGTGGGCATCAATGCAAGATGTCGGCTGTCAACAGCACTGTGGATTTAGAGCTAGAAGGGACCAGAGAGACTGCCTGGTCTGAAGAACCTCTCATTATATGGTTGAGGAACTAGACCTTGAGAAGTAGAGGGACATACTCAAGGTCCCAGGGTTAGAAAGAAGCAGAATCTGGATTTAAATCCAGGTTTTTTGACCTCCAAGTTCCAGGGTTTATTATATCGTGCTGTGATTAACTTATCTGTCTTTCCACTCAAATGTCTCTCTGAGGACAGACTTTTTTCTCTCTGTTTCCTGGTGGAGGAAATGCGCTGAAATCTATTCAAGTTTCCCTCTCCCCACCCCCCCACCTCCCATGCATCACTCTTCATTATCCTTTGGTTTTCCCCAGTCTCCATTCTTGGGCAATCATGGTGTTCCATGACCATGACCACATAGCAAATATTTGTGCAGTCAGGTGGAACCAAAGAAAATATTCCTCAATCCTGGAATAGTAGATATGAAATAAATGTAATGCCCCATGCTCTAGGCTGTCGATAGAAAGAAAAAACAAGAGACCCTGTCCTTAAGGTCTGAGAACTCTATTTGTTAAATGAGTGAATGGATGGAGAAGGCTGCTGTGTAAGATACTTCACCGTTAGTCACATGGAGCAGATGGTATCCTTGGAAACCTAATTGTATGACTCAGGTCCTAGAAGTCTGGGCTGTCAGAGCTGGGAGGGACCTTGGGGGCTGTGGAAGCCAAACCAGAGCCGAGCAGGAGTCCACTCTCTGGCCAATGGGTGTCTAGTAGAAGGCAAAGGAAGAGAAGGAAATTTCACTGCTTCTCAGGGCAGCCCACCCCGCCTTAAAACAGTTCTATTAGGAAGCTTTCCTGGAGATTGAGCTGGAATTGTCCTCTTTATAACTCTTCGCCTTCCCCTCCTCCCGCTATTCTTGGTTCTACTCTCTGGGGCCAAGCAGAACAAGCTAATCTCTATTGCTATCTCTAGGCAACTGTAAGTCAAGTCAAGTCAACAGCATTTATTAAGTGGAAATAAAAATATAAACAAAGACAAAGACAGTCCCAAATCCCCAGGAATTGGTGTTCCAACGTGGAAGACAACATATAAAAGGGAGAAGAAAAGCAGCAGAGAGGGGGATGGAAAGGGGATCCACACAGGGCGTGGTTGGCTTGGGCATTTCTTCTAAATGGAGGTTCTGGGAGGAGCTCGCTGGTGGGAGGAGAGGCTGTAGGGATGGAGGCATCTTCCAGGGTGAGAAGAGTGTAGAACCTCTGGGGGCCTCTCAATTTTCCCCCCAATTAACAGAAAGTCACCTTTCTTGCAAAAAAAACCCCTATAAAATAACTTCCAAAATGGCAGAGAAAGTTGCAGTGGCAAAGGGACCTTCCTCACCTGAGATTTCCCTAAACCAGTGAAGTTATCAGTGCAGACGACTCCTAACCTATCGGTGGCTCCTGAGGTTCCCCCAAATTCTAAAATTTGGCCATTTATGTTTCGGTGTGGGGAGGCAGGGGGAGCTCTCAGAAGCCTCTTTCATTGGGTCCAGTTGTGTGGTTCAGGATTACAGTTCTGTGCTTTAGATTCCCCATTTGTCAAATGGGCGCATTCTCTTCTCACCGTAAGCACTTGGGAGATGCTAGAGATCCTACTTGGAGAGAGAGCTCTGAGCCCAAAGAGGTGGAGCTGGGAGGGATTGGGCAGCCCGTCCCTCCACTGCCTAAAGTTTTGGTCCCACCTGGCAGTGGGCAAAAGAAAGGAGACTTCAGCTAACTTCGGCAGCACAAGGTAATATGCAAATGTAACCTTTGGATTTATTACTCTATTTCTTTGCTGAAAATGTCGCTAGAAATGTCAGACTGAGGTTGAAACAGAACCAAGAGCCCCTCTTTGTGAAGGAGGAGGGGCTACAGCACAGCCTGGAGCTATGGAAAGACCCCACAGGCCCTGGGGTGAAGGCCGGGATCTGGGAGCCCACAGAGGACAGGAAACATGAGTGGAACAGGGCCACGTGGGAGGTCCCAGTCCTCGGGGAACAGTCCGTGTTCTATTCTAAGGCCAGAACCACAGAATTGCCGAGTCCTCAGTGGCCAGTGACTCCAACTTGGGCCTGAAAAGAGTCCTCCGTATCTGCAGTATCCCTGATAAGTTCTTGTCCAGCCTCCACCGTAAGACCCTCGGTGATGGGGAACTCAGCTCATTCCACCCGGGGGCAGCTCTCAATCAGGAAGTGGACCCACCTCCAGGTCTGAAATAGAATAAGGCTCACTCTTCTTCCTCGGGACAGCTCTTCTAGGTGCGAGGAGGTGGGGATAGCATCCTCTGAATATCTTTGCTCCAGGCTAAATATCCTATGTTTCTTCAACCCATCCTTAATGCAGTGGGTAGTCTGCTGGCTTTGGAGTCTGGAGGCCTGGGTTCTAATCCTGCCTCAGACAGTTACTAGCTTTGTGACCCTGGGTAAATCATTTAGCTCCATGAACCTCAGTTTTCTCATTTGAAAAATGGGAAAAATAATCACACTGATGACTATAAGTAGTACTATGACTACTACTACCACCACCACCACCTCTTCTTCTTCTCCTTCTCTTTCTCCTTCTC
>CM053622.1:4815534-4855006 GCA_028646595.1 Phalanger gymnotis
CATGAACTTGATGCCCTTCACCAACTTGGCCGCACTTCTTTGGACGTGTCCCACTTATTAATGTCATTTCTAAAATGAAGTCTGGTCAGGGGCAGAGTAGAGCTCTTAATTCTGATAATTTACTATCCCACCAAGGCTAGCAGGAAGATCTTATAATGAGTCTAAATCTGCCCCCTTGTAAATTTCCCTCCCCCACACCCCTCCCTTTCTATTTCTGCCTCTGGAAGTCAGCAGCAAAAGCTGAGTCCCTCTTCCCCAGGACCATGTTCTCCCTTTATGATCATGGCTGACCGTGTTCTCTCTCTGGGGGAGAAGGACTTCATGCTGTAACCCAAAGGAGAGAACGGGGACATCTTAGATTGGTGGGGGAGAGGTATGGGGTCAGGGGACCTCTGGTCTCCCATAAGCAGCCAGTTTTTCCGTCATCACTTAGGGGTGGCTCTGGCCTTTCTACTCTGCTTGCCAGGCTTGCGAGATGTCCCTTCTTCTGCAGATGAATCATCTCAATTGAAATAATAATAACCATAGCTAATCCCTTCTGTAGCCCTTTAAACATGGACCATCAAAACACCTTAGAACGTGTAATACAGAATGTCACATCTGGGAGGGACCTTAAAACATGGAACCGAGATGTCAGACCTGGGAGAGCTCTTAGAGAACAGAGCGTGCCAGAGTGGAAAGGACCTTAAAAATTAGAGTGTGCCTAGAACATAGAACATGAGAGGCAGGAGGGAACAAAGATCATCTAGCCTGAGTTCCTGATTTTTAAAATTCATCTTTGAAGAAAACTAGCTAGAGTTTATATAGCGCTTAAAGATCAGCAAAGCACTTACAAATATGATCTCATTTGATCCTCACACCCTACCCTGGGAGGTAGGTGCTAGTATTATGCCCATTTTACAGAACAGTAAACTAAGGCAGACAAAGCTGACTTGCCCAGGGTCACAGAACTGGATTCCAACTCAGATCTTCCTGACTCCAGGTTCAGTGAATGCTCTATCCACCATGCCACCAAAAGCTAGTTTTACTGATGGCTATTTACATCTCATACAGTTTTAGATTTTTCTTTCCCCCACTCCCAGTATAAACTGGACCGTTCTTTATAACAAAGAACAGCAGATAAACAAAGCCAGTCAAAAACAGCCTGCATTCCCTTCTCTGACAATGTATTCAGCATTTTGCCCTGGTTGTCCCCGGCTCAGCGTCCGGCCCCTGGAAGATGCTCAATGGATGTTTGGGGACACTTTTTTTATCCCCTCTCCAGGACATTCAATGGTCTTTCAGTTACGGATCTTCTGATATCCATCCCCGTAGTCCTCCTCTCTCTTGTTCTCGTGGTCCTTTCCCAACTCTCCTATGTATTACACAGACAAGTCTGGTGACTTGCTTCAGGGTCTCAGCAAATTAGTGACGGAGCCAGGAGAAGAAGACCCTGGTTCTTCTGACTCTTGTTCCAGTGACTTTTCTGTCTTCAGGGCCAGAAGGCTTCAGGGTTACAGGAAGGTATTATTAGGATCAGAGCATTGCTGGTACAAGTGGGGAGTCACCAGACTTCTGGGTTGGGGGTCCTGAGCCTTGTTTCATCACAGGTCCTGATCTTGGGGATGGGGTGGGCAGAGGTGGAGGACAGGGATTCTATGAGCAAACAGCAGAGGAAGGTGTGGTCCTGGTGCACTCAGAGGACCGGAAGAGGACTAGCCAGTTTAGAGCAGAGTGGGCATATAGAGGCGGGGAGCTGAAAAGAGATTGGCCTGGGAGAAGTGGGGAGCCACTGAAGAATTTTGAGCAGAGGAGTGATATTGTCACAAGTGTATGCAAGGGAAATGATTCTGGAGGTACTCACAGGGTAATTGGAGGCAAGAATTGGGAAGTGAGGAGATGTTGGAAAAAGAGAGACAAGAAATGACCAGGACCTGGAGGAAGGACATAGCTATGAAATTAGAGTAGAGGGGATGGAAGGAAGAGAAGGGAGGAAGGAAGTATCTCTGAGACAGTGATGGGGGCTGGGCGGGAAGGAGAAGGAAATTAAAGAAGACACTCAGGTTTTGAGCTTGGGTGAGAGGGAAGATGATGGCACCAGAGATGTCAGGAAGATACAGTATGGTATTATGGAAGAGCACTGGACTTTGAGCCCAAGGGCTTGTGTTCAAATTTTGATGCTACTTCTTGTGTTGGACCATGTCTATAACTCATTGAGCTTCAGTGTCTTTCATTTTAAAATGAAGTGGTTGGTTTGTATGGTCCCTAAATCCCCTTCTGAGCCTACGATGCTAAGGGAGCAGCTTTGGGAAGGGAGGTGAGCTCAGCTTTTGGATGTGGTGGGTTTAGGGTGATCAGCGGGGCAGCCAGGTAGAGACACTGAACAAGAAAATGTTAGCAGCAGAGGGGAGGGCTGAAGAAAGAGCTTCAGAAGGTGCCCTTGGGTGAGTGACAGTTGATGAGGTGAGAATGAGGGAGGCAGCCAGGTTGGGCTGTACCAGAGTGAGAACGTTTGCCTTCTCTCTCTGCAGAAGCAACATCCCTAGGGTTCTGGCACAAGGCTGGTCCTCTCAGAATTAGTCTGAAAAGCCCTTCCCCCAAGTCTGGGGGCTCCATGAAAGTTGGGGGCTTGCAATGGCATGTGGTCTGCTGGGTTGGAGGCCCCAAAGTGACCTGCTACTTTCAGATCTCAGTCCTGCCTGGCTGGCTGGGCATCCTGGAACAAGCCACTTGGTCCCCTTGTTTCCTCATCTAGATTCATATGGAGTTAGCAGAGCGGGATGAGATATGGAGAGGAACATGCAGGTCCCCTGGGAGAATTGCTGCTGCTGCTGCTGTGTGTGTGTGTGTGTGAGAGAGAGAGAGAGAGAAAGAGAGAGAGAGGGAGAGAGAGAGAGAGGACCATAACTAGGGGGAATTTTCAAACCTTTATATTCCACTTTATAAACAGAAAGGAATTTTAAGCTTATAATTACATTTTAAAACTCTAAGACCATAGACCTAAAGCTGAAGGTCATTGGGTCCATCTGCTTCATTTTACAGATGAGGAAACTGAGTTCCCTAGAGATATGTGACTTGCCCAAGGTTACACTGGTTGTCAAAGGTGGAATTTGAGCCCACCTGACCCTGGAGGCAACAAGGTCACTCTTTTCACTGGGCTGGGGGTTGGTAAACCTGGGTTCTAGACCTGGCTTGGCTGTTAGAAGTCATATGACTCTAACCAAGTTTCTTCCCCTCTCCAGGCCTTTTGGTTTCATGAACTGTCAAACATGAGCCTCAGTTTCCCTACTTGTTGAGTTGGACCCAAAGATTGGAAGATCCCAGGACTTGAAGCCAGGGAGTCTGGGTTGTGCCAATGGGTATTACGAAGTGCTTTCTGTCTCTACTTTTCTAGGTCTCATGTAGTATATAGGGCTGACTCTGACCCATCGATGGATGGATGGATGTGTAATGAACAGCCCATCCTGGCTGGCTTAGCCTGCCTTGGCTGCAACACGGTGGCTTCAGCCTGAGATGGGCTATGTCAGCCCTCTCCTTGTTGGGCTCCCATTTGGGGTGGGGCTCATGGAGGGGCTGTGGAATGGCTCAGAATGAAGGGTCACCTTTTCTTGGCTCCTAATTAGGTGTGCTCTTCAGCCCTGGCCTCAGCCTCAGCCTGTGCCCTGGCCTTGGCTTCTCCCTCTCTCCCTCCCTCTCCCTCTCTCCTTCTCCCCCCTCTCTTTTTCTTCCCATCTCCCTCTCTTTCAAACCTATCTAAAGGCAGATTTCAAACCTGTTAATTAATATGCTGGGTATGGTGGAGTCGTTGATGGCGGGGAGGGAAGAGAGAAAATGCAGTCCAGTGGAAGGAAAAGGGATAGTTAATGATCAGACAAGCTTCAGGGATGAGCCCTGGTCCCTAGCAGGCTCCCCAGAGGGGCTGTGAGGGTGGGATATGGAGGGATGCTGCCTCTGAACAGCCACCTGTGTGGATTGGCTCTACCTGGACAGTCCCCCTGAACTAGGCCTTCTGTGGATTCTTGGAGTCCGTTTGCCTTCAATTTATAGGATCATACGATTTAAAAAACAAAGGACTTTATGTTCTCATTTTGCAGATGGGGAAATTTGGGCCCAGGGAGAAGAGACTTGCCTGAGGTCAAATAGGTAGCTGAGTGGGAGAACCTGGATTCAAACTCAGGTCTTCTGATGCAAATCCAATTCTCTTCCCCAGAAACTAGTGCCTGTTGCATATATGTATGGTCTCGTGCTCAATGCTGGGGATACAGAGACTGATATACTATCTATCCTGTTCCCCTTTCCCAGCTGCCTGCTTCCTTGACTCTCCCCTCCCCTCCCCTTTCCCCATTTCTGCTTCAGATCTACCCGCCCCTTCTACTGTGCCCTCTGGAATGCTTGTTTCATAATTAACAAACTCACTTTTTCTCTTCCACTTTTGCCTTTCTCACTCCTTCCACCTCCTGGCACTCGTTGGGGCCTGCCTTCCTCCTTATGATGCTGTATCCCAGGCCAGTCTTTCTAGCTCTGGCTGGATTTTCTCTCATCTGTCCCCCTTCCCCAGTTCCATGGTCTCTGTTCTTCTGGCCTCTCCTGCCACTGTCACACGGACGCCTCTTCTTGCTGCCCATGTTTATTGCCCAATCCAAATCCTGCTGGCCATTGTCTGTTGATCCCCGGTCACTGAGAGGTCCTATGGATTTGACCCCTACCACATTTCTCAAACTCTTTCCCTCTGCTCTACTCCCACGGCCCCACACTAGTTCAGGACCTCGACACTTCTTGCCTAGCAATCATAGTAGTCTCCCAGCTGGCCTCCCTACCTCCCTGTCTCTCTTCTCTGACCCATTCTTCACATACATCACTCAGGTATCTTTACAGAATTTCTTTGTCCGTGTCAGTCCTATGCTGATAACACTTCCCATGATTCCTATGGCCTGTAGGGTGAAGTATTAGTTCCTGATCCTGGCATTAAAGGACCTCCAGAATCTCATCTTTTTCTAATCCCTGTGGCCTGCCACATGTTGCCTCTCCATCACCCTCCTTCAGGTACCACATCTTCCGTGAGGCTGTCCCTAATGCCCCCAGTGGAAGATGTTCATCCCTCCCCACATGTGCCCTGGCACAATGCCTGGACTCCTCCTTTACATAGAAATCCCTCCTTCTTGTAGCATAGGTATTCGTGTGCTTTTCTCTCCTCTCACTAGATTGCAGCCAGCCAGCCAGTCAACAAAGATTTATCATGCACCTACTATTTTCCAGGCACTGTGCTAAGGAATGGGAGACTTGAAGCTGGAGAATCCAACTAGGAGGCTGAGAAAGTCAGTTAGTCAACAAGCATTTTAAAGTGCTCACTACATGCCAGATACTGGCAATGCTAGGAACACAAAGAAAGGCAAAAAAACCCAAAACAAAACCTTTTGCTATAAGCCAGGGTCAAACTGCTTCACGTTTCTGAGCCTCAGTAACCCTGTGAAATGGGTATTATAATCCTTGCTTGACCTACCTTCTGGGCGTATTTGTAAGTAAATAGGATGTTAATACTCATTCTATGTAAAATGAGGGGGTCGGACCAGATAACTTCTAAACCTAGGAATTTGGAGTCCTGAGAAACGGAAGATGGTATTACGGGTGTAGGTCTCCATCAGGACCCTGGTCGGCTCTTCCTTTGTAGCTCAGGACGAGGAAGACAGATACCCAGGAGTATTCCCTTGTTGTTCCTTCTCTCCCAGCCCTCTTCCCTCCCCACCTCCCGACCCCCGGCTCTGGAGACCTTGTGAAGAAGTTCCAAGTTTGAAAGGCTCCAAGGTGGGCAGGTAGGGGTGGGGGAGCCATTTGGGAGCCTGTCCCTCCTGCCAAAGACACCCTGGCCTCTGGCAACATCTTCCCATCCTAACTGTTTTTCATCCAGCTTCCTTTACCCTCAATTTATGTCAGCCACCGGCTGATGTGGGGACATATGTGACAAGAGTTTGGCCTTCTTCCTCACAAATTGGCCAAAGAAAAACTCTTCCCATAAAGATGCTAAATTTACATACCTCTCGGATGTCATCTTAAAGACCTGTCAGGCCCCCAGACAGATGGCTCCCTAATAGACTCCATTCTTCACCTGGCTCCTGGCAGAAATACTGAGCTAGCTCCCCTAGAGACCCTTGCAGGGGGTGGGCCATAAAATACAGCACCCTCCTCCTTCTCCCCCTCCCCCTTGGGCCCTTTTCCATCCTTCTCACTTTCTGTCAGCCATTTATCTTTTTGCAAATGTCACCTGGCTGTTCCCAGGAGACACTCTAACTTCATCGGCTGGGACGAGACCTTGCTCCTACCCCTTGGGACCCTAGAGTGGGGTAACACTGATTCCTGCAGCCCCTGCCCCCCCAGTTCATGGAATGGCCCTCAAATACTTTTATTCAGTTTAGGAATCTAGAACCATAGAATATCAGATCTGGAAGGAATCTTAGTTCACAGAACATAGAATTTAAGAGCTAGAAGACATCTTAGCATATAGAATCCAGAGTGTCAAAGCTGGGAGGGGACTTAGAACATAGAACACATAATGTTGGAGCTGGGAAGATTCTTAGAACATAGAATACGGTATTTCAGAACTGGGAGGGACCTCGGAACATGGAATTTCAGAGCTGGAAGGGGCCTTAAAGCATAGAACAG
The DNA here is from genome assembly GCA_028646595.1 of Phalanger gymnotis. Classification (NCBI taxonomy): domain Eukaryota; kingdom Metazoa; phylum Chordata; class Mammalia; order Diprotodontia; family Phalangeridae; genus Phalanger; species Phalanger gymnotis. The sequence continues at coordinate 4,822,171 of CM053622.1, forward strand.
AATAGCTCTGAGACCCCACCTAGTGGAAGACCCTCCTTCTACTGGGATAGATTTCTCTTAGTCCTAGTCACATGACCCCTCAGCATCATGGAACTGTAGGGCAGACAGGCACGTTCAGATACTGTCCACAGTGTTTCATTAGAACTAATGAAAGGAATAAGCAATATGGAATGTGGAACATCTTCCTCTCAGCTGTGTACCAGAAGCTTCTCCCAGACCCAGGCCACCCCCACACTGCAGAAGCATCCTCCAAAGCCAGGAGTTCTAGGGCAGATGCAGATCAGTTTGCTGAGCATCCCACAGGAACAGGTGTGAGAAATGGAATGCAATTCCAAGGTGCTGCTCCAGTCACAGCATCCATGAGGGCCAGTCACTAGATGAGGGATCCCAGAAGGTTGGATTTGGGTCTTCACCCCTCCTCACACTGTGGGGACTGGACTTTGGTTAGGGCTGATTCCTTTCCGTGTGGCATCCTCTCTCTGGCAGGGACATGGCTTTCTTCAGCTGGTTTATCCCTAGCGAAGGGCTAAAGGCGAGGGTGGAGTGGAAGCAGAGAAAACCCCTCCCCACCCCGCCACCCTGATCTTGCCCTTGGTTTCCCTCCAGCTTGAGGCAGGTAGTCAAAGTCTCCCTCTACCCAGCTGTCTCATCCCCACCCCAGCTGTCGCTTAGCTCTTCTTGGCAGTGTCTCAGCCTCCTGTGCATGCCCAGCCTCAGAGGTGTCAGGAGTGGGGGGTTTGATCTGAGATACAGGGACTCTGTCACAACTTGAACACACCGTATTACATGCCAAACACATTAGTGAGGTGCAAACAAAATCCCAGTCGGACACAATACTGGTTTGCTTTTGGAGGAACAATGTGCCTCCTCCAAATGAAAAGATGCTGGACTCGTTTATTTGATCAATCGCTCAATCGAGGAACATTTATTAAACACCTACTATGTGCCCGGTACTGTGCCAGGTGCTGGGGACATGAAAACAAAACCTGGGGCTGGGGCAACATGTATGTATACAGATACAGACACATATTTATACAATAAATTCAAGATCGTTTGGGGTGGGAAGCCATTAGCAGTTTGGTGGGGGGGTGGTTGGGGTTCAGGAAGGGCTTCAGGTAGAAGGTACCACTTGATCTGAACCTTAAAGGAAACTAGAGATGCTGAGATATGGAGGGGGAGAGGGAGAGGGTCAGGGTTAGGCTTGGCTTTGGGCCTCAGCTCCGACACTTGCAAGCTGCGTGACCCAGTTTCCTCATCTGTAATAACAGATGTGTTTTAAGGTTTGTGAAGCACTTTGCAAATCTCATCTCATTGGATCCTCAAGACAATCTTGGGAGAGAGGTGCTGTTGTCATCCATATTTTAACAGATGAGGAAACAGATAAACAGATGAGAAAACTTAAGTGACTTTTCCAGAGTCACACAGCTAGTGTCTGAGGAGGACTTGAACTCAGGTCTTCCTGATGCCAGTTCCAGTCTTCTCTCTACTGTGCCATGTGGCTATACAATGGGAGACTCTCCCTAGCTTGCCAAAAGGACCAAAAGGGACAAAATGTAGGCATAGAAGTGCTCTGGAAATGGGGAAGGTGAGAGCCAGAGGTGAGCTGCTACCACTGTTCATGATCTCTCTGGCATCCAAGGCCCCCACCTCCACCCCTCTCTGTTTCAGCTTTGGAGTAATTCCTGTCCTCTGGTTTTTGTGCTCCTGGCACCCCTTCCTCTCTGGCCTCCCCTTCATCTCAGTCCTCCCCTTCCTCTACAGCTGCCCCTTCCTCTCTGGCCTTTCCAATGCCTTTCCCAGTGCAGTCACTAGGCCTGATACCAATTCTTGGGCTCCCTTGGGCCCAGTGTTATTGGAGATCAGCGTTGAGCTGACAAAAGTGTGTTTGCTTCTGTGAATGATCCAAGATGCATTTAAAAAAACTCTCTGGTCCAGGTCTTATAGAATACTCCCTTCTCAGCCCAGCTGTGCCAGGGATGGAGGCCTATCAAGTGCAGTGACCTCCAGTGACTGGAATTAGTGAGACAGCTGGAGTCTATTGCTTGACCGATTTGATAAAGCACACTATTGAGAAGCCTGAGTGTAGTGGAGAGAGCTTGGAGTGAAATCCCAGTCACTGACCCTTCCTATCTGTGTATGACCATGGCCAAGTCATTAATCTCTCTGGCTTGCTGTACAGTGGTGGAGTAGACTTAGATAATTTCTAAAAGCCTTTCTTCCTTTGGATCTAATGAGTCTAAGCATCTTACAAGAACCACATCTTCTCCTTGGGTTATTTAGGAAACATGGGAATCCAGGAGGGTGGATGGTTTGGCCTCTAAGAGCAATATTCTAAGGTTCTAAGATCTCAACATTCTAAGGTTTAAAAATTCTAACATTTCAGCATCTTGACACTCCAAAGTTAGGGTTCTAAGGTGCCAACACACTAAGGTTCTGAGATTCTGGGTCTAATATTCTAAGGTTCTAAGATCTCAATATTCAAAGGTTTAAAAATCTCAACACTCTAAGGTTTAAAAATCCCAACATTCTAATAGAGTTTTAAAAAGTCTAACAATTCTTAACATTTCAACATCCTGACATTCTAAAGTTAAGGTTCTAAGGTTCCAACACTCTAAGGTTCTGATATTCTAAGAATCTAACATTCTAATGGGTTAAGGTTCTAAGGTGTCAGCACCCTAAGGTTCTGAGATTCTGAGTTTAATATTCTAAGGTTCTAAGATTATAATATTTCAAAGTTCTAAGATTTCCCTAACAATTTAAGTTTCTAAGATGCCAATACTCTAAGGTTCTGAGATTCTGAGTCTAGCATTTTAAGGTTCTATGGTTTCTAACATTCTAAGGTTCTAAGATTTCAGCACATTAAGGTTTTTAGACTTTGAGGTCCTAGGATTCCAGGGTTCTGAGATGCTCCTACCCCTGGTTCTAAGATGTGAATAGATTCTAACAAGCCTACATTCTAGGGTGCTGAGATCATGAATGCTGACACATCCCAAGGTTATCTGTGATGACCCCAGTGACCAGACATTTACTGAAGGTATGCTTCATTCAGAGCCTGGTGCTAGGGGCCAGAGCAGATCCCTAGGTTGGATTAGACAGAGGCTCTGCCCTCGGGAGCTTACACGGAAGCATCCTATGATTGAAAGATGAGAGAGACCTTGGAAGTGCTCCACCCCAACCAATAGGAGGACCCCTGGACAGGGAGGGGCTTGTCTTATGTCCCATAGTTAGTAAGTAGCAGGATTTAAACCCAGGCCTTGCTTCTCAGTCCAAGGCCAGGGCTCTTCTCTCTATAGAACGCTGCCTGCTTAGGGGGACTCAGAACAGACCTATGAACTTGAGTGCACACACACACACACACACACACACACAACTAGAATGCTTCCCATCCCTAGAATTTAGCATGTTGCTGTAGTAGGAAGGCCGAATTTATAATCTCAAATATAATCATGTATATGTTTGAATGGTTCGAAATCGCAAGGTATGAGAGAGTCTCTAAGTAGAAACCATCAAAACATTTATTTAGGCCCCAGAGCAACAAATTAGTGAACCAGCCTCCCCATTCCTACATCTTGACCAAAAAACCCCAGGCCCAGTAGGTCTGCCTCACAAGAGTAACCAGGAGGCCACATACAAACAAGATGGTATTTAGCCAATCCATATTTACTGGCCTCAAGTCCTTGCTCGCACTCCTGGGTCCACATGGGTCGGCCCTCTGCTTCTGCAGCTCCTGCTTTGGATTTTTTTTTCAGCTTCAGCTGTAGTTTCCCCGGCTCTCCTCGAAGAAGAGCCTCTGGCATTCTCAAGCCCCACCTCAATGACCAGAGACCATTGGTTCCCGAGTTGGCCCCTCTTAAGTCATTAATCTACACCTACACAGGTTTCACACCTGATAGGGCTTTGGGACTGAGGCTTAGCACTTAACAGCTGAAAGTACTTTCACTCAAGGTAAACAAAAGCCAAACTCCTCAAGGGCACCCCCCCAAACTAAGTGCTAAGAAGCCCATTTTACCTTATGGACACAGTTGCCCAGTACGCAGTGTGTGCTTAATCAATGCTTGTTGACTGACTTACTCATGAGAAGTGTATTTGAGGGGCCAGTGAAAGGGTTTATGTGGAGGTATACCTTGGATGGATGTTACTGAGGGAGGGGTGGTGTCAGGGTAGGCTTCCTAGAAGAGATGGCCTCTGAAAGATAGGTAGGGATTCTACAGGCAAAGAATAAGAAAAAGGACACTCTGTGCCTGGGAAATAGTGTCAGCAATGGTGGGGGGAGGGGTGGCTGCAGAGAAGTAGGTATATCTGAGACATAGAGTCATTCAGTTCGATGTTAGCCAACAGACATTTATTAAGCACCTACTGTGTGCCAGATACTGGGCTAAACACTGGAGATGCAAAACGGGCAAAAACCAGTCCCTGCCCTCAAGAAGCTCCCAGTATAATGGAGGAAAAACATGCAAACAAACAGATACCTTTAAAATGTAGACTACAGACGGGATTAATTGGAGACAACTGACAGGGGGAGGGCCCAGAATGAAGGGTTGGGAAAAGCTTCCTGCAGAAGGTAGGATTTTAGTTGGGGCTAGAAGGAAGCTGGGGAAGCCAGAGGGCAGAGATGAGGAGGGAGGGTATTCCAGGCATAGAGGACGGCCAGAGAAAATGCCTGCAGCAGAATGATGGGACAAAGCTGGACAAATTGGGGGAGAGTAGCTGTGTGGAGGGCCTTGAATGCCATGCAGAAAGATTTGGACTTTACTTGGTGGGTGATAGTGAGGGTTTTTTACAGGAGGAGTTGGCATGAGTAGTTCAGAAGCAGAGAATAAGCTTTTGGGGGGTTGTAGGTGGCCTAAGCTGTGACCTGATGGAAAAGGTTGCCTGAAAAAGATCTGAGAGGTTTAATGGACCACAAGCTCAACATGACTCAACTGTATGTTGTAGCAGCCCCCAAAGCCAGTGCGCCACATTGAGGAGTATAGTGTACAGGACTAGGGGGAATGGCAGTCCAGTCGTCCTCTGCGCTGGACAGACCACAGCCAGACTACGATGTGCCATTCGGGGGGCCCATTTTAAGGAGAACGTTGATGAGCTGAAGAGGGTCCTGCAGAAGATGACTGGGGTGGCAAAGGGTCTCCAAGTGGTTCCCATGAGAATCGTTCGACAGAAGTGGGAATTTTTTAGCTCAGGAAGAGTATTATGTTGTATCGAGACCTAGGTCCAAATCCTGGCTCTGGATCCTGTGTGAACTTGGACAAGTCAGTTATGACTCTGTGGGCCTTAATTTCCTCGTCGGTGAGATGGGAGAACTGGACTCTTTCAGTTCAAAATCTATGATCTTATGACACGGTAAGTGTCTTCGAATATTTGCAGGGCTGACACTGAGCAGAGGGATTGGCCTCTCTCTGCTTGGTTCCAGAGGGCAGAACCGGGAACAATGGGTAGAAGGTGCAGGAAGGCAGATTTCCGCTCCGTGTCTGGAAAAACCTTCCTAATAATGAAAGTTTCCGCCAGATAGAGCAGGCCACCTCAGGAGGGAGTGAGCTCCCTGTGCCCGGAGAGCCTCAAATGAAGGTTGGATCTCCACTTGTGGGGGATGTCGTGGAGGGCATTCCTGTTCAGGTCCCCAGAGGGAGGCTGAGCCCTGGGGTCCCTTCCAGTTCAGGGCCTCTTCTCGTCTGCTTCTCATGTTGGGCCAGAGCAGGAGAGGGATAATTGGGTTTCATTCCCAGCCCTACCGCATGCTTCCTGTGATATGGTAAAACCCTGCCGCTGTGCTGCTGCTGGTGTCCTGGCAACGGCGCCTGCTCGGATCTCTGGCTTTTGTGGGGCTCTGGGGCTTTAATGCCTAGGGGCTCTGAGCTGGTGGCTGAGTTGACAATGGGCATGACTCAAAGTCAGACTCCACCGCCTGCCGCCTGCTCCGTGTGAAGGTCCCGGCATTGATACAGGTGGGCTTCTTCCAGGCCCAGATGGGCTTCTTCCAGGCCCAGCATTGGGCTGTACTAATCAAAAGAGCGGCCTGCCAGGCCCTCAGCCTGCCTGGCAAGGGCTTTGTAGCCGAGGCCCCATCCTGGGGACTATTGGTTAATGGGGCCCTGTGTGGGGGGTCTGCCTGTGTCTCAGCTGGCTGTGGTTCAGAGCTCCTGCTGGGGGGGAGTGGGGAGAGAGAGAGGGAGAGAGAGAGAGAGAAAGGAGAGGGGGAGAGAGAGAGAAAGGAGAGGGGGAGAGAGAGAGAAAGGAGAGGGGGAGAGAGAGAAAGGAGAGAGAGAAAGGAGAGAGAGAGAGAGAGAGAGAGAGAGAGAGAGAGAGAGAGAGAGAGAGAGAATAGGAGAGGAGAGGGGAGAGAGAGAGACAGAGATATGGAGAGTGAGTGCTTCTTCTGGGTAGCTCCCCATGATGCTGATTGCTGTGGCTTGGGGCTCCCTCTCTCCCCTCCCCCACCCCCTTTTCCAGCGGGGCCCAGGCCAGCCTCTGCGCCCCTTTTTTTGCTGAGGACCCCAGGAGGTGACTAATTGGCAGAGATTTATTATGTACGCTCCCAGCTGACAGTGGCAGCAGTAGCAGCAAGGTTTGATGGCATAAGCACCGAATTTGGAGGCTGAATCTCCAGGTTCAAATCAGACTTGGCCACTCACTCATGACCTTTGTGACTTGGAGCAGATCTCTTTTCCTTCCTGGGTTTCAGTTTCCTTCTGTGTAAAATGAGACAGCAGCAGTAAATGACCTTTAAAATGTAGTAAATGACCCTTCTAGCTCAAATCTATGATCTTCCGCTCCCTGGATCTCAGTTTTCACATCTGTAAAATGAGGTGGAGAAGGAAGCGGCAAACAGCTCTGGTGTCTCTGCCAAGAAAACTCTACGTGGGGTCGTGGAGAGTCAGACAACTGCGATGCGTGTGAGCTGTTGGCCCGACCGTATCACTCCTCTGCTAAGGAAGAGTCACTGGCTCCCCATCACCTCTCAAAGACAACACAGACAACTTGGGCATTTAAAGCCCATCTCGCTAGGCTGCTTCCGATCTACCCCCTTGCACAGGCTTTAAGACCCGGACAAATCAGCTTGCTTGCTATTCACAAAATTCCATCTCCCCTCTCTGGGCCTTTGCTCTATGTTGGTCCCCATGCCTGAATGCCTTCCTTCTTTACCTCAGCCTCTTGGAAACCTTGATTTCCTTCAAGTCTCAGCTCAGATGCCATCTTCAGCATGAAGTCTCTCCTAATCCTCCCCAGCTGTTAGTGTTCTCCCTTCCCCTTTTCCCCAATCAATTTGTGTTTATTTGTGCATCATATGATTTTGTGAGGATATGAGCTCTGTCTCCTGATAGAACGGAACCTCCTTGAGGACAGGAGCTATTTTCACTTTTTGGCTCTGTGGCCCCATCGCCTCATCAGACACAATGCCCAGAACCAAGTAGGCAATCGAGTGCTCATCCTTTGGTCTGCTAGCTGTGGAACTCTAGAGAGACTGGGACTGCTGGTGGCCTGGGAGGTCCTGCCGGGGGTCTGAGGGCTGGCGAGTCTCCGTCTGGGGCTCAGGAATCCTCAGGAGCTCTGTGGCGGAAGTTTCCTGAAGGGCCCCCTATGTCTCTCCTGTGGCTCGCTGCCACGCTGCCCTCTGCTCTTACTGACCTGAGGTGGTCACTGTTTGGGCCACGCCTGTCAGCTGGACAAAGGAAAGGGGACTCGTTGCTCCTTGGAGACTCTTGTTAAAATTCAGCTCCATAAATGGACATGAATTTATTCAGCATTTACTCTGTACTAGCTACTGTGCTAGGAGCTGGGGGGACTGAGACAAAAAGGCAACAGACCCCTCTCCCTCCCTTCTCTCCATCTCTCCCTCTCTTCCTCCTTTCCCTCCCTTCCTCTCTCTCTCCCTCTTTCCCTCCCTCTCTCTCTTCTTCTATCTCTTCTTCTCTCCCTCTCTTCTTCCTTCCCCTCCCTTCCTCCCTCTCTCCTTCCCTTCCTCCCTCCATCTCTTCTTCCCTCTTTCCCTCCCTTCCCCCTCCCTCTTTCCCTTCTTCTCTCTATCTCTTCTTCCCTCTCTCCCTTCTTTTCTTTCTCTCTTCTTCCCTCCCTCTCTTCTTCCTTTCCCCCCTTCCTCCCTCCCTCTATCCTCCTGTAAAAGCCATGGAGGGGTAGTCAAAAGAACACTGGGTTCCAAGTCAGGGAATTCCAACTCCATTCCCTTCATGACCTTGGACAAGTCACTTCTTCTCTAGGGTCTTAGTTTCATGGGATCATTGATCTAGAGCTGGGAGAAGCCTCAGAAATCATATAGTCAAAGCCACCCATTTTATAGATGAGGAAATGGGAGCCCTCAAGTTGGGAAGCTCCTTGCTCAAGGCTCACAAATAGTAAAAAGCAGAGCCAGGATTCAGGACTGAGAAGACGCCATCTGGCCCGGCCAGGCAATGGTAGAGCTGGCTCTCTGTAAAGGGAGATGGGTCGATAATTAGAGGACTTGGGTTCAAATCCAAACTCTTCTCTCCATGCTGAATAAGTCACTCAGCTTTGCTGAGGCTCTGGAAAAGGAGGAGATTGTTCTTGTTCGCCTCTTATGTCCGTTTTAGCTTGAAGTTGTGACCTTCTGGCCATCACAGGCCTCTGACTGTCTTGTCTTCCTGCCCCTGACACAGAAGAAGGAGGTCCTGCTTGGGGACCCTAAAGAGCAGAGGGCTGTCCTGCCTCAGTTCCAGAGTTCTGGAAGAAGTGATGGAGCGAGAGGGGTCAATGCCACCTCCTTAAGTATTCCTCTACCCTGCCCCCACTCTCCTAGCAGGATTATAATCACCCCAGCCTTGGTCCCAAGAGAGCCACTTTGTATCTGGGAGAAAATTGGTTAAGTGGCGTTGAACGCAGCGAAGGGCCATTCTGCCCAGTGCGAATGAGGGAGCTGGGCATGGACGGGCCATAAATACATCTTCTTGTTTCGTGGAGAGCATGATAAATGCCGCAAGGGTGTGGAATGCGGCAGGGGCTTCCTTCAGGGCTGCGGCCCCAGCTGCCGGCTCTGGGTGATGCTGGAGTCCAGTCCTGAGGCTGATCCGGGATCCCAGCCCCCAGGGCTCCCTTGGAGACTGTCTAGTGCACCACCATCATGTTGCCAAGGAATGCACGGAGACAGGCCCCAGAGGGGAAGGGTTTGCCCAGGGTCTCACAGCTGGTAACTCCCAGAAGCAGCATTCAAACCTAGATCTCTCTGACTCCAATGTCAGCGTTCTTAAACAGGATCAAAGTTTGACTGGTGAATGAGTGAGGGGAAATTAAGTCAGGAGCCCTGGGCTGGAGGCCCACCTTTTACCACCAACCCACTGGGTGACCCAGAGGGGAAGTGACTTAGCAAAGTCTCATGGAGAGGAAAAGACAGGGGCAGTGAGTGCTGTGGGCTGATTTCACCTTCCTGCCCATCACATGCTCTGTATTCCAGAGAAACTAATGGTTCCTGTTCACAACAGCCTAGCTCTCCTCTCCATAGACCATCCCCTCTCCCCATCTCCTTTGGCAATCCCTGTTTCCCTCAAGGCTCAGCTCAAGCGTCTTCTTCTCCTGAACTGCCCCTCCACCCCACTGTGGCACTCAAATCACTTAGTGGGGTTGGGTTTGTCTGTGTACATGCTTCACTTTCCTGGTAGAATGTAAGCCTGTGGAGGGCATGGCTTGTTTTCCTTTGCATCTCTAGCTCTTGGCCCAGAGCAGACACTAGGTAACACACTTGTTGACTTTCTAATTCAGAATCCTAGAGCCGGAGCTGGCCCCCCTATAGAAGGGGAGGCCACCTACCCCACTCTCTCATTATACAGATGGGGAAAGCGAGGCCACAGCAGTGGAATCCCTCCGCCGAAGCCCACCTCCTAGCCCAGGGCTCTTTCCAGTCTCCCAGAGGCAGGCTGGGAGGGGATCTGCCAGAAATGCGGCTAAGCCTTGGCTTCAAAGGACACAGCCACACACTCCCACACACCAGAGGTACCTTCAAAGCAATGACAGATCTTTCCAATGTTCCGGCCTCCCCTGTTGTCTCTCCTCATGTTCAGGGATGGACGATGGCTCGGCTTAAAAAATAAAAATAAAAAGGAATAATAATTGTTTGGTTTATTTGTTAAGAGAGAAAAAAAGAGCCTGGCGGATCCTAGCTGCTCAATAGGGGAATGACTCAGGCCCGAGCCTCGGTGGACCAATTCTGCAGGCTGCCGGGTGGTGGAGATTTAATGCTGTTGGTAATGAATGCCAATCTTGGCCCTTAATGAATAGGGCTCACAGTTTGCTGCTCATCGTCGGGCGACGCAGAGCTCCAGGAGTTCAATTCACCTGGTATTTCTTCCTGCCCCTTGGCACCCGGTCCATTTGTGACAGCTGCCTCGGACCCCTCATCATGTCCAAGACGGGGCCATCCCCAGGAAGAGAAGGCGCAAGGCAATTTACACAATTAAATCTTGGGAGACCACGAGGTGGGCAGCTCCCCCTCCCCATACACATAACCCCCCTTTAACAAACCAACCAGATAATTAGAAGCCAAGATGGCCAAGCTCTCGCCTCTGTGCGAAGCAGAGAATATTGGTGTTGGAGGGAGGAGCCTCAGAACAGAGAATGTCAGAGCTGAGATGGACTTTGGAACACAGAATAAAGAATGTTAGAGCTGGAAAAGAACATAGAACATAGAATGTAAGATTTGGGTGGGGATCTGAAAAGGAAGAATGCCAGAAATGGAAGGGGCCTTAGAATAAAGATGGCCAGAGACTGAGTACAGATTCTTAGAACAGAGAACATGGACTATCAGGCTTGGCGAGGGTCTTAGAACAGGGGATGGCAGAGCTGGGAGGGGCCTTAGTACAGGGAATGTCAGAGCTGGGAGGGGCCTGAGAACAGGGCGTGGCAGAGCTGGGAGGGGCCTGAGAACAGTGGGTGGCAGAGCTGGGAGGGGCCTGAGAACAGGGGGTGGCAAAGCTGGGAGGGGCCAGAGAGCAGGGGATGTCTGGGCTGGGAGGGGTCTTTGAATGTGGAATGTCAGGGGTGGGAGGGGTCAGCTTTTTGAACATAGCATTTCAGAGATGGGAACACGCTTGGAACACAGACTGTCAGAGGTTCAGTTTAGCTGGAAGAGGCCTCAAAAACCATTCAATTCTTTAATTTCAAAGAGAAGGAAACATAAACCAGAGCGGGAAGGCCACTTGCCTTGCTGGGATCTGAAGCTGCTTATCCTGATTTTTTCCATCCCTGGGTCTCCCTGCTGTCCTTCTACGGTCCTCTGGTGTCCGGCCTCCTCTGCCATTCTTACCTTCAGGCTCAGGTGGCCTCGTCCCGGGGGAGGAGTCTCCTTACACCTGCCCTCACATTTGTCTGTAGGCAGTTCCATCTTCTTAGATGTAAACCCCATTGAAGACAAGGACTACCATTTTTCATAATTCTGTTCCTGGCACCTGGCTCAGTGGTCTGTACACAAAGAGGAGCTCATTCAACATTTATTGAAATGAATCAGAGCTTTTCCATCTTGATGGGTAGTGAGTTCCCCATCATTCGAAGTCAACAAAGGGATGAGCCCTTGTTGAAGATTTTGTAGGGTGGTTATGAGTGGGTGGGTAGGGATTCCTGTTCACTAAGGATGGGACCAGATCCTTTCCAGCACCAGAAGTCTGATCCCAGGCCAGGTGGGCACTCTGCTTGCTGAAGCCTCCATTCGGGGGGAGTCTGATCAGCTGGAGTGGAAGCCAGACTAGAAACAGAGGCTGAAAGCAATGGTCTAGCCTGATCTAGTGGGAGGGGCAGAGGTCTGGAGGGATGAGCTGTCAGTGCTGGGAAAGCCTGGCGGGGACCTGGGTCCACTTGCAGAAAGCCTGGTAGGACCAGGGGACTAAGGATAAAGGCCCCAGGAAAATGAGGCAAGAATCTAGCCAACAAGAAACTGGAGGGTGAAGCCAAGGAGGAAGTGGTAGTGATGGGGAAAAGGGGGTGTCAGAGTGAGGAAGACAGAGGTATTTACAAAGCAATGGAGGAAGGACCTTGGACCAGTCCCTGCTTTGGGCCTCTGTTTTCCCCATCTATAAAATCAAGAGTCCTTGGATCATGGATGTGAGAGAAGATGGAGGCTGGGAAGGACCATGGCCAGGCTTTAGACTTGAGTCCACGATAGTGGAAATAAGAGAATTCTCAGGAAGAGCAGGTCACCTTCGCTCCTGGCAGACACAGCTTTATGAATGGTCACAGCTGGCCAATGGCAGGGCTGTGTCTGGGGCTGAGCTACCAACATGGCCCTTCCGCCTCCTTGACCCAGCAAGGATTGGTACCTGTTCTTGGAGGTGAGGGTGAAGCAGCCTCATCTTTGAAAGCTAACCCTCACGGTGCGTGGAATAGGGCAGGGAGCCAGGAGGACATGGCATATTGTCCTGGTTCTAACACCCACCACCCCAGAGGTTGGAAGATGACAGCTGGACTGGCCTTCATTCCCCTTTAAATGACTCTTTTCTTCTGGACTAAGGCCCCCTCTGGCCATCTTGTCATTTCTCACACAAGAAACTCCACCTCTCACCTCCCTGCTTTTGTTCAGGCTGTGCCTCCTGCCTGGAATGTCCTCACCTCTTGAAATCCCCGATTTCCTTCATCTCTAACCCCACTATCTTCAGTGATGTCAAACTCAAATAGAAATGGATCCTCATGGACTGCGATACCAACATTTAACATCATCTTTGTTTTATCATATTTTTATTTATTTTGATAAACACTTCCCAATGTTCATGTGGCTCTGGCCACCTTGGGGAGTGTTGGGGGCCGCATGGGGGCTACAGTTCTTGAGCTAGATATGAAGCCCTCCAGAAAATGACATCATCCTTTCCAAGGCTAGCTTTCCAAACTTTGGTCCTTAGAAAGGAGAGATTTGCAGGACAAGTCTCCTACTCAGAGCTGTCTCAAAATGCAATGGGCTCTTTTGTGAGGGAGTGAGTTCTCTGTCACTAGAGATATCCAAGCAAATGCTGAGTGGCCACTCAACAGGGATGGTGTGGGGCATGCCGAATCATCTCTTTCCTGCTTGGAGACTCCACGGAAACAGAACGTCCCTCCCTGGCAGAGGATGGCTGTGGGACAGCTGGAGATGGGATTCTGGGGTCTAGGGTGGGCACAGTAGCTTCCATCTGGCGTATTTATAACTATGTCCCAATGAGCGAACAGGGGGCAAGTGGCTCAGCCTGGACTCTGGCTCCCATTTCTTGTCATTATGTTCCAGTGCCCAGCACAGTGCCTGGCACATGGAGGGCACCCCAGAAACACTTGTGGATTGGTTGATTTTGCAGCGATAAAAAGGAATCGAAGTCTAAGGTCCCAGTGCACACTGCTAATGCATTCCTCAGGGCCCGCTCCTCAAAGGATCATTCTTTTCATGATTCATTCCGCAAATATTTGGCACCTCCTGTGTGCACAGTCCCAGTTTGGTTCACCACTGATAGAGCACCATGATTCAGAGAAGCAGCTTGGTGGCCCCTGCCCTCCTGGAGTTTCCAGTCTGGTGGGAGGCCAGGGCATAGGCCGAGGGAACACAGACACACAGTGATCACAGCGGGTCTGGGAGTCAGAGCCAGAGGGGACTGTTTGGTCCAACCCCTTGATTTAATTGAAGGGGAAAATGAGACTCCAGGTCACGTAGGTAATAAGCCCCAGTTGGCCGTCCCCCAGTCAGAGAGGGGTCCCAAGGGCCAAGTTGCTGCTGATGGTTGGGTCCCTGGGAAAGCATCCTGGAAGGTGGGGCTTTGAAGAATGAGTGGGAATTCAGGTGTGAAGAGGAGGGAGCATCCTGGGGGAGGGGCAGCAGAATGAACCTGCTGTATTGATGAAGGTGGATGGGAAGGAAAGGAACCATGCAGAGCAAGAGGCTGGAGGCCTCTTTGAAGGTGGTACTGGGCCAGTCAGGGCACAAGTCGAAGGATGTCCTTCAGGGAGCGACAGAGGGAAGCATGGGGGCTTCTGGGAAGACTCAGGGACAGGAGGGGAGCTGAAGACCTTGGCTTGGCTTGTCCCAGGCTTCTGGAGGAAGTTGGGATCAGGTCATCTCTTGGATGTGGGGGTGGGGGTGTCCTGAGGGGCAGAGGTGAGAAGAAAAGGCTTAGAACCCCATGGAGAAGGAGAGAAGGACCATCCAGGAGAACGGTAGCAGCCGGAGAGCTTTTGGACAGTACGAGATATTTGGAGGGGGAGAAATCATCTCCGTTTTGTGATTTTTCTCTAGGGCTATTCAGTGGCCCAGGAGCAGGAATGGAGGAATCGGGTTGTTGGTGGGGGGGTGATACAGCCATGGCAATTAGCTGGTTCTGAAGAGCTAACACTTCTTGGGTGCTTGAAAGTACTTCACATAGAGGATCTCATTGGAGGCTTACAATAATCCTGCAAAGTCAGGGCTCTTGTTAGGTCCATTTACAGATGAGGAACCTGAGAATGAGAGTGGTTAAACGACTTTCTCAGGGTCACACAGCTGAGAAGGCTCTGCGGTGAAATTCAAACTCAGTCCAGTCCTGCAGCCATTCTACCCAGCTGAGGGCTGGGGGAAGGAGATTCATGGAAGGTAGGCATTCCGTCAGGTCAAGGTTTGGAGGCAAGTGAATCCAGAGTGGACAGCTGGACGGTATGGTGTATAGGACGCCAGGCCTGGAGTGAGGAAGACCAGAATTCAAATTTGGCCTCAGACACTTCCTAACCTTGCTTGCCTCAATTTCCTCATATGTCAAATGATCTGGAGAAGGAAATAGTGAGCTACTCCAGTAACTTTGCCAAGGAAACTCCAAGTGGGGTCACAGAGAGTTGGACATGACTGAAGAATGACTGAAGCCAGGGCGGGAAGATGGGCAGGAATAAACTCTAAAGTCCTAAATTGGGATGGGCTGCCTTGAGAGGCAGCAGAGCTCCCCCTCCCTCACAGAGGGTGACCAGGAAGGGGACTTAATTACCTCTCAGTTCCTGAATGGGGGTTGCATTGGTTTGGATGTGTCTGGGACACAGAATTCTAGATAGCAAACAACTGTGGAGTGTCTGCCTGGGCAGAGTCTAACCATCTGATTTACATACATACATACATACATATAGACATATACACGCGTATAAATGTGCATATATATGTATAGATGTATAAATATATAAATAGTCCATCTATATAGGTGTATATATAATATTATATATATATATGTATTGGTTAAGTCCTTTTTCAGTCATTTCTGACTCTGTGACCCCATTTGGGGTTTTCTCGGCAGAGGTACTGGCACAGTTTTGCCACTTCCTTCTCCAGCTCATTTTACAGATAAGGAAACTGAGGCAGACAGGGTGAAGTGACTTGTCCAGGGTCACAGAGCCACTAAGTGTCTGAGGTCAGATTTGAACTCATGAAGATGAGTCTTCCTAACCTGGGGCCTGGCGCTATGTTCACATTGGCATTACCCAGCTGACCCTATGCATATATTTCCTCCCATAACAACAACATCATTATCATCATCGTCACCAGATCATCATCGTCATCTTCATCATCATTGTCGTCATCATCATCGTTGTCATCATCATCATCGTCGTCATTGTCACCTTCATCATCATCGTCATAATCGTCATCGTCATCATCGTCATCGTCGTCATCGTCTTCATCACACCAGCACTAGTAGAAGGCATGGTGACAGCCAACCTTGGTTTGGACGATGTCTCCATTTCCAAGCACTGTCTGTGCGTTACCTCATTTGATTCTTTCAATGACACTGCTAGGCAGGAAATAACAGATGCATTATCTAGATGAGGGATTCTATTAGCAGCTCCTGGCACATGGCACTCTCCCCCCTCTGCATCTTTGTACAACCCTGTGCCTACCATGCCCTCCCTCCTCACTTCTGCCTTGTAGAAGTCCTGACTTCCATTAAGGCTGGCTTCAAATGCCACCTCCTACAGGAAGGTTTCCCTGATCCCCTCTGCTTCTGTCTTTTCCCCTTTCTCCCCCCACTCCCATTTACTTTGAATATATTTTGCATTTCTTTATCTATTTTCCTGGATAGAATGTAAATTCCTTGAGGGCAGATAGCATTCATTGCGCTCACACTGTGCCAGGCACTTGGACAAAACTCTTGTTCTTGGCCTCTGTATCTCCAGGGCTTAGCATGGCACATTGTAAGTCTTAACAAATGTTTGCTGAATGGCTGAATGGAGAAATCCAAGGCTCAGAGAGTGGGCGTGATCTGCTTGGAGTCACACAGTGCGGGATTCAAACCCAGGACTCTGGCTGCTGTGTTCTGAAGGAAGCATGGGGTCTTGGTGTGAGGCAGAGTCCTGCTTGCACACTTGCTAGGAGTGGCTGCTACTTCAGGGCTATTGGTGTGGACTTGGGCTCTGGACACTGCACCCCCCCCCCCAGCATGCTGAGCCCCTGCCCAGGTGACCCTCCTTGGGTCACTGGTCCTGGGAATGAGTCAGCACATCCCAGGACTGGAACCAGGACGTTCCAGGACCCAGGGCTGGCCAGGGTAGTCCTTAAGGCCAGAATGTTGTCCAAGGCAGCTTCTGATTTTCCCTTGAGAGGCAGGACTGAGATAGATTTTAAAAATAATTTTTAAAGCTGCACTTTTGAGTTGCATGAATAATTTAGTAAATAGCGAGAAGGTTAAGATGCATGGATCCTTAGCTGTCAGACAGTCCCCGTGGACTCATCTCCTGGGGGGGTGCAGTCTGGGGGACAGGAGCAGCTGGTAACCTGTGAAAGCATCTCTGCCCAGTGCTCTGCTCCTCCCTAAGGGGGGGGTAAAGGGGGAGGAGGGGCTGCCCGCAATGACAACAGTTCCCATTCTGGGACCTCGGAGGTGGAGATTGCAAGGGAAATTATCCCCATTTAACAGATGAGGAAACTGAGGAGCAGCTTTCAGTGGTTTGTTCAGGGTCACACAGCTAGCAAGTGCTGGATCCCTGGTGCAAACCCAGATCTCTTCTGACTTTCCCCAGGAAAATGCAAATAAGCTCTTGGAGGTGGGGCAGGGCTTTGAATCCCTAGGGTTGAGCACAGTTCTTGGTACAAAGTAGGTGCTCAATAAATGCTTGAGTAAAATCTGGAATTGAAGACTGCTTTCATTCATTCATTCAAGAGTCATTTTTAAGTGCCTACTGTATACCAGGCTTTGGAGTATCACACCCAAATAAGTCTGTCTCCACTTTCAAAGGAAATGAACCAAGGCAGAGGGACAGGAGCAGAACGGGGAGGACAAGTTATTCAGTGACAACAGCATCACATAGACGAACAACTTTGTTGGACTTGAGAACTCGGATCGATGCACTGATGAAGCACGTGTCTACAAGAATGAAGCTGAAACACACCCCTCACCTCCTACTGGAGAGACAGAGAGAGCGGGACACAGAGAGGGACAAAGACAGAGACAGAGAGACACACACAGAGATGCAGAGACAGAGAGAGAGAGAGACATGGAGAGATGGAGAAACAGACAGAGAAATGGAGAGACAGACACACAGAAAGAGACAGACAGAGAGAGAGGGACACAGAGAGGGACAGAGACAGAGAGAGACAGAGACGTGGAGAGATGGAGAGACAGAGAAATGGAGAGACAGACACACAGAAAGAGACAGACAGAGAGAGAGGGACACAGAGAGGGACAGAGACAGAGAGAGACAGAGACATAGAGATCTGGATATGGCCAATGTAGGAATTTGTTTTGTTGTACTCTGCATATTTGAAATGAGGGCTTGATTATTCATTTGTTTACCTTATTATTGAATTGGGGGGAGTGGGAGGGAGAGATCACAAATGCTCATAAAAGTAAATACACACAAAAATCCATAAACACACAGATACAACCAGACTCAGTTCCTTGCCCTGGAAGAGCTCACAACTGACTGGGGGATGGAGACAAGAAGTGCCTACTCACAGATCAGCACAGACTATGTCACATGAGAGGCAGTGTGCTGCAGCAGTTAGGGAAAGTTGGCCTTGGAGTCTGGAAGCTTTGGGTTCAAGTCCTGCCTTGATGGCTACTGGCTATGTGACTCTGGGAAAGTCCCCCAATCTCAGCACCATCCATTCACCCGACTCTAAGACTATGAACATCAGAGAAGGTGCCAGTTTGCCCTGGTGGAAGGAGTTTCCTCACCTGGGAGTTCTTCCCCCCACCCAGAGAGACCACAGGATCAGTCACTCCCTTTTCCATAGACACATGGTGTCCCAGAAGTCTTAGTGGAATTTTATACACTAAAAGCTTAAAACTGCACTAAAGCTTTGGGGACATGGGCATAGCTGACCAGGACAGTGGTTTCCTCAGTGTCCAGCGTTCCACACGAGGAACTCCCTTTGCCAGGGTAGGGGGCACCATCTCTGCAATTTATAGTCTGAGTGGGTTGCCTAGACCACTGAAGGGTGACGTGATTTGTCTTGGGTCCCACGGCCAGGAGTTCCAGGCTCTGGGGCCATGGAGGCAGGGAATAGGGCATGAAGGACAGCCTGAGCAAAAGCCTAGAAGTGGGCGATTAAATGTTAGGTATGATTAGCGAGTAGGTCAGTTTGCATGGAAGGGAGTAATGTGAAATCTGTTTGGAAATAGAAGTTGGAGCCACACTGTATGGGCTTTAAATGACCAAGAGATGAGTTTGTCCATTTTATCCTACACACTATAGCCAGCACTTGAAGCAGTATGTGTGTGTATATGTATGTGTGTATGTGTATATATGTGAGTGCGTGTATATGAGTGTGTGAGTGAATGTGTATTAGTATGTGTGTATGTGAATGTAAGTGTGAGTGTGTGTGTGAGTGAATGCGTATATGACTATGTGTGAGTGTGTGTATGTGAATGTGTGTGTATGTGAGTGTATATGTGTCTGTGTGTGTATATATGTGTGTGTATGTGAGTGTGTGAGTGAATGTGTATGAGTATGTCTGTGTATATGAATGTAAGTGTGAGTGTGAGTGTGTATATGTGTGAGTATATGTGAGTATGTATGTGTGTGTGAGTATGTGTGTATGAGTGTATGTGAAGGTAAGTTGTGTGTATATATGTGTGTATGAGTGTATTGTGTGTATGTGAGTCTAGGTATGTGAGTGTGTGTATATGTGAGCACGAGTGAATGCGTATATGACTATGTATGAGTGTGTGCATATGAACGTGTGTTTATGTGTGAGGGTATATGTATGTATATGTGAGTGTCTTTGAGTGTGTATATGTGTGAGTATATGTGAGTATGTATAAGTATGTATATGTGTGTATGAGTGCATGTGAGGGTAAGTTGTGTATGTATATGTGTGTATGTGAGTGTGTTGTGTGTATGTGAGTATGAGTATGTATATGAGTGTATTTGAGTGTGTATGTGAGTGTGTGAGTGTATATATGAGTGTAAGTGTTTATATGTGAGTGTATGTCAGTATATGTGAGTGTGTGTGAATATGTATGTATGTGAGTATGAGTGTGTGTATGAGTGTATGTGAGGGTGAGTTTTGTGGGCATGTATATGTGAGTGTGTTTGAGTGTGTCTGTGTGAGTTGTGTGTGTGTTACAGTCAGACATTGTGCTTTAGGAATAATAACTGTTCAGTCTCTGTGTTCGGGATGGATCTGAGGGCAAAGGTTGACTTCGGGAAGACCAATTCGGTGAGCGCGTCCGCAGTGCAAGGCAGAGCTGGGGGAGGGGCAGAGCTGAATTAGGGGAGGAAAGCGGGCTCACACAAGAGCTCTGGTGGCCCTAGAAAGGCCTGGATGGGCAGTGGCTTCTCTCGTCTGCTTGGATCCGGGCTGAGAGGAGATGAAGGAGGGGAATCTGATCCCAGTACCTACCGTCATCGAGAGAGCGTGTTAAGGTTTTCAAAGCACTTGACGGAGAGCATCTCGTTTCCTCCTCACAACAACGCTGGGAGACAGATTGCGTTATCAGAACCATTTCGCAGAGAAGGAAACTAAGATTGAGAGATTAAGTGATTTGTCCAGGGTCACACAGCTGGTAAATATCTGAGGTTAGATTTGAATTCAGGGCCAAGGTCCTATACACTGCCTTGGAACGTGGAATGTCAGAGCTGGGAGGGGCCCCAGAACAGGGGATGTCAGGGCTGGGAGGGGGCTCAGGGACCATCCAATTCGCTGCTCTTCATTTTACAGAAGAAACTGAGGTCCATACAGGACGTGTTTTGCCCACAGTGCCATAGCTGCTGGGCTGGGAGCCTCTAAGCGGGGCGAAGGACCAGCCTCTCAGGCACGTGCTCCGCTCACCAACGTCCCGGGCTTCTTAGCAGTGGCCATAGCCCCGGCAGCTTGACTGACAGAGGAGCCCCGTCGTCCTCCTGGCATCCACGGATGCCCACAGACCAGCAGGACTGACCCTTCCCCTCTCTTTCCCCCAAGGAATGATCTGTCTTCCCTAATAACACAACATACAGTCTGTCTCCCGGGACAGTCCTGCTCACACACAGTGGCAAGGTAGGGCCAGCCACTAGCCACAGGCAGGGATGGGGCCCGTCTGCGCCAGGTCTTGGGAGAGCTCTTAGGCTGATCTATCTATCTACAGAGAGAATGTTATGCCACGATTCTCCAGGGAGGCTGGCAAGGGCGTGGCTCAGGATCACCAGCACAAGGGAAATCCCTCCGCTGGTTCCTAGCGGGGAGGCACCGAGGCGGACGGCTTCCAAACATCGGAAAGGGGGGGCCGCGATTCTGCACACCTTCTGGGGCTTGTCTGGGAGCCAGGCAGGCCCTTTTGTCGGCTGGGGAGCTGCAGCCAAGACTTGGGTCCGCTGACCCCTGGTGGGCTCGTTTCCTTTACAAAACAGCCCCAGGCACCCGGGGTGTGGTGGACGCCAGGCCCTCAGACACGAGGGACCCGGCTCTTCAGTCAGCTCGGATCTCGTGACCCAAGACTGAATAGCAACAACCACGAAAACAACTTCTCTTTGTCGACGGTCTGTTTTCTCAAGCTCCCGTGTGGAATTGTCTGGCAGCTGCGCTCTCCATAATGACATCAGGATGCTGGGCAGATTCTCACACTCGTGGAAGGCTCAGGCTTGTGCGGCCGCGTCCAAGGGGATGCTCGGCAGGGCCTCGGAAGCCAGCCACGTTTTTGTTCAAGACTTCCTCTGTCACTTGGAGTCAGCAGAAGGGGCCCTCGACTTGGAGCCAGGAGACCTGGGTCTCGTTTCTGCCTCAGCTGTTAATACTATGAGATGGGCAGAAGGCGTCTCCAATAAATGAAGAGGGGTGAACCAGATGCTTCCTAAGGCTCCTCCCAGCCTTGGCATTCTAGGCCCTAAGGCCCTTCCCAGCTCTAACATTCCCTGTCCGCCGATAAGCCAGCTCTACTTCCTTTTCCCATGCGCCCCTTTCCCCGTTCTGAGCCGGGGTGTCCAGATTAGCCAGGCCCTCTTCTTGTTTGGTGTGGATACCCTCATGTGAGAGGAACGATGCGGCCAGGATTGGGAGAGAGCTCTGGGGGCCAGGCTGTCTGAGGCAAAGCTGAAGGATACACGGAGCGTTAGCTTGGAGCAGAGAAGGCTCAGGTCCAGGGGGAGGCGGGAGCCCTGTCTTCAGGTCTGTGACGTGGCAGAAAGATTGGGCTACAGGAGGGGAAACTGAGGCAAGAGGAGGAACGTGACTTGGCCAGCGTCTCCTCATCAGTCCAGCGCGCTGTAGGTCTCACTGCCAGGCCAGCCCCCTTCCTTGCCTCTCTGCTCTTGAGAGGGCTCCATCTTTGTCCTTGTCCCTCTCTGATAGCCAGGGCCGGCTCTAACCTTGTTCCGCCTGCATCTCTGCTCTCCCGGACCGGAGCCCAGCTGACCCGGCCAGTGGCCTCCTCCCCTATGTCCCAGGCGTGGGCCAGGCTTCTCTGCACTCCCGGGGCCCTTGGTGGCTCTCGCCTGGTCTGTCTCAGACTTGCTGCCCTCCCCCCGCAGGCTCTCCTCCACTCCTCCAGCGAGAGCAGACCCTCGGGAGAGCCTGTCACTGGCAGCCACGGGAAGTAACAGAAATATACTGACCTGTTTTTCCTAAAGGAAAAAAAAAAAAACTGCCTGATCTCAGTTCTCACCTGGGCTGGTGGGAAGATGTTGACAATTTCCACCTCAAATTGATTTCAAATAAGGAAGACTCACAGCACACAATCGGATCGGAATAATTTATCGCTTGTTAATAAAGGAACGCGCACCGTGTGCAGCGGTGAGCTGTTCTCTGAAGATTTCCTTCAAGAAGAAACGGCTGGGGTCTGTAGCGTCACCAGGGAGCTCCCAGCACGGGGCCCGGCATGCAGTAGGGGCTTAATAAATGCTTGTTGCCTGCCTGCCGAGCCCAGGAGAGACGCTTCATAAATACTTGTGGGTTGAATCAGGATTTCCACAGAAAAGGAGAGCTGTCTCAGGACCTCAGAATTGGAAGGCACCTCATCCACGTGGAGCGCAATCCTGGCCTGAGGAGGAATCCACTGTCTCTGATTGGCCTTGCCCCGCGAAGGCTGTCGGTCCCTTCTCCAGCCCCTCCCCCATAAGGCTGCCACATTGCGGGGTAACGTAGCCACCCGCCTGCTCAGAAATCTTCACTAGCTCCCTCTCGTCTCTAAGGATAAAACAAAACCTCCTTTTTGGGGGGCGGGGGCACTTAAAGCCCTTCCCATTCTACTCCAATCTGTCCTTCTAGGTTGATTACAAGCACCTTTCCCCTCCCCCGCTCCATCTCTTCACTCACTCTCAGCGAAGACTAGAGGGATCTCCTTGTTTCCATGCATAACACTGTTGTGCTTGCTGGGTTTTGGTTGTTGGTTGTTGCTGCTGCTTCTGTTGCTTCCCTACCAGACACACACTGGCTAGATAAGTCTCGATGCCCCAGGGCCTCCTCTCTAAGACCATGAATTGCAGAGAAAGTGCTAACCTTCATTGAGGACCTTTCTCTACCGGAAGCTCCCTTGCACTGATAAAATCAAAGATCTGGACAAAGCCCTTCTCCTACTCTTCTTCTTCTTCCTCCTCCTCCTCCTCCTCCCCCCTCCTCTCACCCCATCTTCCTCCTCTGCCTCTTCGTTTTTATTTTAGTGAAACTAATGCGGACATGAGGTTGTGTGTGAGCAGCAGAAATCGGTGCTTTTACGTGCAATCACCTTCCCATCGCCTTGTGTTACAGCTGGCCTCGGTGGCCCCATGCCGTATTTAAAAGCGTTTCCTGTTCACGGACCAATGAGCAGCTCAGCCTCTGTCGTCTGGACCAGCATGAGGAGGCTGAGGGCGTCTCAGCACCAGGCTGGCCCTGGGGGGTAGAGGGGGATGACTTTTTCAGCCCCAGTATCTCTGAAGCCCTCTGTGGGCTGCATCAGCAAGAGCGTGTCTGTCCCCTGGGAGAACCGATGATGGAAATAAGATCCTTATTGCAATGGCTTGCTGGTTGGACTTCCCATTCCAGTCCATCCTCTTTAGCTGCCAGAGATCTTCCTAAAGTGCAGCGTACCCTTTCTCCTCAATAAACTCCTGTTGCTCCCTCTCATCTCCAGGATTAAATGGAAAGTCTTATTTGGCATTCAAAGCCCTCCACTACCTGGTCCCCAGCCCCCTCCCTCCCAGTTTTCTTATACCTTATTCCCACTACTTACTCTTCTGCCCAGAGACATTGACCTCCTTGCCTTTCTGTGAATAAGACACTCCAACTCCTGACTCCAGGCATTTGCACCGGTTGTGCCCCCTACACAGAATGCTCTCGCTACTCATCTCTTCCTCTTGTTTCAAGGCCTAAATGAAATCCCACATTCTCCAGGAAGGCTTTCTCAACCTCCCTTAATGCTAGCAGCTTCCCTCTGTGAACTATCCCCAATTTACCTCGACTGTATCTTGCTTGTATACGGTTGTTTGTATGTTGCCTCCCCCAGGAGACTGGAAATGCCTTGAGGGCATGGATTGTCTCTTGCCTTCTTTGTATCCCCAGTATGGCACCTGGCACATGTAGTAGTTTAGTCATTTCAGTTGTGTAGGACTCTTGGTGACCCCGTTTGGGGTTTTCTTGGCAAAGGTACTGGAGTGCTTTGCCATTTCCTTCTCCAGTTGGCACACAGTAGACACTTAATAAATGTTTATTGGCTGACTGACTTATCGTGAGGTAGAATGGCTAAGCTCCCTGGAACATCCCTCCCCACGTCCCTGGGCCCTTCTCCCATTGGTCCATTTCTCCCGGGGCCTCCATGGTGAGGAGGAGCCTGAGCTGGCCATCCTTCACCCCCCTCAGGGCTCTGCTTCAGAATCCCTGGACCTGAGGGTGGGGCCAATTTCCTTCTGCTTGTACTTGTGAGTTTCATAATTGCTTAGAACAGTGCCTGGCACATAGTAGGTGCTTAATAAATGCTTATTGTCTGGCTGCAATAAGAGGAGGGAGAAAGAGAGGGAGTTCTTTTAATGGCTAGGCCAGGTAGGCCCGTTATGTAGACCTTCAGTGCTGGGGAGCTCACTATCCCCAAAGAGCTTCTGTCCTCGCCATTATAGATGGAACATATTTATATCCCCCCTTGGAATGTGAGCACCTTGAGGTCAGGGGTCCTGTTTTTGCTTTCCTTTGTATCAGCCTTAACACTGTACCTGGGATGTAACAAAAGCTTGTGGAAGATTTAGTGGGTGAGAGGCGAAGATCGGAGAAGGTAACCTGGAGGAGGCGTCATTTTAATGGAGCCTTGAAGGATGAGGTGAAACTGCCCAGAGTTGGCATCTGGGAGCTTCCCAGGCATATGGGAGGAAATCTGGTGAGAAGGAAAGGTCTGGATGTGTCCAGAGAGTGGCCAAGTAGGTCACAGAATACATGATGGGGAACAATGGGAAATGAGGCCAGAAACATTGAAGAATCCTAGATTTGGGGTTTCGAGGGGTCTTGTCCAACACCCTCATTTTAGATATAAAGAAATGGATGCTCAGAGAGGCTTAGTAATCTGCTCAAAGTCACACAGGTCATAAATGGCAAGGTCAGGACTTGGGGAGCCTTGGCTCTGTAGAGACCTGGGTTCAAACGCCCCCTCAAACACTACCTGGGTGGCCTTGGCTGAGTCACTCAGTTTCCTCACCTGTAAAACGAGAGGGGTGGGCCGCATGACCTTTGGGACCCCTTCCGGCTCTACATTTTTAATCAGCGGTTTTTCTACTGTAAGACAAGATGGGATGGGCCCAGATTGTGGAGGGCCTTGAATGCCAGGATAAAGAGGAAGCCATTAATTCTTTCTGAGCAAAAGACTGATATAATTGAATTGCCCCTTAGCAAGATGAAATGGATAGTGGGGGAGGGGAGGAAGGATGGATCAGAAAGAGAAGATGCTGGAGGTTGGGATTGTATTTCAGTAACCCAAGTGAAAGTGATGAAGTCCTGAACTAAGGTGGCGGGTGTGTGACTTGAGGGAAGGCGGCAGATATCAGAGATGTGGAGGTCATGTAACATACTCTCAAGGCTACTCCCCCACAATGGGAGTGCGTGTTCAGAGGGCCAACTCAGGGTCTGGGATTAATCCTGTGAGTGACTAAAACTATTAACGTAGGTCATGAGCCCCCATTGGTGTGCCTCCCATTAATAATCAACCAGTAGACAATGTGGCTGTTAGCAAAGGGATGTACTCAGATGGCATTACAAAAACAGCA
The DNA here is from genome assembly GCA_028646595.1 of Phalanger gymnotis. Classification (NCBI taxonomy): domain Eukaryota; kingdom Metazoa; phylum Chordata; class Mammalia; order Diprotodontia; family Phalangeridae; genus Phalanger; species Phalanger gymnotis. Next base: position 4,847,728 of record CM053622.1, read on the forward strand.
GTTACAAAACATCACTCCACCAACCAGACTCACACTCCCTCATAAATACCCAGAACATCCCTTACAGTGTGATGTTAGAGAGGCACAAGTATAGAATCTACATGTGGCCCAGGCACGTCATCATTTCTGATGCAATAGGGCCCGGTGTTCCTTCCTCCTTGTCGTCCTCACAGAGTGCTCCTTAGGGGCAGCATCTCTGCAGGGGGAATTGCCCACCTGGCCTTCCGGGGGCTGCTTCTCTCCAAAGGAGGTTTCCAATGACCAGGGTAGGCTCCTTGCAGCTATTTCCTGCCTTGGGTGACTGTCTCTCTGTGTCCACATCTGCCTGGAGTATCTCTGCTACCTGCTGGATAAAGCATCTCCTACTGGTCCAGGAGCCATATAGCTACTGTTGGGGGGGGGGAGAGGAGAGAGAAAGCCCCTCCTTCCTCCTCTGCAAGGGTCTCCTAGCATGACTGCCACCAATCCTTGAGCGCCTCAAGCTCCCTAGCTTAGCTATTCAAAGCTCCCAGAGGTGCAGGTAGTTTGTTTTCTCCACCAATCCCTTTGTTCTTTTCTTTGTCGTTCCCTTCTTCACTAACAGAGGTTTTCTCACTTGATAAAGGAATCAGGATGTAGAAGCACCTGTGCAGTCAGTTTAACACCTCATTAATGCCTTGTGATTATATTCTGGGCCTCCCGTGGCTGCACCAACTGAGGCAGGGAGACCCGCTCATTACAGCGGAGAGATCGACCAATCAGCTGCCAATTAGTTAGTAGATGTCTACTATGTGCCAGACACTGTGGCAGAGATACAGGGACAAAAATGAAGTGGCCCCTGCCCTCCCAGAGCTTATAGTTTATGGAGAGATGCAGGGTTTCAAGTAGGGAGGTTAGGAGGAGGAATAGGTTAGCAAGAAAGAGAAGAGGTTTCCATTTTGAACAAGTGGCTACATGACATCCAGATAGAAATGTCCATGGAGTAGCTGGTTAGGTGGGACTGGAGGCAGGGCAGAGACAGGCTCGGGACTCATCTGCTTAGAGGTGGCTCAAAGGAAGGGAGTGGCTGAAAGCACCAAGGGAAAGGAAGGAGGCCCCAGGTCCCAGCCTTGGGGTTCACCACGTTTCTACACCTGGAGCCTTGGAAGTCGCCCCCACACCCTGGGACAGTGCCCTACAAACACCTGAGCGCTGTGTTGTTACCTTCTCCCCAGGCAGCGGTGCCACTGCCTTTTCAGATTTAGGGTCTCATCCTCAATGTGGTTGTGTCAGCTTCCCATTGCTGGACAAGCCCAGTGCCCACCTCAGCTTCCGTAGCATCCCTGGAGGTGGGGGGTATGGCCTTGCAGGGATACCTGGGGAGAGGGGAGGAGAATGGAGGTGATGGGGTGAAGGGAGAGTCACGGATGTGCGAGCTGCTACTGAAGCTGAGCTCCCCTTCTCTTCCATGCCGTAAATGTTTATCAAATGCCTACTGTGTGCAGCCTGGTGCTCCATGAGAAACGACAGGCCCTGCCCTCATGGAGTTTACAATCTACTAGTGAGAAGCCCAAGTCCACAGGCAGACTATGAGGAAGGGAGAAAAGAGACATCCAGTCAATGTAAATGAGGAGGCAGCAATCGTTTAAGAATTAGGATCAATCCCTGCTGTTTTCCTATTACCTTCATTTTCCAATATATCCTCCCCTCTCTCCAGAGCCAGCCTTTAGAACAAAGCATAAGAAAAGAGGAAGAGTCCGGCAGAACCCAAACGAGACAAGACATCACGCAGGTCTGACAGCACGTGCAGAGTTCCACATCCCTAGGCCCCCACCGCTGCAAGAAGGAAGGGTGGGTTGTGACAGAAGCCGGTCAGTCTCGGGGGAGGAGGGGAGGTGCTTCTATCCTGTGGTGCTTTAAGGGTCATGAAGTTTTCTTCACCAAAAGCTTGTGAAGAAGACTCGGGAATCTTTGGGTTGGCTCCTGTGAATTCATCATCCTAGGGAACTTCTGGTGTGGAAGCACCTTCCCCCCTCACTTAGGTCAGCTACTCCTCTGACCCTTGTGACCTTAGAGTCACCCCAGGCACTGAGAAGTTAAGCAGGATCATTCAGCCAGGACGTGTCAGAGGTGGGACTGGAACCTAGGTTAGCCTTTAGTCCATTACTCTATGTGGCTCCATTTTACAGAGGAGGAAGCTGAGGCAGACTGAGGTTAAGTGACAGACCCAGGGTCACACAGCTGGTATGTGTCTGAGGCAGGATTTTTACTCAGGTCTTCCTGACTCCAGGCCGAGCACTCTATTCACAACACCACCTAGCTGCCTCTAAGCGAGTTGAAGAGCTGGACTGGAGGCCTACGTGATGGGGTTGGGATGATGGGTCTCGTGGCTCTGCTCAGGGCTGCTCGGGCCCTGGACAAAGAATGCTGGGCCTTGAATCAGGAGCCCTGAATTCTAATTCCACCCTAATTCTGACTAGCTGTGTGACCCTGGGCAAGTCCCCTCCCTCACCTGTAAAACAGGGATCTGCTTTGTTTCTGAGGAGGGCGCTTTGTCAATACTGAATTGGAAAGGCCACAGACCTGTGCCCTCCACCCAGGGGAGGCTTAGGCCCCTTCAGCTTTGGGAGGCCAGGAGGGACAGGGAAGACGCTGCCTGCCCTTGGCAGCCAGCCCGGGGATGTTACAGTGAGACCAGACAAGCAGCATCTGTCATGGCTGCTGAATATGACCTTTAATGCTGGTGCCAGGGACAAAAATACCCTGAGCTCCCAAGCAACCGGATGGGGCCTCCAGGGGTGGGGTGAATACTTCATCCTGGTCCTACCACCTTCCTCCACCATCTGCCTTTGAGGGGAGGATGCTTTCTCCATGTTTCCTCTTGTCCTGGGAATATAGTCCTTTACAGGGGCTTCCATCAGGAGGGTGCAAGAGGCTTGCCCTAGCAAGCAGGAGGCCTGAGTTCTAGCCCTAGCACAGACCCTCATTGCTATGGGACTTTGGGCAAGTCTCTTTCCATCCCTGGGCCTCTGAAAATGAGGCATCTGGAGCAGGCAGCCTCTCAGATCTCCACCAGCTCCCATGTTCTAGGATTCTCCTCTAAGTGAATATAGCTTTAATCTATTAGGAGACTGAAGGGTCCAGAACTAGGGAGGTGATATTCCTGATCCCCCCTGCCCTGAGCTAGTGTGTTCAATTATGGGCACCATTTTTATGTAGCTCCTCCTGCAGGAGTACTTCCCCTAACTCATACCCACAGATTGCAGAGTTGTGGTCCCCAAGGGGGCCACTGTCCCAGGTTTCAAGGTGATCTGTAGGTCCGTGCTCCTGGAGATAGCTCACAAGCCCCCACCAGTATGCTTACCTATAATAATCAGCCAGTAGACACAATTAGCTCAAAGCAAAGACTTGTAAATGGGGGGCAGGTTAATACTTTCCCACAAATATACAAGGCGTCAGTGGGAAGGGCAGACACAAATTTAGAGCAAGAAACACATAAAGAATACATGTAGTTAAGGCAAGTCATAGCACCAATACTCTTCTTATGCTATCTCTACCCCTCTCCCCTCTAAGATATAGACTGCATCCGATGGCCTCTGAGGTCTCTGCCAGCTCTGAGAGTCTGTGATTCTAGGGACAGTGGGTTGAGGGATATGATTTGGCAGGTTCAATAGAGATCCAATGGTTCTGTTTGAGCTGGGGAGTGATTGGTCAGAGCTAGGTGTGGGGAAGATGAACTTGACCTCTCAAAAGAAGGAGACTCTCTCCCATTTCAATCTGGTAGAATTAGGCCCCCTGAGAACAGGAACTGTCTCATTTTGTCTAGCACAATGCCTGACACAAATAGGGGCTTCATAAGAGTCCATGGAATTGACTGGCTGATTTCTCCCTCTTTAAGGTTTTCAAGTCTCTTTCCTCAGAACAAGCCTGTGAATCAACCCACCAGCATTTATTAAGTACCTACAATGTGCCAGGCGTTCTGTTAGGCAGATATAAAGACCTAAATGACTGATGTCAAGAAGTTTACATTCCTTACGTACACATACATATATATCCTGTCTTTGTGAAATAGGTATTCCCTTTAAAGAGACGAGGAAATTAGGACACAGAACAAGGGAAGGGACTCATTTCTGTTATTATATCTCCAAGGCGAGCAGCTGAAGTGGGTTCCATTCTATCCCGCCATTCTCTGCTGCCCCAAACACAGTGGGTGCTTAATAAATGCTTGTGGATTAATAGCTGACTTCCTCAAAGCCCCCATCTCCTAAGGGGCAGAGCTGGGATTCAAGTCCACGTCTCTTGACTCTTTCTGTCCCCCTAGCTCTCTCCCTCAGGAACCCTGATTGTCTTTTAATGACGATCCATACCTGTGAAGACCAATGCAGGAGAATTCCTGCTCCCTTTGACTCGCTGATGAAGGTTGCTAACAAGCTGGTGGGCTTGGCTCCTGCTAGGTGGGGGAGGGGACGCACGCCTGGATTGCTGAGATGGACCATCCGCTTGGTGCCCAAATGGCGCAGCTGGAGGGAACACTGTCCCACCTCTGTATTGTCTTCATGACTGCTTTGGGGGCTCACGGGGCTATGTGTCCGCTTTATTAGTCTCACGGAGACTAAGCTAAGGGATCCCTTGGGGGCATCTTGTTCACTGTCCCCTGCAAACTCGACTGCCCTCCATGGCACTCTGGACCAAAGGTCTTCCGGGACCTGCTTAATGGAGACTTTGCTCCCCCGAGGCTGGCCACTCCACTTTGGGGCAGAATCAGAGAGGATCTGCTGGTCCTTCGATTTCTGGGCAAAGCACATACGTGTAAAGCGCTTTTCAAATCTTAAAGCCCTGTGCGAATGCCACAATTATTATTATTAATTACATATAATTAATTACATCAGTAAGGATATTGACAAGCTAGAGGGCATCATGATAAGAATAATGACAGCGATTTATTTATAACGGTTATTAATTAATGACATTTATAAAGCACTTACTATGCATCTAGAACTGTGCGAAGTGCTTTACAATCATTATCTCATTTGATCCTCATGATAACCCTGGGAGGTAGGTGCTATTATTATCCCCATTTTACAGATGAGGAAACTGAGGCAGCCCAAGGTTAAGAGACTTGTCCGGGTTACACAGCTAGTGTTTAAAGCCAGATTTGAACTCAGGTCTTCTAGACTCCAAGCCACAGGCTCTATCCGCTGAGCCACCTATGAAATGGCAGGCCCTTAATAAGTGCTTCATACATTTATTTATTAATGCTTTATTTATTTCCAGGCGGGTGGGTGGCGAAGCGGACAGAGAGTCGGACTCGTCTTGGTGAGTTCAATTTCAGCTTCAGACACTTAGCAGCCGTGTGACCCTGGGCAAGTCACTTCACCTTGGTGCCTCAGTTTCCTCATCTGTAAAATGGGCTGGAGAAGGAAATGCAAACCGCTCCAGCATCTCTGAAAACCCTGAGCAGGGCTACAGAGGGTCAGCTATGACTGAACAACAGCAGCAGTGGAAATGCTGATTCTCATCTTTTTCCCTTCCTCTCAGGTCCATGTCACAGGAGGGTCTCCCGAAGGCACTGGGGATGTTTTGGGAAACAAAGACTCCCTGGGTCTCCCCTCCCCTGTTTCCTCCTCTGTAAACTGGAGATGAAAATGCTCAAACTCAGTGCATCCCAGGGCTCATTGATTTTGAGCTGGATGGGACTTTGAAGGCCCCTTTTAAATGCATGAGGCCCCAGAGAAGTGAAATGACTTTCCCCAAGTCAAACAGAAGTTGTAGAACCAGGTTGTCAGTCACTCAACATGCATTTATTAAGCACCTCCTGTGTGCCAGGGACTATGTGCTAAGCTCTGGGGAAGTGTGGCTGGAAGAGTTTAAGGGGGTAAAGAGGATGTAAAGAGACTGGAAAGGGAGGGAGTCCCCAAGTTATGAAGGGCTTGGAATGTCAACAAAGGATCTTCCTGGAGGTGATGGGGCTACCGGACCTTATTGGGGTCTGTGGGACCTTTCCCTCTGCCTTTGACCTCCTGGGGGCACATGCCCAGCAGCGGGACCTCGGGGGCAAAGTCTAGGAACATTTCTGTCCCTTTTCTCCCATCATTCCAAATAGTCTTCCATGCTGATCGGATCCTTTTACAGCTCTTCTGAAAGTACCAGTGGGTCTGTCTCCCCGCAGCCCTTCCAACGTGTCCCATCAATTATAATGTACATGAATGGCGCTCTGAAAGTGCTTAAAATAACGGATTCCTTTGCTGGGTTTTCTACGGCCCCCCTACTCCTTTCAGTCTTGTTTACACAATTAATATAAACAGATGGGCCTTTTCTGCTTGTATAATGTAGAGGTGGCCAGAAGCCCAGCCTGCCCCTTATAACTTCAGAATTCACTGGGGGGAAGGAAGAAGAAGGGTTTCCTGTTCCTTGCCACTCCCCGAGGTTCCAGGTGGCCTGCGATGTCGCCGGTGGAGGGGAGGGTCGGTCTAAGTTGGCACAGCTTCCCCTTGACTCCTCCAAATCCCAATGCCCCTTTTTTCCTACTGCCTCAGGTCTCCAGGGTTGGTGCATCTGGGGAGGTTGGTCCTGGAACGGTTAAATCTTGGCCTCATAGAATTTCAGAGCTGCAGGGGACCACAGAGGTCCTCAGCCTCACCCACAGAGAGAAATTGATGCTCTAGCCTCCATAATGGGTTGGCCCGTTTTCTTTCAAGGTCACAGCTGCCACCTCAGGTTCTCAGCCTACGTTATCCTCAACTCTGCCATTTGCTTCACCCCCAGAATCCAAACGGTTGTCAGGTGTTGCAATTTGACTTTCTCAACATTGCTCACATCTGTGTGCTTTTTTTTCCTATGACCCAGACAGATCACCTCTTGCCTGGACTATTGTATTAGCCTCCTAATTGGCCTCCCTGCCTCCAGCTCCTCCCATCTCCCAACCATCCTCCACCCAATGGTCCAATGAAGTTCCTAAAGCACAGGGCTAGCTATGTCCCTCCCTTTGCTCTCTAGACTCACTAACCTCCAGGAGGGATGTAAAGACATAAAAAGTTTGGGAGGGTAGGAAGGGACCAAGGGATGGAGACTTTAAATATCAGAGGATTTTTGATTTGATCCTGGAGGCAGTGTTGCACCATCTGTAGTAGGAAGGCCGAATTTATGATCTCAAAAAGGATCATATAAATATCCGAATGGTTCAAAATCGTTGGGTATACAGAATTCTCCAAGCAGAAGGCATCAAAAAATTTATTCAGGGCCCAGAGCAACAAATTAGCGAACCAACCTCCCCATTCCAGTATTGTGAACACAAGCCTCCAGGCCCAGTAGGCCCGCCTCA
>CM053622.1:4855506-4886783 GCA_028646595.1 Phalanger gymnotis
GCTTAGCATTTAACAGGTGAAAGTACTTTCACCATAAACAAAAGCCAAACTCCTCAAGGGCACCCGTTAAACTAAGCCCATTTTGCCTTACTGGCACACCATCTCAGGCTTCCTTCCACGTCCCTGCTTGGTTTACATATTGTCTCCCCCAGGAGAATGTGAGCTTCTTGGGAGCTTGCTTTCTTTGGTATACGGTTAGTGCCTAATAAATGTTCAAGCTGACTTGAAGGCCTCTGGTGATGAGGAGCTCACTACCTTATGAGGAAGCCCATACTTGGACAGATCTGATTTTTCTCATCCCTCAAGGCTCAAGGAGCCAACTCTGTGTACAATATTTGGCGGAAGCTCAGTATTGCAGCCCATGGTGGTGTTAGGCCCCATGTGGCTCTCTTCTCTTGTGTTATGGGTTCTGTTGCTCCTTATGGATTCTGTCCCTGGGATGCCAGCCATATGGGATGAGTTCTACTTCCATGTGTTGTGAGTGAGTAGAAGGACCCAGGGGAGCCACTGCTGGCCTTGTCGGTCCATTGGCTTTGGGAGGGAGGAGAGACGAGACCTGAATCAGTTAGAATAGGGGAGGGGAGTGGCCAGAATTCTACATGTGCTCAAAGCTGAGACGCATCCTTGAGCAGGCTGCTCTCTGACACCTCCTCTCAAGCTCAGCCAGGAAGTCCTCTCTGTCAGAACCTAGCTCCCGACGTCTCAAAGGCACCTCCCAAGCAGCTTCCACTTCTCCCAGTCCTGCAGGAGGTAGTTTGCAGAGAGGAGGGTTTTTGTAGTTTCACTCGGTCTCCCTTCGATCGATCAACCAAGGTTGACTTCAAGCCCACTTCCAGCGGCTGATCGATCCCGGCCGCGCGAGGCACCGTTATCTGGCCATCTCTGGCTTGCCGGGGGCAGATTGCGCACCGAGCGGGGGTCATCGCCACCACGCTGCAGCGTCCAGCTCCAGGCATGAGCTCTGTTTCAAAACCTGCTCTTACCTGTGGTTGAAAAGTTAAAAAAAAAAGAAAGCAGAAGAATCAGAAGCCCCTGCTGAGTCCTGATAACGGAGTGCAGTCAGAAATATTATAAATTGATCAGCGTTTTACCTGAAAAAAAAAAAGGATGACTTCTTAACATCATTAAGTGATGACCTTTAAAGCGCATATTCTCCCTGGCAGCCCGGAATAACAGAGGAATGGGCCGAGATAGATGGCCCGGTAAGAGAAAAAAATCAATTGTTTTTCTGAGGCGTGAGTGAGTGTTTGCTGCGGCGCCGGCCTCCCTGGCCGCCATTGGCCCCAGCCTCCACCAGTACATTTCTTTTTTACAGCGGAATAAATTCCATTTGGTCCACGAGACGAATTCTCACCCTCATATGTCAAGTTTTACAAGGGGCCGACAGCTGAAATTGGGGCAGAGTGATGGCACCAGGTTCTGCGTTCACCTCCACAGCTCTATTGGAGTTTTCTTACTGAAATCCAAACCTCGGGTCAGGATGGGCAGAGAGGCCAGTTATCAGGAGACTGACCTGAGTTCCATGAAAGGAAGGGCCTGTGGACCATCTGAGCTAACTGTCAACCAAATGATTTGTTTTGGGAGGTGGTGACCTCCTTGTTTCTGGAGGGTATCAGGCAGAGCCTGGATGGCGGAGGGAGATAGGCCAGTAAAGAATATTCCTGCTTGATAGGAATTGGGCTAGAGACCATTTTATCTATAGGTGATGGTTGGAGCATGAGCACCCTATCAGGAGAGGGAAGGATGGGAAAAGAGGATGATGAAGAGCCTAATCTGGCATGCAGAATAAAGAAGGGGGGTATGGCCAATAAGGAAACGTAGGTTGGGCTGATCACGGAGGGCCTTGAGTGCTAGGTTAGGGAATTTAAACTCCTTAGTAGCCAACGGGAGCCAGTGAAGCTTGCTGAATAGATGTACGTTAGGAAGATTACCTGGATGGCCTGTGGAAAATATTGGAGGCAGGGGGGTCAAAGTCAAGAGCAATCTGGGCAAGCAGAGATGAAGGCTACGGTGGTGACTATGTGAATGGAGAGACGATTGTCAATGTAGAATCAACATGACCTAGGAAGTGATCAGACATGGGGGGCGGGGGGATGAAGGAAGAATTGAAGAGGACTCTAAGGTTGGGACATTCCCTGGATGACTGGGACCATGAAGGTGCCCTCAGAACAAACAAGGAAACCGGACCAGGGGAGATGGGAGGGGGAAGGGAGGAAAGGTAATAAGGTCTGCTTAAAAAAAAAAAAGGAACAAATGGAGCTATAAGCAATTTTTTGGGCCTCAGTCTCACCATTTGTAAATAGTTGTGATGATACCTAGAGAGTGTCGCCCATTCTGAAATTGTCTGTACTCTTACTGTTGTAGTCTCAGGTGTGGACAGTACCGTTGGGGTGGGGGAAGCCCCGACTGGTCTTGGTAAGTGGTGAGACCCCCCTTACTGCAGGGCTTCAAGGGAAGGGTGGGGTTGACAGAGGAGATTCTCAGCCAGGTCCTGATTGCCCTCAGTGGTTTCGGGACCCCTTTCTGGATCTGAAGGTCTATGATTCAGTCAGAGAAAGGCCTGCAGAATGTGAGGGGATGTCTGTAAAGGCAGAGACTAGGCTCTTGTCCAGACTTGACCAGGCTCCCTATGTCTAAACTCAGCTCTGCCCAGTCAGGGACAGGAAGGAGAGGGTAGCACATACTGGGTGGGTTTCCCTGCTCTTGCTTGAGACCCCTCCCTTTCTTTGCCCTTCCCCTCAGGTCCCTTGAATTCGAGCACCATCCCCATAGACAGTAGGCTCCTTGAGGGCAAGAACTGATTCATTGCTGTCTTTGGTCCCGCAGTGCCAAGCACAGGCTAGTTCATTAATCGATTCTAAGGGCCCTCCCAAGCCCTGACATTCTAGGCTCTGAATTCTTTCTGAGCCTGTTTGTTTTTCTCGGGTCTATCGCCCCATGGGACTCATTGGCCCGCACTTACTAAAGTGCACTGTCAGCCTGATTGAATCTGCTTGGCGTTCTAAACAGAGCCCAAAGATAAATAAGGCCATCGCGAGGCAGGGGGTTTATGGCCGAGTTAGGCAAAGGAAGAACAGGGGTGTTTGCCCATGAGATCTGGGCGGAGGTGGAGGCGGGGGAGGGGCCCTGCCCAGGTTTCAGCTCCTGAAGCTCTTGGAGGATTCTCCTGTTTGGCCCCCGAGCTGAAATCGATGGGCTCACCTTGAAACGGGCTGTTGGATGTTGTTTACCGGGTAACATCGTTAGAATCCTCCGACTACAAGGAAACAACAAGACAGTGATTTCTGGCCTGGATCTGGGTTCCCCGATAAGGCTCCAGGGGACGCCCTCCTTCCAGAGCTGGGGGAATCTATGCCAGAGCGTCCAGTGGTCATTAACCACCAGCCCATCACCCGTTGGCTGACTCCTAGAGGGCAAGGCTGGTGCCAGGCCTAAGGGAAAGAGCTGAATCTGGAGTGTGAGGAGGCCGAGGTTCGAATCCTGGCTGTCTCATGGCAGCTGAGTGATCCTGCCTCATCATAGGAATTGTCGAGATCTAAGGTGTGCAAAGTCCTTTGTAAACTTTCTTAAGCTAATCCCTACTCCTGAGGCTGGTGGATGGCTGAGGTCAATCAGTCGCTCAAACTAAGTCTGTCACCGATATGGGGGGCCCTTGGGAGTGGGGGACCACCAGCAGACTGCCTCAGGAAGAGAGAGCTGGCCCGGGTCAGAAACGGAGTAGATCACTGCTTCTTGCTGGGTCAGCAGTGGACTCAACCTGTGAGTGACTGCAGCAACAGACCCAGTGTCCAAACAGGACAAATCCAAAAAATCCACATCTCGTCTCCTTGGATGCTCACAACAACCTTGAAAAGGAGATGCTGCTATTACTCTCACGCTACAGATGAAGAAACTGAGGCAGGCAGAGGTTGCATGACTTGTCCAGGGTCACATGGCTAGTAAGCGTCTGAGGCATAATTCAAACTCAAGTCCTCCTGACTAGCCGCTTGACCTCCTTTTGGTTGCTTTTTCTCTCTAACGTGGGGGTCAAGATGCTAGCTCTGTCCTCAGGAGGAAGGCCAAGTGATGGATGGTGAGGAGGCTGCTTTTACCTACTTTCTGTAGGCCTGGCAGGCAGCAGGCCCTCGTTCCAAATAAATCCTCAGGAAATGTTTGTTGAATGAATGACTGTGTAGGCAACCTAGTTTGTATCGGGGAAATCCTGCCTCCCTCTGCTAGATGAGGTCATCAAGGGGTAAATGTGTCTATGGAGAAAGAGGAGGGGTGCGTATCATAAATTAACATGATTAATTTATGCCTCGATGAAGGTTGTGGAGAAACCTAGTAACTGTGGAATTTGGCAGGCAGGGCGGGGGATGGGGCTGACATGTAGCTAGGCCTAGAAACAGGAGAGGGAGAAAATAACCACCTCTCTGGGGAAAAGTTAAATTAATGCAGCAGCAACAAGAGCGCCAGTTTGAAAGTCAAGAGTTCTGAGTTTGTTGACTAGCTACGTGTAACTGAGTGGCTTCCCCTTCTCTGGTCTCAGTTTCCTCATCTGTAAAATATGTGTGTGTGGGGTAACCCTTGCATTACAGACATTGCAGGGATGTTGTGAGACAGCACTTTAAAGTTTAGCGACTGATAAAAAATGGGAGCTGTTGTTCTTTTTAAAAAAAACATTATCTTTCCCAATTACACATAAAAACGTTTTTGACTTCTTTTTAAATTTTAAATTCCTAATTCTCTCTCTCCCTCCTCTTCTTCATTGAGAAGGCAAGAAATTTGATATAGGTTATACATGTGCAGTCACACAAAACATATTTCCATATTAGCCGTGTGGTGAAAAAAACAGACCAAAAACAAAAGCCCCAAGAAAAATAAAGTAAAAAACCAGGCTTCCATCTACATTCAGACTCCATCAGTTCTTTCTCTGGAGGCAGATGACATTTTTCATCATAAATCCTTCAGAATTTTCTTGGATATCTAAGTTATTCGTAGCTGATCATCAGACAATGCTGCTGTTACTGTGCACGACGTTCTCTTGGTTCTGCTCACTTCACTCGGCATCAGTTCATATAAGTCTTTCCAGGTTTTTCTGAAACCCCCTCTCTTGTTATTTCTTATAGCACAATAGTATTCCATTACATTCATACACCATGACTTATTCAGCCATTCCCCAACTGGTGGGCATCCCCTCAAATTCCAATTCTTTGCCACCATGAAAAAGAGCTGCTAGAAATACTTTTGTACCTGTGGGTCCTTTTCCTTTTCCTTTTATCTCTTTGGGATACAGACCCAGTAGTGATATTGCTGGGTCAAAAGGGATGCACGGTTTTACATCCCTTTGGGCATAGTTCCAAAGTGTTGGGTAGTTGGATATAGTTGGATCATTTCACAACTCCACCAACAGAGTATTAGTGTTTCAGTGTTCCCACATCCTCTCCAACATTTGTCATTTTCCTTGTCTGTCATATTAGCTGATCTGATAGGTGTGAGATGGTACCTCAGAGTTATTTTAATTTGCATTTCTCTAATCAATAGTGATTTAAAGCATTTTTTTCGTATGATTATAGATAGCTTTGATTTCTCCTTCTTAAAACTGTCTGTTCATATCCTTTGACCATTTATCAATCGGGGAATAGCTTGTTTTCTTATAAATTTGACTGAGTTCTTTATGTATGTGAGAAGTGAAGCCTGTATCAGAGAAAATTAATGTTAAAAATGTCCCCAGTTTTCCACTTTCCTTCTAATTTTGGTTGTATTGCTTTTGTTTATGCAAAAACTTTTAAATTTAATATAATCAAAATTATCCATTTAACATCTCCTAAGGCTCTTGCTCTCTTGTTTGATCATAAGTTCTTCCTTTATCCGTGGACCGGACAGGTAAAATACTCTACGCTCCCTTAATTTGCTTATATCACCCTTTATGTCTAAATCACGTGCCCTCTTTGACCTTCTCTTGGTATACGCTGTGAGATGCTGGTCTATGCTTAGTTTCCGCCAAACTGCTTTCCAGTTTTCCCAGAAGTTTTTGTCAAATAGTGAGTTCTTGTCCCAAAATCTGGGGTCTTTGGACTTATCGAACACAAGATGCCTGTGGTCATTTACTACTGTGTATTGTGTACCTAATCTATTTCTCTGAGCCATCAATCTATTTCTTAGCCAGAACCAGGTTGTTTTGATTATTACGGCTTTGCCATACAGTTTGAGATCTGGTACAGCCAGACACCTTCCCTCACATTTTCCCCATTAATTCCTTTGATATTCTTGACAGCTGTCACTCCTGTCTCCCCTCCCGGGCTCTATATACATTTTTGGTTCTGTTTTGTGTTTTTAAAGTGCATCGGTTTCTTGGAGACTGGTCATAGGGTGGGGGACTGGTTCTGGTTTTAGAGGATGGGGAACTGAGCTCAAATCCTGACTCTTTGTTACGTATTTACCAGCTCTGCACACTGCAATCGGTTCCGCATCTTGGGTATCAGTTTTCTTATCTGTGAAAGAAGAGGTTTGATTCCACAATAGAATCAATCAACAAACATTTATTGAACACCTACTGTGTGCCAGGCACTTTGCTAAGCACTGGGGTTACAAAAAGAGGCAAAAGACAGACCCTGCCCTCAAGGAGCTTAACAGGCAACAGCATGTAAACAAATATATATACAAGACATTTGTAAGATGAGAGGGGTTGGATGAGATGGCTTCTGTGGATCCTTCCAGCATCTAGATGGCAGGTCCTCGAAGAGAAGTCACAGGGACTGATTGAACAAGGCCCCGGCTCAGCCCCCAGGGCCTTTGCCTGGGCCATCCCAACTGGCCTTCTTTCCTGGCTGACAGGCTGTGAGCCAAGCTGTTGTATCTGAGCAATAGTTCAGTACGGCGCTGACTTTGGTGTCAGAATGGGGTCCGAATCCTGACTCCTCCATCTCGAGGAAGTCTTCTTAGCCTCAGTTTCCCCACCAATAAAGGGCGTAGGCTGGACTACCCCCCATCCCCTCATAGTCTCTCTCTCTCTCTCTCTTTCTGTTTCTGATCTTTTCTCTGTTTCTTTGTCTAATCTTTCTGTTTTTTGTTTCATTCTCCATCTCTCTCTGTCTCCTCTTTTCTCTCTGTCTCTAACTCTGTTGGTCTCATATTCTCTGTCTCTGTTTCTTTGTCTGTCTGTTTTTTTGTCTATTTCTGTCCACCTGTTTGTCTCTCTCATCTTCTCTCTGTCTGTCTCTCCATCCCTCAAGCCTGTGATTCCCTAAGTTGAAGACTTCAGGGCCACCTTCCACCGCTTTCCTCTCCCCTGCTCCCTCTCGCCTCACATGGATCACAGAGTCTGAGCAGGAAGTGCCTTCTGAAGGCATCTCATCTGGCCGGAGGCAGAGCCAGAATCTCCTCTGCAGATTTCCCGGCAAGCGGCCCTCCAGCCTTCTCTTGAAGAAGTCTGGTGATGGGGAACTCCAGTGGGGGAGACGTGACTAGACAGCAGCTCCCACGCAAAGGGCCTGGAGGTTTCCGTGGACTGCAATCTCGGCGTGAGTCAGCTCCGTGACTCGGCTGCTTCAGTAGCAGCCAGACTGGCCAGCGGCCAGAGGACTGGGCTTCGGTCTGATTCACGACCTGTGCACCCTCCAGCCCGGCCCTCACCCTCTCTGGGCCTCAGGCTCTCCACATCTATTATCTCAAGGTCCCAAGGGAAAGGCCCAGAATGAGGGAGCTGCTGCTGCCCCTCCTGTCCTCTGCCCAGGTCTGGCCATGCAGTGGGAAGGGACCTCTGAGGAATTTAATTACCGTCCTCATCACAATCAGGACAACAATAGCGAACAACTCTATGGTGCTCCCTTGCCTCCAGGCTTTCCACTTAATTAGCATTATACTCCCAGCTCTGATCAGTCAACCCATCCCAAGTCTGTGTGAAGCTCTCACTGAGTGTCAGACTCTGTGCCAGATACTGGGCATGCAAATACCCCAAACCAAACGGTGCCTGTCCTCGAGAAATAGAATAGAAACAGCTATCATTTATCTACACATTCAGGTTTGCAGAACGCTTTAGAAACGTGACCTCCTCTGACTCTCACCACAAAAGCCCTGGGAGCTAGCCCTCTCGTTAACCTCATTTTACAACTTAGGAAACTGAGGCAGACAGGTGAAGTGACTTGCCCAGGGTTGCACAGCCAGTAAGTGTCTGGGGTAGGATTTGAACTCAGGTCTTCCCAACTCCAGACCCAATGCTCTGTACACTGCATCAAATTGTACGTACACACACACACGCGCGCGCACACACACACACACACACACACCTTGTATTTGTTGTGTGCCAATCTTGTACATGCACATGAACAAGACAGAGTACGTGCACATATGTGCAGATTGTGTACGTATATGTATATAAATTGTGTATGCATATGCGTAGATTGTCTATCGACACAATAGGTGTGTAGATTGTGTGTACATATATGCACATAGATTGTGTGTGAACATATTTGTGTAGATTGTGTATACATGTATGTAGGTGGATTATGTGTACATATACACATTCTGTGTCCGTGTATGTAGTAGATTATGTTACATATATGTGGGTTGTGTGTACATGTATGTAGGTGGATTGTGCATACACATATGTAGGCATGTTCTGTGTCCATGTAGGTAGGTAGATTCTGTTACACATGTGTGGATTATGTATACACGTATGTAAATGGCTTCCGTGTACATGCATGTAGATAGAGTGTTTGCACACACATGCATGTAGATCATGCATACGTACATGTCTATAGATTGTGTGTACATATGTGTATACAAATCTATTTTGTACATTTACACACATGAGCTAGGTAGAATAAATAGAAGGTAATATATTAGGGAAAGAGCTTAGCAGGGAGAGGCTCACTTTGGAGATGGTACTTGAGCCCAGCTATGAAGGGAACTAGTGGTCCTGAAAGACAAAGGTGAGGAGGGAGTGTATTCCAGGCATGGGCGACAGCCTGGACAAAAGTGCAGAGGTGGGAGATGGGGCAGCAGGAAGAGCAGACTGTCTGGGCCAGGGAGTGCATGAAGGGCAGTAATCTAGATTAAGGCTGGAGCCAGGCACATCATAGTCACACATTTGAGGAAGGATGCTGCCAGACTGGATCGAGTGGAGAGGAAGGGAGCCAGGCTGGATGGAGGACCGGACACAATGCTCTATGAAGATTGATTGAAGGAACCGGGAATATTCATCCCGGAGAAGGGAAGGCTCAGAGGGCCTGATCTCTGTCTTCAAGGATGTGAAGGGCTGTCAGCTGGAAGAGGGATGAGCCTTCATCTGCCTGGCCCAGAGGACAAACCTGCACAGGCACATTGAGGCTTGAAGTAAGAAAAGACTTTCTAATCCTGAGAGCTGCTTTCACTCAGGATTGAGGGGGGCGGGGCTCTCTGCCAGTAGAGGCATTCAGGTGTAAGGTGGACCAGTGGGCCTCCCCAGAGGTTCCTTCCAGCTCTGAGATTTTACTCTTCTATACCACTCACCTACTCACAAGCCTTCCATGGCTCCCCTCTTGCCTACAGGATAAGGGCTTTTGGGGCCCTCCGTAATATGGTACGGGTCCTTCCTTCTCCCCAAATCCACTGATGATTTCCTGCCTCTCCCCCATGCTAATCCTCTTCTCCATGCAACTCTATGAGGGGGGTACGACAGGCATTGCTATCCCCATTTGGAAGATGAGGAGGTTGAGGCTGAGAGAGAGGGTGGCTGGCCCAGGTTCCTACATCTTATAAGTGGCAGAGGCAGGATCTGGACTGAGGCCAGCTCTATCTGACCTCCATTGTGTGCTGGACACCAGCTTTGCCAGGAGCTCACTTGGATCTGGGCCCCCCGACTCTCGGACTGGGGCTGTTTGTGGGATCCCGTTTGTTCATCGCTGCGGTTCCCCTACTTTGTGGGGTAGCTGTGGCCTTCCAGAGACAGGCTACCCTCTCAGTGGTCTGCTTGGGCCCATGGCACTGCTCTGACATGACTGGGGCTTCCCAGCGGAGCCTGGGTTCTGCTGACACCAGCTTTCCCTCTGGCTCCGAGGCCCCTCTCCTCCTCCCCCCAGACCTCCCCAGTCTGAACTGTCCTTTAGAGAGAGAGCGCGCCCCTTGAGGGAGGGGTGCTGGACTGGAATGCCAGAGGCCTAGATTAGAGACCCGGCAAAGCCACTGACTCGTTGGGAGACTCTGGGAAAATCTGACATTTTCAGCTCTGTTCTGAGGTCTCTTCTAGCTCTGAAAACCCACATACTATGTTCTACTCAATTCTATCCATGAACTGATTAAGCACCTACTATGTGCCTTCTGGCTTTGACAGTCTAGGGTCTAAGGGCCTCCCCATTGTCCCAGCCATGGGACATACAGAGATAAAAGCAAAGTAACCCCCACCCCCTCCCCCGACCAGTCCCTATCCTCAGGACCCTGACACTCCAGTGAATCCCAAGGACAAGAATAGGCAAACGGTGGATCATTTGAAGAGGGAGGGGCTGCCAACGCCTAGGGGCGTCAGGAGAGGCGTCCACAGGAGGAAAAACCCTTAAAGAAAGATGGAGCTGGGCTGAGCTCTGCAGGGAGGTGGTGATTCTCCAGGGCACAGAGGGAGAGAGCGTATTCCATGCAAGAGCATGGAGGGAAGGAACGTGTAACAAGTCTGGAAAGGTGGCCCGGCCCCCGGCACCACACTGCCCCTTCCCTTTGTGGCGTCGGTCAATCAGTCAATCAAAGAGCCTTTATTAAGCTCTGACTGCATGACAGATGCCCTCCCTCACATTCCCTCACACACGTGGGCACGTGTGCATGTATACACGTGTGCACACACACACACACACACACAGGATATACAAACATCTAAAACTCGCAACCATCACCAGGAGCTCACATCACAACAAGAGAAACAACATGTAGGTTATTTGGTTCAAGCCTGATCCATACAGAGGAGAGGGATGGCACTCTTAGAACTGGGTGATGGTTGTGGGAATGAGGGAGGGGGACAGGAGGACCTGGAAGCCTCCAGAAGAAGGTGTTGTCTGGAGACCCAGGCTCTGGTGCTGCATCATGCTCCTTTTTCTGTTCTCTGGGCCTTGGTTTTCTTCTTTCTAAATTGCTTGATCCTCATAGGGAAGTGGAGGAATTGTGAAACTGTTAAAAGCTGATTTATATAAGCTCGACTGGGCTCTCACTGCAGCAAGGCAAACGGCTTCTTCCTGATCCGTTCTCTCTCCCCCTCTCCCCAGGGGCTATTCCAAACTTTCTTGTCTCTTCATCTCCAAAGCTTTCAATCCTGGTTCTACGGCCCCCAGACTCAGACTGGGAGCACACCTTCCCATCTGACCAGGGGTTGAGCAGCTCAGTCCCCCTCAGATCCCATCGCCTTCTGCCTCTGGTGCCCGGTGCCTCAGTCTGTGCCCAGGGAACCTCTAGCAATGCCCACCCCACCTTATGTTTGAGCTCTGGACCCTCTGGCCCTCCTGTTTGGGAACAGAAATATCATTAGCCAGAACGCAAACAGGCCTCCCCATCTCCCTCCACTGGCATCTCCCCAGGGTGCCTCCTCCCAATTGGAATGCACAGGCATGCCTGGCTTAAGGCCTACGGATGCAGAGCCAGAGCCGCGCCACACACATACAGAGGAGGCCAACAGTCCGCCCCCCATGCCTCTGGCTCTAGCTGAGCGACGGGGACAGTCACTGAGGGGCAGAGAGGGTGGGGGCAGGGACCCAGCTGAGCAGGGGAAGAGGGGAAGGCCGCCTCAGCCTGGGGTGAGGAGCAGGGTCTTGGACACCCAAGCCTAGGCTGGGCAGCTACTGCCAGTCACTGCTCATGTTTCTCTCGCTTGGAACTCTTGGTCAATTTGATTTAATTCAACGACCATTTATTAAGCACCATTCTAGCTCAGGCCCTGCTGAGGGGGTCCAGGAGGGAGGGCCTAGAGGAGTTTGGGTCCATGAGAAAGGAGGCAGGCCCACTGGCCCCAGATTCAGAAGTGGAGTTATCAGCAGCCTGAAGCCAGGACTTAGGGAGGTCCCCAGGTGCCAGAGCTCCTGGGCTGGTCTCACCAGGGCTCCGAGGCATGCCTCCCTGGGTGCCCCAAGGTGCCAACACCTTGTTGGTTCGGAGAGGCATAGTCACCTTGGATCAGTGCCCAGGTTCTAGGGAGGAGGGAGTCATACGATTCATGGAGGAGAAGAGTTGGGAGGGGCCTCAGAACAGGAGATGTCAGGACTGGGAAGGGCCTGAGAACAGGGGATGTCAGAGCTGGGAGGGGCCTTAGAACAGTCTATAGAATATCAGGTTCTTTCCAGTTGAGCCCTCTCTGTTTCTTAGTTTCTTCCTCTGTAAAATGGAGATCTTAGCACTTGGGTGCTCTCTTTCTCTCTCTCTCTCTCTCTCTCTCTCTCTCTCTCTCTCTCTCTCTCCCTCCCTCCCCCCGCCCCTCTCTCTTCCTCTTCTCTGTCTCCTCTCCTTCTTTCTGCTTCTTCCCTGTCCTCTCCAGCCCATGGGCCCCTTCTCTCTTTTGACCCCCTGGTGACCGCCTGCTCCCTGGTCTCCCCATTCTTATCCATCCTCCACTCAGCTGCCAAAAAGATTTTCCTCGAGGGGGAGATGCCCCTCCCTCACCCTGGAAGCCCCCATGGCTCCCTGGTACCTGTGGAGCAGAATAGAGGCTTCTGTGGATCATTTGGGTCCCTTCATGGCCGGTCTCTTCTTACCTTCCCAGCTTTCTCATGCCTTGCCCTCCTCCATTCACCCCAGTCTAGCTATACAGGCCCACTTGCTGCTGCTCACATGTGATGATAATAAATAAAAACCAGCATTTGTACAGTGCTTTAAGAGGTGCAAAGGGTTTTCCCAACATTCCCTAATTTATCCCATAACCCATGGGAGGTGGGTGTCATTTTCCCACAGTTAGGGAGTACCTGCGGCAGGATTTGAACTCAGGGCTTCCTGACTCCTAGGCGAATCCCTTGCTGTCTGTGCCCCTTTACACAGGTCTTTCCCTATTCCTAGACTGTCCTCCCTTTTCATCCTCTACTCCCTTTAAAATCCCTTCAAATCCTTCCCCCGCCCCCACCTCCGCACATCCCCCTTGGCTAGAGCCTCCCTCCCAGATCCCAGCCTCTACCCTTAGGGGTCCTGAGCTGCCTCCTCTATCCCAATGGAAGCTCCTGGAGGGCAAGAGGGTTTTGATTTGGCCTCCCATCCCCAAGGGCTCAGCGCTAGAAGGCCAGATTTATAAATGCTTGGCTGATCGATCCACACAAAAGCGGCGCCCGCCCTGCTCTAGGTGGGCATCTTTCCTGCTTCTCTCAGTACCTGAGCTGGGCTTCTGTGGAACCTCCCCGAGTTCTGCTGACTGTGGTATTTGGCTCCCCGGGCAGAGCTGCCCGCCAAATCTGGTGAGCTTCGCAGAAACGGCCAGAATTCCAAATCAGCATTTTCCCAACCACTGCAGGGGGGAAAGAGGGCACACTTCTGCAGTGGAGCCCAGGGCCCTCTTAGAGGGATCATGCCCTTCTCATCCATTGTGGGCAGCCTGCTGTTCTTGGTGGTCACTGGTCCTGGCGGGTGACAGGCAGGGTGCAGGGGGATGAGCCTTCCACAGCCATTGAAATGGTTGGCAGTCTTTACAGGCAGACTGAGGGATCCCCCACTCTGGAGCCAAAGCCTGCCCCAATACTCTGCCGGGCACCGAGTTAGCAGGCGTGTCATGTCGTCAGATTGGGCCTGGAGAGGCTGTGATGGGAATTTGATTCACCTGCTGCCATCAGGAAGCCTGGCGAGGCTGACTCACACCTGGCACTCTGAGGGGTTCAGACACCTCTGGCATAGTGCTGGGGCAGTCATTAACCTCCCAGCCTCAGGCGGGGACTGGAATGCTAATGCTAGCCGGGGAACCTGGCTCAGGGGAGAGAGACCGGGATGTGGCATCGGGGGACCTTGGCTCCAATCAGTGCCAAGAGCCGATGCTCTCATGTGGTCTTGGACTGTGAGGAGAGGATGTGGTGTCAGAGATAAGAGGCAGGGGCCATCCTGCTGGACGCTGTCCTGAATAGACCCCGTTGGGGGTCTTGTGTTCCGTTCTGGGGGTCATGGTGTAGGAAGGACATCGATGCAGTGGAGAGTGTCCAGAGAAGGGCAGCTGGGATGAGGAAGGGCCTGGCATGCATGGCATATAAAGACTGGGTGATAGAACTGGGTCTATCTAACCTGGAGAAGAAGAAGGGACATGTCTCCCAGTATCTAAGGCGTTTTGACTTGAATAAGGGAATAGATTGGTTCTGCTCATCCCCAGAGAGCAGAACCAGGAGAACCGGCAAGGAGCTCAGGGAAGCCGGTTCAGTCTTCTTAGGGACTAGAGGTATCCAGATCTGGAAAGGACTGGTCTGGAGGGGGAGTGGGCTCCCCTTCATTGGAGTGGAGCTCTTTGGCCAAAGGCCAGGTGACCTCTGGGGGGATATGATGCAGAGGGTAGATTAGACACCTCTGAGACCCTTTCCAGGTTTGACGTGGTCAGTCTGGATCAGGCTGCTACTGACTTGCTGTGTGGTTTTGGCCTCAACTTTCCCATCCATAAAATGGGGGACGCGATCTTGCCTTTCTTAGGGGGCTGGTGTAAAAACCGAGAAGGTCGCTGAAAGGGAAGCAAACTGCTTTGTACTCAGGAAAGTTACTCATAAGTCTGTGTGGGGGTGGGAGAAATGAGCCTGAAGTGGCAGCCAGAAAACCTAGGTTCGGGTCTTAGTTGTTGTAGAGGAGATTGTTCAGTCATTTCAGTGGCGGCCGACTCACCGTGACCCCATTTGGGGTCTTCTTGGCAGAGATCCTGGAGTGGCTTGTCATTTCCTTCTCCAGCTCGTTTTACAGGTGAGGAAACTGAGGCAGGTGAGGTGAAGTGACTTGCCCAAGGTCATCCAGCTAGTGAGTGTCCGAAGCACGATACGAACTCAAGAAGAGGAGTCTTTCTGATTCCTAGCCCAGAGCTCTGTTCACTTGAACCCGTCACTTAATCACTTATTAACTGTGTGACCCTGACCAAGTCACTTCCCCTCCTCTTAGGCTTCTTCATTTGTAAAGTGGGAATCGCATGCCCTGGCCCCTCTTCTATCAGGAGACTATTTTGAAGAGAGGGCTTTGTAAACTGGAAATGACCCATGAATGGGAAGAATGATGAGTAGAATTACTGTCTACCCTTTCTCGGGTGGCCAAGCTTTCTGTAAGCTTGAGTTGGAACCCTCTTTGTTCTTGCCCAGTGTCTGTGGCCAGGGGGAGGGGAAAGGTGCCTCTGCGTGTGCATGTGCATGCGTGTGTGCGTGCGTGTGTGTACGTGTGTGTGCATGTGGGAGTGTGCATGCGTGCGTGCGTGTGTGTGTGTGTGTAGTTCACAAAAAGCAGAAAAGTCCACCCTTAACATGGTCAGTTTTCAAACCAAGGACTACCAGGAGGCATATACTTCTCTCTCACCACCGCCGTTGGGTTTCTAGTCTTGGTCTAGTTCTGGGAAACCAACCACAACCCAGGCCACTGTTACCAATATCCAGACAATTGACTAAGGGTCGGCCCGAGGAGGTCAGGAGCTGTGTAATATTCCACTGGGGTGGACGCAGAAGGTGGAGCCTTCACAAATGCACAGATCCAGGGTAGGCAGAGCCTGAGCGCCTTGGCATACGCCAGTGCCTGCGGGCAGAGTCAATCAACAAACACTTATTGCTGGATGCCTGGAGATTATAGTCTTTACTGCCCTTCCCTCCTCCTTTCTCAGTTCTGCGCTTTCAGAAGACCCCAGGGAGCTCCTTCTTGGGTTATTTAGGAAGGAAGAGCTCAACTCAATTCAATCAAACTCAACAAACATTTATTAAACTTCTTCATGCTTCAGACACTGTGGCCCAGTACACTGGTGATACTGAAAGGGAAAAACCCTCCCTGCTCTCCAGGAGTTTCCATTCTAATTAGGGCTGGCAACATGTCTGTTGAAGATTGTCAACAGAATAAATGCTAGGTGGTTTAGAGGGGGAAGACTGGGAAATGGCAGGGGATCAGGAACGGCCTCAGGTAGAAGGTGAACTGAGCCTGGAAAGAAATTAAAGATTCTAGCTTTTGAGAGATGGCAGCGATGTGGTGCCATAGTGCCCAGAGAGCCAGACCTGGAGTCAGGAAACCTCATGTTCCTAAGTTCAAATCCAGCCTCAGTCTTACAAAAAGGCGTAGAGTTGGTAACTTCCATCCCATGGATACGGCATGACAGTCCAGCAGCCAGTGTGGGGTCTGGGGTCCCAGGGCAAAGGGGATGAAGGGAAGTTGAGAGGCTATTATGATGGTCTACGCTGGAGATGAGGGGTTCCTGAACTGGGTTGTGGTGGTTGTGTAAATGGAGAGCAGGGAGCACACCCTTAGGACTTGGCCCCTCATTGGATATGTGGGATGAGGGCTGGGAGGAGGACGCCGAGGTTGGGAGCCAAGGAGGTGAGCCAAGACCCAGGGACTGGGGGACCCATGTGGCATCAGAGTGGCCCTCCTAGATCCATTGGTCATGCTCCATCCTTCTGCTAGGAAAAGGACTTTAGTGGAACCGGCTGGCATCGGGGTTGCTGGGCTCTATTGGGAGGAGAAGGCTGCTGTAAGCACCTGTGAGATACCTGTGACTGGTGGAGGCTTGTATTCCTTTGCTAGAGATGCCAGGGAAGCGGAGGATGGAGGCAGGCGCTAAAGAGGAACTGAGTTTCTAGAGGTGGGAAGCAGCTGGACAAGTCCACTCTGGAAGGAAAGCTGGTGCCCGGTGCCATAGTGAGCAGCAGCAAGAGGATGAAGGTGAAAGGGAGAGGATGGACAGATCAACATTGGGGAAAGGATTTGGAATCGCCAGGACTGAGTCTGAGTCCTGGGTTCAAAGCTCGCTAACTAGGTGATTTGGGGCAAACCGGACCAGAAGTGCCAAGGAAGTCAGCAGGGCCGTGCCTCTCCGGGGGCGTGGGAGGGGACAAGGATGCTGCCTTCTGTCTGTATCTCGTCTCTGTCTAGGTGACAAATAGAGGCCTCTCTATCTGGCCCTGAAGGTAATAGGGAACCACCAGGATTTATTTAGTAGGGAAAGGCCCGTGACATGGTCTGACCTGCCCTTTAGGAAGATCACCGTCGTCTGGGTGGAGGATAGACAGGAGGCGGGGAGGTCGACTGGCAGGCAATGGCAACAGTCCAGATGGGAGGTGACGAGGGCCTTCCCCAGGGTGGCAGGGAGGGATCGTGAATTCAGAGCCAGGTATCAGATCTAGCTGTCGATGGATTCTAAGACCGCAGATCTGGTGATTGTCCGGCCCAACCTCCTCTTTCTGAAGTGATGATGAAGACATCGGCCCCCTGGGGGCAAAGTGACTTGTCCAACGTCTCCCAGGAAGTGGCCGAGGCAGGATTACAATCTGGGTCCTCCGACTCCCTAACCAGAGCTGTCTGAGACCCTAAATAAACGAAACGGAAGCTCTTGAGAGGGTTGAAGTGCGGCTGTGCATAACCGAGGCTCTAAGCCTGTCAACATCCCGACAATATCCATGATAATGATAAGGATGACACAATCACCATGTACATTTCTGTGCATTTTATGGCTACAAAGCACATTCTCCCATCAGAGCCTCACCAAAGCCCAGTGACTGAGGCAGGGCAGGAAATATTGTCCACAAACAGCAAATTGGAATCAAGTGAGTACCTGTTTAACCACTGTGCTGGGAAGGAGAGAAACAGAGAAACAGAAAGACAGAGACAGAGAGACAGAGACAGAGAGGAGGGGAAGGATGGAGGGAGGGAGGGAGGGAGAGAAGTAGGGAGGGAGGGAGGGAGGGGGGGAGAGTGAGTTAGCTCTTACAGGACAAAGCCCCTGAGCTGTACTTGGAGGGAAGCTGGAGATTCTATGAGGCCCAAATGAAGAGTTCATAAGCAAACCAGCCATCTACTGGAGGTTTTTAACCTGGGGGTCCATGAATTTTTTGAAAAAACATTTTTGCTAATTAATCAATAAACATTTACTAAACACCTACTGTGTATCAAGCACCAGACTAAGAGCTTAGGTTACAAGAAGCCCAAGGTGGTCGCTGCCCTCAAGGACCTTCCCCTCTGTCCAAGGAAACACCACGTACGTGTCCAAACTGGTACATAATGAACACAGCATAAAGCAGCCGGTGGAAACTCTCCTCCACTGGATAGTAATTGAGCTGGGTCTGGAAGGAAACCAAAGATTCCAGGGGGCAGAAGTGAGGATGAAGGGCCTTCCGGGCATGGGGGCAGCTGGGGCAAAGTTTCAGGCTACCGGAAGCTCCTTTCTCCGAAGACAAGATGGCGGAGCCAAGCATCATAGTTCCAGGATCTTGGCTCTGAGAGCGCTCTCGAGGAACATCGAGGTTAACCTTTCCCGAAAAAGGAATCCTTTGTACACAATCCCTGACAAGCGGTCATCCACTGTTTGTTTGGAGAACTCCCGTGACAGGGAACTCACTACCTGTTGAGGCGGCTGATTTGCTTCTTGGATGGCTCTGATCTTCAGGACATGTTTCTTAGATTGACGACAGATATTGGTGGAGATGGGACTGTTTAGTTATTCTGAAAATGGGTTTCCCGGCCTCTGTGATTTGACAATCTCTCGTCTGATCGTTGGAAAATAGGTCTGGGACTTGAAGGGGCAACACAAGCCCCCCCAATCCACCCCCGTATTTTACACCGAAGCCCAGAGCAGGTACATTCCCAAGCTCACAAAAGTAGGAGGTACCAGAGACAGAATTTGAACTCAAGTCCTCTGACTGACTTGATGCAGAGCTCCCGGCATGATGGCATGCTGGCTCCCAGACCCCCTTAGAAGAAGCTAGTCTGTATTGGAAGAAAGCGGGTGTTGATGCCCATCTGAAGCAGTTAATGGTCAGCTTCTCAAGCTGAGAAACTCTGCTGATTGGAGAGGCGAGGCTTTATGCCACTGGCAGGGGTGCATACTGGGTGACTGTGACTCCTCCATTCTTTCCTTCTGTCTGGGGGTGGGAGGCAGGAGAGTGAAAAGCCAGAGGGAGCGCGTCTCATTAAGGAGATATGTGTGACCGCTTTAACTATCTTCAGGATCGGATTGCACAGTATAATGAAAACGCTCACACCAGATTAGAATGAGTATAACAGTTATTCTACACACGAGGACAATATAAAGCAGGATTAAGGGAATATAGAAATATGCATATAAATATAAAGCCTAACAGAGTAATAGAAATATTTACAAATATCACCAAACGGGGGAACCACCTACATCTGGGTTCACATGCTGGGGAGTTGCTTGACTTCAGCACCAGAGTCCCCGCTGGGAAAATCCTGGGCAAAGCATCATTTCCATGGTTGAGACTCCAAAGAGTAGAGGAATTTCTCCAGGTTTTATCCAGTTTTAAACAAAGAAAGCAATGAGCCAACTAATCGGCTCCTTGCCAGAGCCTTACGTGACTTAGAGTAATTAACTGCACAGGATGTGTTGCAGCCTTGGACTAGGCCAGAGTTCAAAGGAGCAGCATAGCCACGATTGATATGGTAAAATGTCAGCGTTCAAAAGGACACAGGATCGATTCCATGCGTTCCTAGAAGGGCGGCCAACACTTCCAGGAAGGAGGGCAAGTTGATCTTTTAGTCCTGGGAACAGGGCCCGTGCTCCAAGGAGAAAGAACAACATATGTATTCACGTAGGCCTATAAATGTACAGGGAAGATCTTTAATATTTCACTAACCCTTCAGAGTGATAAGTTTGCCCCTTTATTGAGACCTATCAGCTAAGCTGGGTAAGTAGGTTACTTCTTCATCCTGAGACTGAAGGGACTGTTGACATCTGAGATGGGCTAACAGCAAGAGTTCACCACATCAAGATGCCCTGGAGCTTCAGAAGGTCCATCTCTACCCTCTGAAAACATTTTGCCTTTAAATTATGAGATTCAGGGTGAGTTCTACCTATGCTCAGAACCAGTTAGGTTAAGGGATAGGTAACAGGGATGAGTGAGAAGGGGAACACATTGTACTTAGGTGTTTATTTCTTTAAATCTCTCTCTCCTTGTGCATCAGAAGATAGACAGTGGGGAATAAGGTAGAGTGAGGAAGGATAGGTGTTTATGTGGAGAGGAGGGAAGGAAATTCAGGATGGGAGTTAGATTGGAGAGGAAGGAAGGGGACTAAGGAAAGGGTGGGCAAGAAGCTGAATTAAAAGAGACATTCCTAGGATATTTCTCACCTGAAACAAAACCATCAGACTAGCGTCTGGGGATGTGGGTGAGGGGCAGAGCCAAGCAGAAGCCACAGGACCTTATTCTGGCCATGTGTGCAATAGCATCGGAATGGGGGCCATTTGGCACCCATCATTTTTCTTAAGGATATTGAGAGAAGGAAGGAAGCCCCTAAAGAGGGGGTCCATGTGAGCTTTAAGAGGACTGTGAGGAATGCATGGGAGCCTGCCCTGGGAGGATGCTCCTTCCTGGGTGGGGACTGTCCTTACCTCATGCCCCCCTCCCCCCCGGCCCCGCCCCGCCCAGATATCAACTCTTGGGATGAAGCCTCCTTCCTAGCCCTTGCTGGTTATTAAACCCAAACTAAACAGGGAGCCCGATTACTAAAGACTTCTTGGAGAGGAAAGTGGGTCTCTCTGGGGGACTCAGCAGACTTCAACATTAGAAAATAAGGCTGACAGGGATGTCTCATCCACTTTTCACACATAGCTTTTTTTTTTTAGCTGAATGCTGTAATTCACACCCAGAAAGCCTGGCTCTGCAGAGCTTTTCCTCGGGGACTTGGCTTGGCTGGGCTTGATTGGGCTGGGCTTCCTGGAGCACTTGGGGCCCAGATTGCTGAGCAGGGCTCACCCTCATGCTGGCCCCCACCGGCACCTTGGATTCACAGCTCAGGCGCTGGGGTCCTACTCCGTTAGAAGAAATGAAGATATTTAACTCAGAGGGAAAGAGACGGTTTGAGGGTGGAGATGGTATCTGTGTTCTACTATGAGAATAGTGACCAACAGAAGAGGGATTTAAGCGGGGATGCTTGGACCCAGAGAGGAGACCCAGGAGCAATGGGGGAGGGGATGGAGAGGCAGGTGTCAGCTGAAACAAGGTCAAACTTTCCCCACATTCCAGCTGTCCAGAAGTGGAATTGGCCGCCTCAGGAGATAGTGAGTTCCCTGTTACTGGAGGTCTATAAACAGAAGCTGGACGAGTTTCTATTAGGGATTCCTACCCAGGTTGAAGCTGGACCGGCTGCCCTCTGAGGACCCTTCCAGCTTAGAGATTCTTTGACTGTACGGATATGGAAGCTGAAGCTGGAGAAGGGTGAGGGGACGGGGACAGTCTAGCATTGTCACGGGCTTTGCCACTGAGCCGGCCCCCCTGCTCTGACTGGGGTCACATGGTGCCTCCCCCCTCCTCTCCCTCTTGCTCCCTAGGGCTCTTAGCAGCAGATTTCAGAATGAAGCATCCCATGTGAGAAGAAAATGAATGTCAGACACTGGGTAATTTCCAACCCAATTACCTCGGAATCCCCAGAGCTACCTGCTCAGCTCTGGCCGCTGGTTCTGAGTGTGCGAGGCCCGCCTATTTATCATATGCACATGGGATTTTCAGGAAGTAACTGAATTAAACCCAGCCTGGGAAATCGGGCTGGGACTTCTCTATCATCTCCCTCCTCCTCCTCTCTCTCTCTCTCCTCCATCACTCCTCCTGCCTCTTCCCTCGAGCTCAGTATATGGAGATAGGATGCTGAAGCCACAACTATCTTCCACAGTCTATGTGCCTCGCCTGGTTAATGCCAGACACCTAGGAGACAGAGGCAATGGGTCCGTGCACAGAGAATGGACCATCTCAATGATGCCAGTGATCTCGGCAACAGATAGGATCTGGGAGGGCCCTTAGAACGTAGAATGTGGAATATCAGAGTTGGGAGGGACCTTAGAATGTGAAATGTCAGATCTGGGAGGAGCCTTTAGAACACAGGATATCAGAGTTGGTAGGGGTCTTAGAACATGGGAAGGACCCCACCCTAGAGCTTGGATGGACCTTATGCTGTGCAGTGTCAGATTTTCAAGGGACTTTGAACATATGACGTATAATTCCAGAGCAGGAAAGGACATTAGAATATAGACATTAGAAGGCAGAGTTGGAACAAACCCTGAATGTAAAGAGATGGGAGGATCTAACCTACAATGTTAGAGTTGTAAGGGAATTTAGAACATAGAACATGGAATGTCAGATCTTACAGGGACCTTAGAACAAAGAACATAGAATTGTCAGAGCTGGCAAAGCCTTTAGAACATAGAATGTTCGAGCTGGTAGGAGGCTTAGAACTTTCAGTGTCAGAGCTGGGAGGCTCCTTGGAACAACAGAACACGGAATGTCCTATTTGACAGGGACCTTAGAACAAAGAACATAGAATTGTCAGAGCTGGGAGAGATCTTGATGAATCAATGAATAAATACAGGAGCATTTATTAAACCCTACTGTGTGCCAAGGACTGTGTTATGTGCTGGGATTACAAGTACTTAGAATATAGAATGTCGGAGGCAAGATGGTGTAGTGGAAGGGTTGGAGTTGGGCACCCCTGGGTTCAGATCCTGTCCCTTGCACTTATGTCGAGTGACCCCAGGAAAGTGACGTCACACTCTGAGCTAAGCTGGTGGGGCTGGTGTCAGGCTATGCAGCCTGGGGGCATCCCACACTCTGTCAGATGGTCATGACTATCAGAGGCGGGCACCATGAGGAGCGTGTCTCCCACTTTTGCATCCTCCCGGTCTCTCTGCCAAGTGAGAACATCGGACCAGAAGAGGTGGGAACAGCGGGGCTCAGGTCCAGCCTCTGACACTGACCAGCTGGATGACCCGTAACTAACACCCCCCGCCTCGAAGTCTCCATAGGCAGCTACAAGGTGGCTAAGAGACCATGTGAGCCCAGGTTATAGAATCGTGGATTTAGAGAGGGAGCCTAGAGGCAACCTAGTCTAACGCTCTTATTATTCAAATGTGGAAACTGAGATCGGGTCAGTGAAATGACTTGTCCAAGGTCACCTGTAAAATGAGGAGATTGGACTGTGCTCATGACGACTCTCAGGGTGCAGGCTTCCTGCTTGGCTGGCAGGGAGCCTGGATGGGCAGAGTAAGGTCCACCGGCCCAGGTGGGTGACTTTGCAGGTGGCCTTGGGACCTGCTCGGAGAGGAGTATCCCCCAAATCCCCTCCCCCAAGAGTGGACACTCTCACACACGGAATCCTTCCTGGCTGATAGGATAGCTTAGCAAATCTCAGGCCATCTCGGCGGGGCTCGGAGTTTTTGCTTTCATCCTCAGCTCTACCGCTTTTCCCCTGGGATGTGATTCCTACGATTGTGTGTTCTCTTTTCATTTGTAAATATTCTTCAGTGTTCACAGCCCTATGGGTTCACTGGCTCACTGCTCCTTCTACAAACACAGGCTCTTCCGCACCTTTGGAGATGGTTTTGTAAATTGTGGGGTCTGAAAACATCCCTGGCTTGGTGGCCAGCCCTCTGGGGACGAATCGCTCCCCGTACGGAGCTAGGACTAATCCTCGGACAGATAGCATAGGCATTATTTGTGAATGAACCCAAGGAAATGCACCGCTGTGGGCTGTGGTGTGTGAGGATGGGGAGGTGGAGCCAGGGAAGGGGAAATCTATCAATCTATAAACCAAGGAGTACTGTAAGTACCGATTATACACCAGGCATCAGAGAGAGGAAGGCAAGGGGGAGACCGTCCTTGTCCTTCCAGAGGCGTTGGGGTGCTGTGGCTGGGGATTGCAGTCCTGATCCAGAGTCCCCGGGCTAGGGAAGAGAATCCTCGATCGCCAGGGTCTTTCTTGAAGCAATGACAATGTTGGTTGGTCACCTTCTCTCTACTCAGTTTGCACGCGTTATTTATGTGACTGTTGTCTCCCTCCTTAGAATGGAAGCTTCTTGAGGGCAGGGACCGTATTCACTTTTTTCTTTGTATCTTTGTACTTGGCACAAGTAAGCACTTTGTTTCTTTGTACTTGGCACAAGTAAGCACTCAATGAATGTTTGATTGATTATTGTGCCTCCCAGCTGGTGGTGAGGATGGCGGGGCAGGTGGCAAGTGCCAGTGCCAGTAAGCGGCTAAAATGCACAGGTTTA
Organism: Phalanger gymnotis; assembly: GCA_028646595.1. Lineage (NCBI taxonomy): Eukaryota > Metazoa > Chordata > Mammalia > Diprotodontia > Phalangeridae > Phalanger > Phalanger gymnotis. Next base: position 4,879,619 of record CM053622.1, read on the forward strand.
AATTGGGAGGGAGCAGGCTGTCAGCCGTGAGGACTCGTTCAGACTCCACTTCCTTAACTAGATGAGAGGATGGAGCCCAAAGGGAGGGAGGGCTGGAAGATGGAAAAGGGAAAGACAGGCCTAAGATGGTGGGGGACAGAGGTGACAGGGCTGTGCCAGGGAGACATAGGAAGCAAGAGAGCACTGGGACAGTGGATAGGTAGAGTTTTCCCATCTATAAGAAAAGGGGTTTGATTTGATAATAGCTAAGATCCCTCCCAGCCCTGACATCCCCTGTTCTGAGGCCCCTCCCAGCTCTGGCATTCCCTGTTCTAAAATTCTTCTAGCCCCTTTTTCTGTGCCTCTTGGTGTCTGAAAAGGCCCTGAGTCAGAGAAGCATCTGATGTTCCTGGAGTTTGTGCAAAGAGGCTGGGGGGGGGGGGGGGGAGGTGGATCACTTCCCCTCTAGGAGGTGACCATGTGCTGGGCTCCCTCACTTGAGGGTCTGTGCCTTGGGCCTGGGCCAGCCTCCTTTGTGGTCCCCTCGGCCCCGCCCCTCCATCTCCAGCAGGGCTCTGATGCTCTCTCGGTGGGGACTCCGGGGCAGGCAGGCCGCTTCCTCTCATCCCTCCTAATCCTTTGGAGGTGCCCCCAGCCCACTCAGATGCTGAAGATTTCCCAGCTGTCTCCCTGAGCACCTGCTTTGAATACCAACAGGAGGTTTAAAGTTGGGTTTCATTATTTAAAAAAAATTAAAAATATCCTAATCTGGCAGTCTAAGGAGGTGTCAGCTGCGCGGTCAGTGTGGTTGTCATGGAGACCAGCAGGCAAGGCCGGCGCCCGGGAGGAGGAGAGGCCCACTTCTCGCCAAGCCGAGGTGCCAATTACCGGGGAGAAGAACGCGCCGGAGCCCGAGTGGACCTGATGGTTATTGACAAGCGCCCCATGCGATTGCGGGAGCGAATCTCACTTTAGGCATAATTGTCTGTATGGGAGGATGGGGGATGGGGGAGCGGATGGGGATGGAAGCAGCAGGGCTGGGATGTTTAGTCTTGTCCAGGCGGAAGGACTCCAGCCTAGGCTCCGCCTCCGACCCTTTGCCGGCCCCGGGCCTCAGTTTCCTCCCCTGTAAAATAGGGCAGGAGAACACCAGCCACCCATTCCTAGCAGGGTTTATGAGGTTCCGTCCATAAGTCGGCAGACAAATTGGGAATCCAAAGATGAGAACGCTCAAAGGCGCTTCCATTCTGCCTGGGGAGACTCCTCCAAAACAGACGTGCTCGGGTGGCCCATGACTTTCCCAACTTTTGGGATCATTTAAAGACAAAAACACAGGAAGAGGGAAAGAAACCATGGCCTGAGAATTAATTTACTTTGAGACAATTACTTAACCAATGAGCATTTATTAAGCACTTAGTGTATACCAAGTACTGGGCTACCTGAAACAGCCCATAGCTTTGCTTTGCCTTGCCTCCCCTCTCCCCGCCCCCAAACTCCGCCCCGCCAAAACTACTTTGCTATCGTTTGGTGTCGGCAGCTGGGAGTGGGGCAAGACAGATAGCAACAAGTCTAGAGTCGGGAAGACCAGAGTTCAAATCTGTCCTCAAACATTTACCAGCTGTGTCACCTTGGGCAAGTCGCTTAATTTCCGTTTGCCTCAGTTTCCTCGTCTGTAAAATGTGGATGATAATAGCATCTACCTTCCAGGTTAGCCTTAATTATCATTATTATTATTCAGTCTCTGTACGTCCATGTTGTCTCCCCCAACCTCAAGGACCTTACATTCTCTCAGTGGAGAGACATATAGACATGATTATCGTGCCATCAGCATCATCACCAAATTTATATAGCACCTACTATGTGGGAGGGCTGTCGTGAGGATAATGATTGTAACTGCTCGGCACATAGTGGGTGAGTGCGGCTAAGCTGCCTGGCATGTAGTAGGCGCTTAATGAATGCTGGCTGACTTGTAGCCTGTGTTTGCAGGGGAGTGACATAAGACGAGTCAGGAGAGGGAGGATGAAGCCAGGTCCTGAAGGGCTTCAAAAGGAGCTTGCATTTGGTCCTGGAGGGAGTAGTGCACTGGGGATCCTTGAAAAGTTTGGCCTTTGTTTCCTTTGGTTAATTCAGTGTCTTTGATGGAGTGCTAAGCCCCAGGCCCAAACCCCTATCTATTAGCTGCTAAGCCTGTGTGGGTGTGAATTGGTAACTAAGGTGGGGCTCTAGGTGGGGCCAATGAAGGGAGGTGCTGACACCAGAGCAAATCATAGGAGCCTCAGTTCGAGTCGCTCAGATGATGTTTGATGGCGTCTGAAACCGCATAAAAAGGGAAGACAGAGCTATTTGCTGAAGGCTCTCACTCCTGGAGGCGGGGCTCTGGGCAGCCGCTAGCTGTAAGGGTTTTCTTGGTAACTATGAATTGTATTGGGTCTATTTGGAATTTGTTTGTAATTGCTCTGAAGTTCAGGGTGCTGGCTTTTCCCCCCGAGCTAAGTGAATGGTATTTGTATGCTGGATTAAAGTAAGATTGTTAACCCCTTAATGTTGCTTTCCTTAGTAAAGCAGATCAAAAGAATCTGGGCTTGCAGTGTTCTGTGAGCTGGTTGTTGTTGGTTTTACACCCCCCATAGCAGCTGCTAGCCAGGTAGGGAGGCACTGGAGTGCTGGAGTCTACTGAGGAGCGTACATTGCTTACAGAGGAGGAGAGACGAAGCTTACTGAGGTTGCACAGCTCCGGAGGGCTGAGCTGGGAATGGAAACTGCCCCCCTCCCCACTTCCCATACACAGCACAGCCTCTTGGTGGTGGATGAAGAAGGGCTCAAATCTGCCTCTGATGCTGACTGCCAGCGGGACTGTGGGCAGTGCCTTGACCTCCCTGGCCTCAGTTTTCCCATCTGAAGGACAAAGAATTTGAGGAGATGATTTCTCAGGTCTCTTCCAGTTGTGCCATTCTCTTTTTTGTGTTCTGTTTGGACATTCCCTGTTCTCAGGCCCCTCCTAGCTCTGATATCCCCTGTTCTCAGACTCCCCCCAGGTCTGACACCCCTGTTCTAAAGCCCCTGTTCTCAGGCCCCTCCCAATTCTGACACCCCCTGTTCTCAGGCCCCTCCCAATTCTGACACCCCCTGTTCTAAGGCCCCTCTCAGCTCTGACATTCCCTGTTCTCAGGCCCCTCTCAGCTCTGAAATTCTCTGTTTTAAGGCTCTTTCCCCCCAGCTCTGACATTTTCTGTTCTAAGGTCCCTCCTAGCTCTGACATTCTGTTCTAAGCTCTCTCTCAGTTCTGACATCCTATATTATTCTATGTGCCAGGATGTTCTATGATCTTATATGTGTGGAGGACCAGGCCCCAAGGGGTCTTAGTGATCCTGAGGACGTCAGAAGAGGGTTCGCCCTTCTAATCAATTTGAGGCTTCAGGAACCTCTCTGGAGTCAGGGGTTCCTGCCAGTGTCTGGGAGGGGCCCTCAGGCTTGAATGCTTCCCGTACCTGACCCACAGGAGGATGTCGGATGCACCCCAGAAGCCCAAGGATGCTCGGGATGGCTCAGTCCGGCAGTGGAAAGCCCCAAGCCCTACCCCCACCCCCATACCCTCAAGCAGTCTCCACCACATACCTGGAGCAAAGTCAAGCCAAGCAAAAATAACCCTGAGCAGAATTGACTCAGAAAATAGAGGCTGGCTTTCACAGTTACTCTGAAGGTGTCAGCGGCTCTTTAGAAGAAACCAGAACTAATTAATTATGAGGAGTCAGTCAGGGAAGCAACCATTCCCACTGCTAATGTATTCTGCTCCCTCTCAGGGCACCGACTGACCCTTTTCTGAGACCTTGAGGAGGAGGAGGAGGAGGAAGAGGAGGAGGAGGAGGAAGAAGAGGCAGAGGAGGAGAAGAAGAGGAAAAAGGGAAGGGGAGAAGGAGGAAAGAGGAAAAGAAGAAGAGGGAGGAGAGAAGAATGAGAGGAAGGAGGTTGGAGAAGAGGAGGGAGGGGAGAGAAGAGGAAAAGGAGGAGGGAAATAGGAGAAAGGAAGCAGGGATGCTAATACAATAGTGGAAGATGCGAAGGAGCTAAACATCCTAAATTCCTAAAATTCCTAAAAATCAGACCAGACCTGAAGAAGAATGGGCTGCCTTGACAGGTAGTGAGCTCCCTGTCACTAGAAGTCTGCCAGCCGGGGCTGCTTGGCTACTTGCCTTGCTCGTCTCAGAGGGAAATCCTTGCTTGGGCCTGGCTTTGATGTTTCTGAACTTTTTCCCAACTTGGAGTTTCTTTGAGGAAACAGGAAGAGGAAAAAGGGGAGGGAGGAGGATGGGACAGAAAGGGAGAGAAAGTGAAGGAGTGGGAAGGAAGGAGAAGAAAAAGAAGAGAGGAGAAAGAAAAAGAGGGGTCTTGGGAGCCACAAGAGCCTCAGTATGGGCAGGTGTGGGAGCAGGTGTATTTGTGCATGTGGATGGACGGAGCCTTCGAGGGAAGAGCAGGAAGGTTTGGGTTTGAATCGAGGCTCTGCTGCTGCCTTGGTCAGGTGTGACCTTAGGCAGCGCCCAGTTCTCTGGGCCTCAGTTTCCCTGTCTGTCCATTGCAGGGGCTGGACTCTCCTCCTCCTTTTCAGATGCTCCAGGGTTCTGGGATTCCCCTGGATCATGATTCTAGGCTGCGCCCTGCTCTTGCCTAGGCCAGGCTTGGAGGGAGGGTGCTCTGGGTGGCCCCCGTAGCTCAGGGTCCCTCAGGAGGCTACTGGCCACCACCTGGAGCAGCCTGCTCAGCATCAAGCCCCGACCCCCACCCCAAATGAAGAGCTCCCTGGAAGGAACTCAGATGCAGCCACAGGAAAGAGGAGGGCCCCAAGGGATCTACTAATGAGTCGAGATGAAAAGGCCCTGAGTCTGCCCAGGCCGCCAGCAGAGACCAAAGAGGAAGGCGGAACCTCAGCCAGGAACAAGGGCAGGCCAGGCGGCTAGCAGCCTGGGCCCCATCCTTTCCTGGAGTGCTTCTAGGGTAGGGGGAGTGGCCTGGCTGAGTCCCAAATCCCAGTGATACAGCCTCCTCCCAGCTAGGGCTGGTGAGAACCCCAAATCTCCAAGGCTGGTTCTTGTACCCAGCAACTGCTGACACCCATGTCTTGGAGGGGAGCAGGGAATTTGGAGGACCCGTGGAATGCATTCTCCTGTTAGAATGGAACTCCTTGAGGGCAGGGACTCTCTTACTAGCCGATATTGGTGTCCCCAGCATTGAGCACAGTGCCTGGCGCATAGCAAGCCCTTAATTAAGGCTTCCTCCATCGTTAGTCATCTATCTGACTCCCAAGGTTCTGCCACGAGGGGCTCCATTTCCACTTGGGGGTTGAAAGGGTCTGTATTGGGACTTCCCCCTGGAGAGTGAGTACAGGTTCAGGATGTCTCAGGACATTTTCCCGGGCAGGAGAGCCCCTTCCCCACTCCCTGACCAATGGATGAGGAGAAGTAGACACCCAGGGCTCTCTGCGGGACACGCACGAGTATTTCCCAATGTGGGATTTTTTTTTTGAATCGAGGGAGAATCATATGTTGCTGTGTTTAAATAAAACATCAGCTCAAGCTTCAGCCACCCACCCGCCCACCCACACCCTGGGCCCATGGTGACTGGGAAGAATTCTGATTTTATATAACTGGGCAGATGGGGAATTGATGCCCTGGGCCATAGGCCCAGAGAGAGTTGGAGGCCTGACCTCCCCGAGGCTTGTGCCAGAGTGTGTTCGACTGGCACTCAGAGCCCCAGGGGAGCAGGGGATTAGAAACTCCCCCACTCACAAGCAACTACAACACAGCCATTTGGAGCTCACTGAGCTGCCCTGGGAGCCGGGGATCTGAGTTCGAGTCTCCTGACACTTACATGCTTTATGACCCTGGGCAAGTCACTCGAATCTCCTGATTCCTCATCTGTGAAGAAGGGAAGAGATAATTTTCGCTGCCTCTTCTTGAGAGGAATGGGGAGGACGGCATTCGGCAAACCTTATAGAAATTGGAGTTACTGATATAACTGTTATTACACTACAGTGAGCCTCATACAGCGAGCCTCAGTTTCCCCATTGGTTAAGTGGGTTGCTTGCATTGCAGGGCTATGGTATAAACCTTGGAAAATGAGCCGGTGGGCCTGGTGTTCTGGACCCACTCCAATCGGGCAGTGTAGGGGAGGAGAAGCCCCAGGAAGGGGCAGCCAAAAAGCTGGCTGTTAGATGGCAGAGAGGGACCCCCTCCCGCTCCAGCCTCTCCCCGAGCTGGCTCTGTTCTCAGCCGACATCTGGGAGCCCCTCAGAATTCCTTTCTTCCCTCCTGTTCCTCCTCAGACGAAAGAAAGACTGGAAAGATTCTGTGAGAAACGGAGGCCATCTGTTTATGAGAACCATCGCTCTGCTGTGCCCCTCCCCCACGGCCGCCTCCACCCTCCCCCGTATTTCTGCAAATGCCCACACCAACCCGCTGCACAGGGACATTCCTGCCCATGACACCGCTCTCCTGCATGAACCCCTGAATGCCCTGGAAGGCCCCTGCCCTCCCCCAGTCACACTCCGGCTTCCCTGGCAATGAGATCCCATTTCTGTAAACTGCCTCCTGCCTGTTACCGCCATGGCTCTCATGCAGACATCACCAATGTCTTGCAAACTCCACTGCATCCCTGCAAGGGCCATTATTTACCTGAAAACATCATTGCTCTCTTGCAAAAAACACGGCTTTCCTGCAATTCTTTGAAGTAGCTCCCGCAAACACCACTGGTTTTCTGCAAGTGCCCTTGTATTCTTGAGAACACCAAGCTATTCTTGCAAACACCTTCGCCCTCCAGCAAACACTTTCTCCTTCCTGCAAACACCTTCTCCTTCCTGCAAACACCTTCTCCTTTCTGCAAACACCTTCACTCTCCTGCAAACACCTTCACCCTCCTGCAAACGCCTTCTCCTTCCTGCAAACACCTTCACCCTCCCGCAAACACATTCACTTTCTTGCAAGCACCTTCGTTCTCCTGCAAACACCTTCTTCTTCCCGTAAACACCTTGTCCTTCCTGCAAACACCTTCTTCCTGGAAACACCTTCACCCTCTTGCAAATGTGTTCTCCTTCCTGCAAACACCTTCACCCTCCTGCAAACACCTTCTCCTTCCTGCAAACACCTTCACCCTCCTGAAAACACCTTCTCCTTCCTACAAACACCTTCTCCTT
>CM053622.1:4887283-4922247 GCA_028646595.1 Phalanger gymnotis
CTCCTGCAAACACCTTCTCCTTCCTACAAACACCTTCTCCTTTCTGCAAACACCTTCACTCTCCTGCAGACACCTTCGCCCTCCTGCAAACACCTTCTTCTTCCCGTAAACACCTTGTCCTTCCTGCAAACACCTTCTTTCTGGAAACACCTTCACCCTCCTGCAAATGTCTTCTCCTTCCTGCAAACACCTTCATCCTCCTGCAAACACCTTCTTCTTCCTGCAAACACCTTCTTCTTCCTGCAAACACCTTCGCCCTCCTGCAAACACCTTCACCCTCCTGCAAACACCTTCTTCTTCCTGCAAACAACTTCACCCTCCTGCAAACACCTTCACTCTCCTGCAAACACCTCCACCCTCTTGTAAACACCTTCACCCTCCTGCAAACACCTCCACCCTCTTGTAAACACCTTCACCCTCCTGCAGACTTAGTCATATTTCTTCCAACAGCATCTCTCTCCTCCAAACACTTTCACTCTTCTGCCATCACATTCCTATAGACGGCACAGCATTCCTCCAAATATTATCACTCCCGCCCACCCACCCACCATGGCTCCCTTGCAGACATACTCAATGTTCTCAGCTTAGCTCCTCCACTGCTGTGTTTCCTGAAATCCCATCCCATTTCCACACATATCATGGCTTCCTAAAAGCACCGCCATTCCCCAGCAAACACTTTCACCCTCCTGCAAACGCCATCTACCTCCTGCAAACACCGGTGATCTCCTGCAAACAGTATTACACGCCTGCAAGTTCAGCCTTATTCCCACAAACCCCATCTCACTAAGACAAACACACAATCTTATTCTTGCAAACCCCACCTTTCTTTTGCAAACACCATCAAATTCTTGCAAACACCATCATTCTTCAGCAAACACCATCACATTCTTGCAAAAAAAAAAAAACCACTGTCTTGCAAATGCCATTCTATTCCTGCAAAGGCCAGTGCTCTCTTGGCATTCAGTAGGTGCTTAGTAAATGCTCATTGACTTGCATCACTGGGCACGCTGGTTCAGTCCTCTGATAGATGCTCTCTGAACATATACCATCGCACCCTTTGACCTCCTACAGACACCTTTGCATCCCTGCCACTCTCCTGTTGACACCATCACATCCCCCCCTGTCTACACCACTGTATTTCTTTCAATACTGAAGCATTCCTGCATAGATCCACCATCACCCGTATGAAAATATCAATGCATTCCCCCGAAACAGCAAACGGTGGAAATGTTCACACGCGGCCCAAAGAACTAGCCAGTTTGGAATAGATGGATCCCTTCACAGAATCGTAATGTGAGAGCTGGAAGGAATATTAGAGACTTCCCACTCCGATCATCTTCCAGATTAGGGCTAGAATGAGGAAGGGACTTGGCTAAGGTTACCCAGCAAATTGTTGGCAGAGGAGAGATTAGAAGCCAAGTCTTCTGAGTTCCAGTGAGGGACTCATTCTGCTATACCAGACAACTCACAGTCACAGAGAAAAACAATCGATAGGTTAAAATGTTTATTTTTTCAACTAGTGTTTGTCCAGGTGTTAGCAGATAGGACAAGGTCCTTTGGTGGCAACTGAAGCTCAGAAACGCGAAGCCATAACCACAAGTGCTAATGCGGAAGGTCGGGAAGAACAATAGGCAAGTTACTGACTTTTGTTTCTGATCTATAGGAGGGACAAACAATAAGCAAGTTTTTGAATTTTAGTCCTGGTTACATTCCCGTCTATAGAAGGGAAAAACAGCCAGCAAATTTGTGAATCTTGCTCCTATTTATACTCCTATTCCCATAGGTGATTTATTGTTGTTCAGTCGTTTGTGGTTTTCTTGACAAAGATCCTGGAGTGGTTTGCCATTCCCTTCTTCAGCTCATTTTACAGATGAGAAAACTGAGGCCAACAGGGTGAAGTGACTTGCCCAGGGTAAGTGAGTAAGTGAGGTTGGATTTAAACGCAAGTCTTCCTGCCTCCAGGCCCAGAGCTCTGTCCACATCCATCAGATGGGGTTGATGGTGGTTTATTTGCAGAATGGCCATTGTGGGCAGAAGAGGGAAAGTTGGTGTTATGGGAGAAGGAGCCTGGTGGTGAAGTCTGTTAGCAAGGACTGGTTTATTGTTTACGTTTGCCATGGAGAGGCTGGTGACGGCCTGTGTTTACTGACTGGAGTCTGTGGTTTTAGGCCAGGATAAACAATAATCTGTGCTTGCTGCCGTGGGGAGGAGGGTGTCAAGAGACCACCTCCTAATCATTCGAGAAGAGCGTGGACACAGCAGCTAGGCTGCAGTTAAGCCTGTTGCAAAAGGGTAAAGGTGGCTGTGGAGAACATGGCGACTGTCTACCTTACCTGACTGTGCCTCAGTTTCTTCATCTGTAAAATGAGGGGAATTGGACTAGATAATCTCCAAGGCCCCTCAAAAAAAATCACCATTGTTGGCAGTGAGGTGTAGTGGATAGGGAAGTGAGATGTAGTAGGGAATCAGCTTTTATTTAGGAAGACCTCGGTTCAAATCATGCCTCTGATACATATTGGCTTGTGTGACCCTGGGAGAGTTATTTCTCAGTGTGCCCAGGAACCTGGATAAAATAAAACAGGGGTTCTTAATCTGGGATTTGTGAATTTGGAGGGGAAAAATTATTCCTTTCTTTCCTCCAAACCTTAATGGAAATTTAACATTTCCTTCCATTCCGAATTAACAACAAACACATGTGATTCTGAGAAGGGGTCCAGGGGCTTGACCACACTGACAAAGGGGTCCATGACCCAAACTTGGTGATGAACCCCAGGTCTAAGGGTAGAGTGGATGCTCCGAGTCCTGCCTGCTCTTTGATTCCCCAACACCTGCTCTTTCCTCTGATCCACACTGTCTGTGCTGGCCAGGATGAGTCGTTTTAGCTCCGAGCCCCCAGGCAACCTTCCAGGAGGCTTATCCAGGAAAGGCTTATCAGGAAGACCTAGATTCGAATCCTACTTCAGGCTCCTCTCAGACACCTCCAGCTGTGTCTGCCCCTCCCTCAAGGGGAGGCTCTTCATCACTGCTGAGGCAAGGCAAGGGGGAGGAAGAAGAAGAAATATGATAATAGTAACAATAATATTATACATTCCTATAGCGCTCAATCTCATCTGATCTTTTTTGAGAGGCAGTGTGGTACAGTGGCTAGAGTACCTGACTTGGGGCCAGGAAATCCAGCATTTAAATCAGATGTTGACTTTTACTTCACACCAGCCATTTAACCTCTCTGAATGTCAGCTTCCTTATCTATAAAATATGAGGTTTGGGGGGATGGTTTCTGAATCCATCTCGATCCATGGCTCACAACAATCCTGGGAAATAGGTTCTATGGGCATGGTTATCTCCATTTTATAGTTGAGGAAAATGAGGTTAAGTGATTTGTCTAGGGTCACACAAGTAGTAAGTATTGAAGCTCAGACTTGAACTCAGATCCTCCCGACTCTAGCACTCTATTCACTGAGCCACCTATCTGCCATGGCAGCCCTCTGGGCAGGGGCTGGGCCCTAGGGCTCCGCTTCTCCCTGGGAGCCAGGCCAGGGGTTCTCAGCCCTCCATCAGTACAGGGACTCCCTCTTTCCTCCAGGTCCAGAGTTCTGGGCACAGCACCAGCAGCCTCTCTGGTCTGGTGCGGAAAGCCCCCTTTGCGCCCCCCCCCCCCCCCCCCCCGCCTCTGGACCGCCAAGGGTAATGAGGCTGGAGCAGGCACCAAATCCGTCACGAGCTTGTGAGATCGGATTCAGCTGCCAGGGACCTCAGGGGTCTTCGAGTCCAGACTCTCGTTTGACGAGGGAGGAAACTGAGCGCTCTGAGCATCAGGCAGTGCCACTGGAAAGAACACTGAGGGAGGAGAAAATTGAATTATTCTTGACCGAAAATTGAAAAACAAATTAACAGGACAAATCTATGTGCAGTCATGGCCTGATCATAGAGTTGAAGACAGTTTGCAGGACGGGCTGTCCAAACCCTGAGCCTGAGAGGGACCAGGTCTGCTCTGTGTGCAGGGCATGGGAGCCAGGGAGGTGTGGGGGAGAGGGCAGAACCCTCCGGGGGGGGGGCGGACCATGGAGCAAGAGCCACTGAAGGTCTGTCACGTCCTGATGGCACACTGGGGAACCACAACCATCCCCATCCCAGAGGAGGAGGCTGGGGCTTAGCGAGCTAACGTGACAGGCTTTTTTTCCCCCTCAGCTAGATTGTAATCCCTCTGAGGACATGAACTGTTTCTCTTTTGTCTTTGTAACTAGAGCACCTGTTGTTCAATCCTTTCAATCGGGTCTAACTCTTCATGACCTCGTTTGGGGTTTTCTAGGCAAATATTCTGCAGCGGTTTGCTATTTCCTTCTCCAGCTCATTTTACAGATGAGGAAACTGAGGCAGGTAGGGTTAAGTGACTTGCCCAGGGTCACCCAACTAGTAAGTGCTGAGGCTGGATTTGAATTCTGGAAGACTCCAGGTCTGGCACTCTGTGCATACCACCTACCTAGTAGGTGCTTAATAAATACCTGATGGATGATTGTATATAAGAGCTGTTGTCCTCTTCCCTATAAGAATATAAACCCCTTGGGGGTGGGAATTACTTCACTTTTCTTTTTGTAATCCCAATGCTTAGTGCGGGGTAAAAGTCTTGGCAACAGATTAGAGATAGGGAAGGGGGAGAAAGAGTGAGGAATGAAGGTGACTCTCAGGTTTTGAGCCCAGGTGACTGGGAGGAGGCTGGGCTCTCAGTTTGCTGTGGGGAAATTTAGGAGGAGGGATGGGCTTGGGGAAATGACAATGAATTCAGTTTTTAACATGTTGAGTTCCAGATGTCTGTGGGATGTCTAATTGGAGATGCAAGACTGATGGTCTGCAGAGAGGTCAGGGCAGGATAGATAAGTTTGAGAGTCATTTGCACAGAGATGGTCATTAAATCCATGGGAATGAGGAGATCACTTGGTGAAATGTAGAGGGAGAAGAGAAGAGAGGTCCAGGACAGATCTTTAGGGAACAGCCGCGGTTAGTGGGCATCACCTGGAGGAAGGTCCAGCGAAGGAAGCAGGGAAGGAGTGGCCAGGTAGGCAAAGCGGTGTCATGAAAACCTAGAGAGAAAGGAGTGTCCAGGAGAAGAGGGTGATGGATGGACTGTGTCAGAGCCTGCAGAGAGGTCAAGATGGATGAGGATTGAGGAAAGCACATTCATCAGCTTTGACAATTAAGAGACCACCGGTAACTTGGAGAGAGTGGTTTCAGGGTAGCGGTGAGGATATTGCTTTGTGGACCTCGAAGTCCCAGATCCAGAGGTAAGTCGATTGTTTCATGATCGGAGCCAAGTGCTAAGCGAGATCTTAGGGAGGGCAGGAGAAGGGGCCGCTCGAGATGGGTTGTCTGGAAGATGCAGTCATCTGGTCATCCGGTCAGTCTATGAAATGTAGGGACGGGTAAGGGCTCAAGTCAACGCGAGGAGGTCTACGGCAGGTGATAGTTTTTTTCTCCAGAGGAGGTGTCAGTCTGGGTAAGGGTCAAGGGACCTCCTGGCTTTAATGGATGGCTGTGTATTTGAATGGTTTGTGTGGAATAAGTGGAGGGAGGGCTGGCAGAACAGGTGAAGAGAGGATAGAATTCTCTGCCCTGATCTCGGCATCCTCCACCCCTGTCTGGTAGGGAGATGAAGAGAGGTCCAAGCGGGGCTCAGCAGAGGTGGGGAGGCAGACACCAAGAGGGCACGGCTGTCAGGAGGTCTTGGCTCCTGCTTGAATGAAGTCAGCAGAGGGGCTGGTGGGGGCTCCTCCCAGGATCACAGAGGCAGAAGAACAGAAAGGACCCCGAGGCTAGAACTGAGCTGGAAACCTCTGGGACAGCCCCACCAAGCGGTCCCTGGCATCTGGTGGGAGGGTGGGGAGAGGACTGGGCTCGGAGTCAGGAAAACTCAAGTGCAGATCCTGCCCCAGACACTTCCTAGCTCCGAGACTTTGGGCAAGTCACTTACTGCTGTCTGCCTCAGTTTCTCCGTCTGTAAAATGTTAATAATAGTAGCACCTACCTCCCAGGGTAGTTATTGAGAGGATTGAATGAGATAACACATGGAGAGTGCTTTGTAAACATTAAAGAGCCATGTAAATGTGAGATATTTTTATTATTTACTAGGATTTTTCCTCCTTATATCTTCCTCCTCCCCCTCCTCCCCTTTCCTCTCTTCTTCCTCCCCCTGCCTTCTTCTTCCTCCCATCTTCTTCCCTCTCATCTTTCATCCTTCCCTCCTCCTCCTTTTCTTCCCCCCTCCTCCCCCTCCTCCTTCCCCCTTCCCTCCTCCTTTTCTTCCCCCTCTTCCTCCCATCCTCCTCCCCCTCATCCTTCCCTCTCTCCTCCTCCTCCTCCTCCTTTTCTTCCCCCTCCTCCTCTCCCTCTTCCTCCTCCCTATTCTTCATCATCATAAGAGACACCAGGGGTTAGTGGACATTGGGTCAGAATTGGGAAGACCTGGGTTTGAGTCTTGCCTCCAATACAGACTGACCATTGGGCCTGAACCTCTCAGGATCCCCAGACACCTCTTGGGCACTCAGTGGCAGAGCAGGTGATGGTCTTTGTGGGTAGAGGGATCTCCCCACCAGGAACACCCCGATCCCACCAACACCCAGGTCAGATCCAAAGATAATGGACAGTCACACTCTTATGGGGCTTCAGGGTTTGCAAATCACAATGCACTCGATAACCTCCATCAAGGCTCCCATGAGGCAGGTAAGGTTTGTTACTATGTGCAAACCAAGGCCTGGAGTCACACAGATAGGCCTCTGCCTCCAAACCCTGGACTGTGCTCCATTCTCTTTGTTAGTTCCTCCAGCTGAGTTAATGAGCTAAAATATGTACCAGGCTTTGCAAACCTTATGTTGCTCGATAAGTATTAGCTGGAGCTCTGAGACAGCCCCTGCTCCTCTGGGGAAGGAGGCAAGCAGGGGCTGGGCCGGGCCTTGAGGGGACCTGTCCAATGTCTTGGTCTTGCTACTGGGAGATTTTTTTTTGTCAATCTCCATAATTAAAGCTGAGCAAACTCTTGGGCTGGACTGGGGCTCCCTAGGGATCCTGGCGCTCTCTGATGAATTATTTATCCTGATCAAGAACTCAAATCACGGTGGTGGAGGAAACGGCCTCAAAGTCCTGCTGTGCCACCAAGGACTCTGGGGAGGATGCTGGGGAGAAGGGGCTCAGCACAGGGGGAGGTCCTTAGCTTTCTAGCTGGGCCCACAGGAAGGCCTAGCTCACTCCTTCCCCACCCTGAGGGTGGCTCCTGGAGGCTGGATGTGACAGGTGCTGGTGCCCTTGGGTCAAGCCCGTCACCCAAATTCTAGCCCCAGCTCTGATGCTAATTTGCTGTGTGATGATGGGCAAGCCCCTGCCTTTGTCTGGGCAGTGAGCACACAAGCTTCTTTTCTCATGCGTTGCTTTACTCACTGGGTTGTTGCCAGGCTCCAATGGATAGGCAACCTTTAAAGCACCACTTAAAAGATGATTATTATCATCATTTCAGTGCAAACTGAAATCTCAGTTATTTATTTTATTTATTTACTTATCTGTATATCTGTCCATTCATTAGTTCATCTATCTATCTATTTATCCATCCATCCATCTATCTATCTATCTATCTATCTATCTATCTATCTATCTATCTATCTATCTATCTACCTACCTGTCTGTCCTTCTGTCTCTGTCTTTCTGTCTCTGTTTATTTTGGGAAGACCTTCAGGGTGAGAAAACTCCCTTTATCAACATAGGTCGGCACCTTCTCATCTTGAATAGTTACCTAGAGTTGGTGAAGTGACTCACATACTATGTGTCAGCAGTGAGACTCGAAGCCACGTCCAAGGTCTACTCCATAGTGCCTCTCCAGGTATCCTCCTCCTCCTACTCCTCCTCCTCCTCCTCCTCCTCCTCATTACTATTGTTACTCACTGTATGGCAGCTCCTTGAGGGCAGGTTCTGTTTTGTTTTTCTCTAAGTTTTCCTAGCACCAGAACAGTATCTGGTCCATGTCTGGTGTTAAATAAATGTTGGTGGAATGATTGACCTGTTGCTTGGATCAGTGAATAACAGCAGCATGGGCTTAGTGCCTGTCTCTCCCAGGACACCGTTTCAGGAAAGCTCTCCTTTCCCTTCAGCTCTCTCCTCTACCATCTCTTTTCCAACATTCCCCTACAATTCTAGAATGATGAAACATGTTCAAGTCAATTTTGCCATTGTTCCTGGGTAGGGCATGCCAACCTACTCCTCTACTCACCATCCCAGTAACTTCCTGGACTAGAGGGTCCCTCTCCTATGCCACTCTCATATGAAGACTATTTCCTGGAGCATGCTAATGCTTGAGGGTGGGGACTGCCTTGACTTTCTTTTTGTTTGTGTCCCCAGCATTTGGAACATAGCAAATGCTTAAACATTTTTTTATTCTTTGTTTTATTTCTTAGCACAGTGCCTGGCACACAGTAGGCACTTAGTAAATGCTTGTTGGCTTGACTTCATTCATTCATGGAAGGTTTCCTAGGAAGATATAAGCCTTTCCAAAAAAGGGAAGATATGGACTAATTTGGAGATTTCCACCCAAAGGGAACTTTAAATTAAATAATCCAGTGCCATTCTCATTTTTCAGAAGAGATGGCTGGAGGTCACCAAGAGGAAGTAATTTACCCACAGTCCCCTAACTATGTGGTAGCCCAGTCTTGCTTCAAACCCAAAGTTGAAAAGGAGGGGAGAAGGCATCCATGATGGAATCAGTGCCTCAAAGGATTAGCGCTGGAAGGATGGATTTTAGGGGCTGTTTAGTCAATCTCACCTTTCTCTGAGATGAAGTGATGGAGACTAAAATCCTGCAGTTTATGAAGGGTAGAGATGTGACTCCAACCCAAGATCTCTGACTCTCCTCTCAGTCCAGCATTCTCTGCTCTGTTTGATGTTGAGATGAGGACAGACCTCAGTCTGTGGAATCCTCCTTCCCCAGATAATCTCCTGGACCAATGGGGAAGGCAGGGCTGGTGCTGAAGAATAAAAACAGCCGTTCTTACCACTTGTGGGGAGCAGGAATCTTCCTCTGTTTTTGGAAGAGCTTGTGCTGATGTGTTATTTATGGCTAAGGAAATTTCCATCGTAGACATCCCAGGCTGCTTTGCTCTTAAGACTGAACTGGTTGTGTGTCCATTTTGATCAGAGGCAGGGTCAGACCCAGCTCCTCCTGGTTCTGTTGGAAAGGTGTCACCCCCATAGCCCTGGTGGTCCTTTGGCCACTTCGGGTCCCACTGAGGCTGTTGCTCCCTGTCGCTCTCCCAAGGTCAGGACTTGTGGGCACTGTTGGGGAAGGGCAGTTGCAGAAATCCCATCTGTCTCAGAGAAAGACCTTTGACAGTGTCTGGGAGCATCAGTCTCAAGGTTTTTTCCAGGGGAGGGCAGTCAGGTTGCCAAAGGCACCTCAAGATCATGCCTTAGGAGGGTAGTTGAAAGGATCTGCTGTTATTCAACCATTCTTCAGTTGTTTCTGACTCTTTGTGACCCCATTTGGGGTTTTCTTGGCAAAGACACTGGAGTTGCCATTTCCTTCTCCAGCTCATTGTACAGATGGGGAAACTGAGGCAAACAGTGTGAAGTAACTTGCCCAGGGTCACCCAACTAGCAAGTGTCTGAGGCTGGATTTGAACTTAGGGAGATGAGTCTTCCTGCCTCCAGGACCAGTGCTCTATCTACTGCACAATCCTGCCCCAGATGAAAGAAGTGAGGATGCTTATCTGGGAGAAGACTTTCCAATCCCCTCTTCATTCTAGCACCCTCAGTTAATTATTTCCTTATTATCCTACTTGTAGGTTGTTCTGTACATATCTATTTGCGTGTTGTCTCCCCCTAGAGATCGCAAGCTCCTTGAGGGCAGGGGCTGTCTTCTGCCTCTTTTTGTATCCCCAGTGCTTAGTACAGGGCCTGGCACATAGTAGGCACTTAATGAATGTTTACTGATTAATTGAATGAGAAGACTTAGGGAGAGGACAATAGCCATCTGCAGGTAAATGAAGGGCTATCATGGGTTAGTGTGGTTAACCATATGCTGCTTGGATCCAGACAGCAGAACAAGGCACCGTGGGTGAAAGTTATAAAGATCTGGGTGTAGTATCAGGAAAAGCTTTCTAACAATTGGTGCCATGGTGTGTTGAGCCGCCTGGAGAAGAGAGGGGCTCCCCTTTCTCAGAGGCCTGCAGGAAGAGGCTGGGGGACCATTGCTGGGGCCATTGTAGAGGAGACGTCATTCAGGCCAGGGAACTTCCTTCTCACTCGGGGAGTCTGGCGAGGCTTTGAATGGCTGGGTTTCTGACCCTTTGGAGATGATGGCGATGAGCTCCCATTTGTCTATGACAGAGTCTAAGGTCAGGCTGCCGGACCAGCACTTGAATCTGGATCTCCCACTTTCACCATCGGGGCTCTTTCATCTAGGTCTTGGGTCTGGATCTTGGGTCTTGGTGTCAGTAACCATGAGGCAATGTCTAATATGTCTAATTGGTCTAGTTTCTAGATCCCTGGACTTGGAGTCAGGAAGTGCTAGGTTCAAAGCCCATTTGCGACCCTAATTAGCTGGGTACCTTTGGGCAAGGTGTTTATCTCACCTGTGGAGTGAGACAATTGTTTTTTAACTGGTTAAGTGACTTCAATGGCATAGCGGGCCTCCCGCGGGTGAGTGAGTCAGTCAGTCACGGAATCTAGACCAGCCCAAGCTTCCTGACTCCCAGGCAGAGTGGGGTGGGATGGACCTGATGGGTTTTTTGGCGGGGCTAGTCTTGTCCTCAAAACTGGAAGGGGAAAATAGGTTTTGCATGACTTCACATACATAATTGATATCTTATTGCATGCCTTCTCAATGGCTGTAGGAGGGATGGGAGGGAAAGAGAATTTGGAACTCAAAATTAAAAAGAGAATGTTAAAAATTAAGTAAATAGATAAATAAATAAAGTGGAAGAGGGAGGCAAGGCAGGGCCCCCTGAGACCTGAGCACAGCTCAGCTCTGCCCTCATCCCTCCCTCCTTCAAAGTTTGCATAATCATAGACTGTCTGAGCTGGAAGGATGCTCATTGGGCAATCTGACCAAGAAAACTTCCTCCCACAGAGCTCACACATCCTCTGCTGGGAGACCCCCCAGGAAAGGGGAGATCACTGCCTCCTGAGGCAGTCCCTTCCCCTGGGGACAGGTCTCCCTGTTATCCAGCCCAGATCGGCCTCTTGGGGCCTCCTACCCATTCATGGCTCCTGGGTCTCTCTTCTGGGGACACGAAGAATACTTGGCCCATACCTCTTTCCCAACCTTGAACGGTCAGCCCGTCCTCTCCAATCTGTTCTCTAGACCAGCCATGCCTCTTTCTTGCTTCCTGGCTGGCCTGCAGTTGGTGGGGCTTGGGCTCAGCGCCTGATGGGAAAGAGGGACCCAGTAAAATTCCACCTTTGAGGCTAAGCATGAGTCGCCAGCTGGCAAATCCTGTAGGGATGGTAAAGAGATGCAGGGAGAATGTGGGCAGGGCCCTGCCTGAGAGCTCTGAATTCCAGATTTGGTTCGGCCCCAATTCGCTGCATGACCTTGGGAGATCTACTCCCCCTCTCTGGGCTGCAGATTTCTCTGAGAAAGGAAGGGGCAAGACAAGACACACACGAGATCCCGGCTACATCTGACATGAGGCACCAAAAATGACAGTTTTAAGCTAAAAACAAATGCAAGATACATCCTGCATCCCTCATCTACCCTCCCAACTCCCACCTGGGACCATAGGGATAAAATAGATCCTAGTTTGAGCCCTGGAAAAACAACTTCCTTTTTGAGTGGCTCAGGGTGAGGAGCCTTGGATGTGGAGTCAGAGGGTTTGGGTTCGAATCCCAACTTGGCCCAGTATAGCCTTGGTGACCTTGAACAAGTAAGTCACTTTCACTCTCCAGGTTTCTGTAAAAGGAGGCTGGGTGGGTGGACAAGAGGACCTCAGAGGCCCCGCCTCGCTCCAGGACAGTGTGCCTACAAGGCAGCATGGGTGGACAGTGGAGTCCCGACTGTCCACTTTCGTCCTATATAAGATGAGGTCTGTTTGCACCTCTAGGGTCTCTTCCAGTGCCATCCCCCCAAGCATGCCAGGGCAAGTGCTAGTGCCCCATTTTCCAGATGGAGAAATTGAGCAAGGCAAGGCAGAGTCTAGTGAAGGGAGGGGAAGAGCTGGGGAGCAGCTTCCTGGGAGAGTCAGCTGCTCTGTAGGAGGGTGAAGGCTCAGCCAGTGTTATTTATGCCCAGGCTGCCTTCTGGGCGGATATGCAAATGAGAGAGGAAGCTACTGAGGCTGAGCCTGTGAAAGGGGGTGTGTGCGTGTGTATGTGAGTGTGTGTGAGCTTCTGTTTGTGCATGTGAGCACACGTGTATGCATATATGTGTACTTGTGCACCAGCATGCCCAATGGGCATTGTATACCGGCAAATAAGGTGTGCATGTTTGTGTAAGTGCACGAGCTTCTGTTTGTGTGTGTGAGCACACATGTGTGTGCATGTGTGTACTTGTGCACCAGCATGCCCTGCAGACATGGTACACCTGCATTCTCAGGCATGCATACGTGTGTGTGAGCTTCTCTTTTTGTGTGTAAGTACATGTGTGTGCACATATGTGTGCTTGTGCACCAGCCTGCCCCATGGGCATTGTGCACCTGCATACACAGCACGCATGTGTGCAAGTGTGTGAGCTTCTTGTGTGTGAGCACATACGTGTGTGTGCATATGTGTACTTGTGCACCTGTGCGCCCCGCGGGCATTGTGCACCTGTGTACTCAAGCATGTATGTGTGTGTGTAAGTGTGTGAGTTTCTGTTAGCATGTGTTTCCCAGCTCTGACCGCCCCTCCCCTCCCAGCTCAAACAGTCTCTGTTCTTAAGTCTTTCCCATTTCTGGAGCTCTGTGGTTCTGAGGGATCATAGTGAGCCATTCTTGGGAAACCAAGGCAGGGTTGGTTCTGGTCAGAGAGTGCTTCGTCCTCAGGAAAAAGCCTGGTCCTCGGTCTCAGAGCAGGGGAGCCTCCACCCCCTCCTGTGTCAGGAATGGGGAGGGATGTCAGGCACAGGCAGCCCCTGGGGCTGCCCTGCTGGCCCTCCTCTGTTCAAATGCTGGGGGTGGGGGTCCGAGGGAGAAGAAGAGGGCTTGTTTGTGTCTTCTCAGCCTGGCTGCCTCTGCCAATCTGAGGCTGGGCAGGGGATCCCTGGGCTCCTGAGCATCCTAGCAAGAAGAGATCGGTACGGCGATCTAGTCTGAGCTCCTCCCTTTACGGTGGGGGATTGTGTGGCCCAGAGTGGGCCAGAGCTTCAGCCAGGGCCACACAGCATCCAGTGATCCTTCCTTCTGTGATATAACAGATTTCCTTAGAGACAGCAAGGGAGACACAGTAGATCGGGTGTGTGTTAGAATTGGGATCAGGAGGATCTGAGTTCAAATGCTGTCTCAGACATGTTATTAGCTGTGTGACCCTCGTCAAGTCACTTCTATCTGCCTCAGTTTCCTCAACCATAAAATAGAGATAATAATAGCACTTCTCTCCCAGAGTTGTTGTAAGAATCAATGAGATGTTTGTAAAACACTTTGTAAACCTTAAAGTGCTTCTATTATATACACATTATATGTTACACCAATATATAAGTTACTAATATTACCATGTTCCAAATGAAGCGATCACGGCCCACACAGGTCCGTGCCTTGTCGCAGCTCACACAGACAGTAAATGGCAGAGCTGGGATCCCCAGGGTCCTGCATCCCAGCTGGGAGGCTCTACCTCTGAGCTGGTCCTGGGGCAGCTTCACCAGGAACCCAACACTGCGAGCTTGGGGGTCAGAAGTGTCTGAGCTGGTCCTAAAGCTCACATCAACTCCTGGGAGCTTGTTTGGCTTTCTCTGGGATCCACTATGTAGGTACCACTGGGAAAGACTCCTTTCCGGGGAAGCCTGAAAGCCCTTCCAAGGCTTCTGGTGTACTGTCCTCAGTCCTGGACGGCCAGAATCCCTCTGCCTCCCCTTTCTGTTTTAGTCGTTGGGCTGTTTTAGTTACTCTCCATTACCTTATTTGGGATTTTCTTGGCAGAGATACTGGAGCGCTTTGCCATTTCCTCCTCCAGCTCATTTTACAGATGAGGAAACTGAGGCAAACAAGGTGAAGTGATTTGCCCAAGGTCACACAGCTAGGAAGTGTCTGAGGACAGATTTGAACTCAGGTTTCCTGACTCCCGGCCTGGTCCTCTCTCCACTGTACCGCCTAGCTACCCTTCTTCCCCTTGCTAGACAGTATTACGAGGGTGGACTGAAATGTCCTGAATTACAGCAGACTTGTGAAAGGTGAGTGGTCAGGCAGCTAGGGCCTGTGGATTTGGGAAGGTAGGGCAAGGATTTCCCCCAAGGAAGGTCAAGCTATCAGGAGGCAGAAAGGCACACAGGCCTTGGAGAAAAGGGATGATGTAAGGCTCTTGAAGGCGGGTTCTGCTTTTCATTTTTCTCTTTGTATCTTTATCACTTTGTACAAAGTAGGCACTTAACGAATAGCTTTTGAATGAATTAGTGAATGGATGGCTGAGTGAATGAATGAATGAATAGCTGAATGAACAGAAAATGAATGAACAAATGAGCAACTGAGTGAATGAATGGATAATTGAATTAATGGATAGATGGTTGGATGGGTGGATGGGTGGATAATGGATGGATGGATGGTTGGATGGGTGGATGGGTGGGTAGGTGGATGGATGGATAGGTGAATGAATAAGCTTAGATTCCCGGCCCCAGAACAGAGGACAGGCCTGTTCCTTGAACCTGTAGGTCCTGAAGGCCTGAGTCTGTCCAGGCCTCCGAGCACACTGTGGTATGAAGGGGTGAGGAGGGATGTTCTAGGAAACCACAAAGAGCAGAAGCTACAGAGGCAGAGAGAGCCTGCTGTGGCTGGGAATCGCCAAGTCTCTGCCAGTCAGAGCTGCCCTGGCAGCTTGTGTGGAGCAGGAGCCCAGGGGCTCCTATCTTGCTGTTCATGAGATGGACCTTGGGCTCTGCTCTCCTCATGGGCTATGCAGGGAAGGGGAGGGCTTTCTCTTCCCCCACTCTTTTTCTTAAGCCCTCTCTGTGGTCCCCAGTCCAGGCCCTGGGAAGAGAGTCACTGTTCCGGGATTCTCCAAACCTCTTTCCTTTCTCAGGGGCCCCCCTGCAGCAAGGTGAGGGAAGGATTATTGTAAGAAGGAAACAGAGATAGGGAGTGGAGGAAAGGGAGAGATAGAGGAAGGAAAGAAAGATTGAGGAGAAGTGAAAGAAGAGGCAAAAGGAGATAGAGAAAAGGAGGAGACAATGAAGGAAGGAGGGAAGAAGGGAGAGAGGGAGAAGGAAGGAGGAGGAAGAAGGGAGAGAGGGAGAAGGAAGGAGGAGGAAGAAACAAAACGGAGGGCTTCTTGAAGACTTTCTAGTCCCTCCCCACATTGTTTTACTGAGGAAGAAAGTGGATTCCTTGTCATCCAGCCGACATGCCTGCAAAAGCCTTTTGCAATATCGGGATTATTATTTCCATATAATGGATAATGAAGCAGCCTCAAAGGGGTCACCTTACTCATAATGAATGGAAATACATCTATTTATATTAAGTTGGTAGACCTGGGATTTGAACCCTGGTCTGCTGACTAAAAGCTGTTACATGTGCTCTAGGTCTCCCCTCTTAGGGAAGAGATCTCTTGCTAAGCTAAGCTCAGCTTCTAGAAGGGGGATGAGAGTGAACATCTGACATGGGCACCACTCTCAGGTTGGAGAGAGCAGAGGAAACCCTGGGGATACAAGTTAGTGTCAGGGGGAGTCTCAGGCATGGAGGACAGTTTGTGCAAAGTGGGACACAGTTGGACTCTGGCTACAGTTTTGGCTACAAGAGGAATGTGGAGGAGGGCTGGATGGGTGAGGGGGAACCAGGTTATAGAGGATCTCACCCCCACTCCCACCAGCTAGTTTATGGGGAGGCAGCTAGTTATGGGGAGCCCCTGAAGGCTCTTAAGCAGGGGAGTGATGTGGTCAGACTTTTGTGCCTTAGGAGATGATTGACCAAGAGACGACCCGATAACCTGAAACTTTGTCCATTCAAAAATGCTTTTAAATTAATTCGTATTTTATTCATCAAAGCAGCATCTGCATACATTTGAAAAGAGAAAAGCAGGTTACGGGAGAGAGATTTTTGGTGGAGCCTACGGAATGTTGATTTATTTATAGACCGACATTGTCATTTGTAGGCTGCTTGTAATCACACTGTGGCACCCAGGAGTCCACAGGCAATAGGTTGGACCTCTCAGGCCAGACAATTTCCAAGGTCTCTTCTGTTCTTGGGCCTAGGATTTTGGCTCCCAAGAACAGATCTAGGAACAATAGGGGAGTAGTGAGCACCAAAGAAAGGCCGATTGAGGCTTTCCAGTGAGAGCCGTTTGGAAAGGGAATGAGTTTTTCATCATGGGAGGTATTCAAGTGAATGTGGAAGTTTTGCTGATTGGGAATGTTGTATGTATCAGAGATGGGTGATTCAGACATGAGTGGGGCTGGATGACCCAGAAGGTAGCATCTAGTTCTGAGCCCAGGGGTCTGATTGCTAGGATGTGTCCAGAGGGGGAGTCCTGGCTGGGTCCTCTCTCAGTTAGCTGTGACCTCCAGAATCCTCAGGGTCTTGTCTCCCAACTGTGTGTTGTTGGTCAGGCCCCGACTCGTGGCAAACTATCATGGAGAATACAAAACCATTACCACCTTCATAGGGCCTATGAACTTCAGAAGCAGATAGTCCCCTGCCCTTCCTGCAGGGCTTGTGACCTGCTTGTCCCTTCCTTGACTTGTAAGAGCCTGCCTTGGACGCAGAATGCTGGCTGGGCCTTAAGTCTGAAAGGCTTGAATTCAAATCCTCTGGCTAATTTCCTGGGCTTGTTTCCTTCCCTGTAAAGCAAGGGGGTTGGATAAATGGTCCCCCAGCTTGAAATCCATGTTCCTGGTTCCTAGTCACTGGGGCCGTTTTGGGGGTGGGAAATTTTAAAATTTGATCCTGCCAAATAGTCCCATTTCTTGGGCACTTTACCACTGCTCTGGAAGGGAGGTGGTGCCTGGGTTACCCTCCCCATTTGATGGATAAGGAAACTGAGTCTCAGAAAGGCTCTGCCTTGTCCATGATGACAGAGAAAGCTGCAGGGCTCAGATTTAACCCATATCTTTGGACTTCAGGTCGTGAGCTCTTTCCACTCACTCATGCCAACCGAGCAGTGTAGGCCCTCCTCCCTAGGCCTTTGTGGCAGAGACATGATCCTGGCTCCCACAGACTATGCCCAGGCAGTGCCAGGTGTGATGGCTGCTGCTGAGCCAAACATGTTCCAAGCACCAGCCTGGGGAAAGTCTGGGTGTCTGTTCCTCTGGGCTGACCCCCCTGGGTGCCAAAACCCAACACCAGGTGGGTGCTCCCCAAAGAGTGACCTGTCCAGCTGTGGCAGCTCACAGAATCTCTTTCCCACCCATCCAGACATAACAGTGTTGAGTGTCCCAGCTAGGGATGAGGACAAAGCAGACATGTAGCTGTGGGAGGGGTGACCTGGCTTGGGGCTGCTGAGGTTCTAAGGAGGGCTCTTAGAGACAGAGGGCTTCCAGGGGACTAATAATGACAACAATAATAAATAGCACATATTGTGATTTAAGGTTTACAAAGTAATTTGCAAATATTTCATTTTACCCTCACAACAACCCTGGAGGTAGGTGTTATTATCCCCATTTGACAGATGAGGAAACTGAGGCAGAGATGAAGTGACCTACTCAGAGTCATACAGATAGTAAGTGTTTAAAGTAGAATTTGAACTCTCATCTTCCTGATTCCAAAGCTAGCACTCTGTCCAGTGTGTCACCTAGCCCTAGGGTTTCTTGAGGCTGTTCAGTGGTGGTAACCGTAGGGGGTAGGGGTGTAGACTATGAGGTGTTGAGTGTGTGTGTGTGTGTGTGTGTGTAGCAAAAGATATTATGGGTAGAACTGCAACCAGGACAAGGGAGAGAAGGGCAAGCTCTTTGTGGATACAGCTGATGGGGGAAGGAAGGGTAGGACGTCATGATTCCATGCTGCTAAAGGTCTGACTCCTTCTGGGAAGGTGGAGGACGGAGCTCAGGATATTGAAGGCGAGCTCAGCTAGGAAGGAGCTCACCTGGGACACGGCTGCTGTTGGTGCTTGTTTGGCACCCTGGTTCAAAGCTCTAGCTGCCTGTCCTAGTTACGGCTGCCTTGGTGGGGAAGCTATCTAGGTCGGAAGACGTGTCCGGTGCCTGGCGCGTGCGTTGCTTTGGTGGCACGGTGGTGCCTGGCCCATTTCTAGGCTCTGTGTCTCCACCCCACCTGCCACCTGCTGTCCTGCGTGCCGGCCTCAGTTCATGGGCCAGGTTCACCGTCGGGAGGGTGCCGCCTTTCCTTGGTCACCTGTGTCTCTTCTGAGTTTTGCCCTCCCCCCTCGGGGCTCAAGTCTGGGGTAGAGAAGCCGGAAACGGCCCCAGACCGCAGCCACGGTTCCCGCTACATCAATTAGCGGCGAGAAAACGCTCTCCCAGAGTCCGGGCTAATTCCCGCCCTATTTTTGTCTTCTCTTCTCTAGGAAGCAAACTGCTGATCTGGGTCCTCTGCCTGAACATTCAGTCCCGAGCAGATCCGTGCCCCGGGGCCTGCGTGTGCTACAGCGAGCCCAAAATCACCACCAGCTGCCAGCAGCAGGGACTGACCGCCATCCCCGCCGCCATCCCAGCCCAGAGCCAACGCATCTTCCTCCACAACAACCGTATCACCCAGGTCGGGGCCGCCAGCTTCCGCTCCTGCCGCAACATGACCATCCTCTGGATCCACTCCAACGCCATCAGCGTCATCGAGGCCACCGCCTTCGCCGGCCTCGACAAGCTGGAGGAGCTGGACGTCAGCGACAACGTGAACCTGCGCACCATAGCCCCGGCCACGTTCCGAGGCCTCCGGCGCCTGCACACGCTGCACCTGGACCGCTGCGGCCTCCTGGAGCTGTCCCCCGGCCTCTTCAGGGGCCTCTTCTCCCTGCAGTACCTCTATCTCCAGGACAACAACCTCCAGGCGCTCCAGGACGACACGTTCCTGGACCTGGCCAACCTCACCTACCTGTTCCTGCACGGTAACGGGATCCGGAACCTGTCGGAGCACGTCTTCAGGGGCTTGGTCAACCTGGATCGCCTCCTCCTGCACCAGAACCAGGTGTCCCGGGTGCACCCCAGGGCCTTCCACGACTTGGGCAAAGTCATGACCTTGTATTTATTCAACAATAACCTGACAGTGCTTGCGGGGGAGACGATGAGCCCGCTGGCTTCCCTGCAGTATCTGCGCCTGAACGGGAACCCGTGGATCTGTGACTGCCGGGCCAAGTCCCTGTGGAGCTGGTTCAAGCAGTTTAAGGGGTCCTCTTCGGACCTCGAGTGCCGCCTGCCTCTGCGCCTGGCCGGGAAAGATCTGAAGCGGCTCCACAGCTCGGACCTGGAGGGGTGCGTCGACCCTGTCAACCAGGTCCGCTCGGGGACGAAGATCAGATTGGGCAAAGGACCTACCGCGGAACCCCTGCCGGCGGGGCCCCAGGACGGCCCTCTGAAATGCTGCCAGCCAGAGGTGGACAAGTCTTTCATGTATGAAGCCACTGGTCATGGGGGACCCCGCTATGGCGGATCTCCCTCTGGCAATGGCCGGAAGGACAAGGAAAACATGTCCAAACCCAAGATGGCAGAGTCCGACCCTGCCAAAAACGCCACCCAGAAGCACATTAATGACTCGCCCTTTGGGACTTTCCCTAGCAACGTGGAGGTCCCTCTGACCAACTTCCAGCCTGACCTACTGGAGCCTGGGGAGTCTTCGGTGGCGCCCCCTCGCCGGAGGCCTGGCTGCTCCCGAAAGAACCGGACCAAGGCTCAGTGCCGAATGGGCCCCACAGGCAGCAGCAGCGGCGGCGGCAGCGGCGGCGGCGGCGGCAGCAGCGGCAGCGGCGGCCTCCTGGCACCTGCTCAGCCCCGCCTGGCCCTTGGCTTGGTTCTCCCAGTGCTGGTGCTCTGGACTTCGCCGTGGTCCTGTTAATGGTTCCTAGGGAAGAATAACACCTGCCACTGTGGCTGGGGCAAACCCAGAGGCTGGGGCCACAAGGGAACTGGATGCCTTTATAGAGAAACCAGGTGTATATAAAGTGCATCTCCCCAGCCTCCTAAAAGGGGAATTAAAAGGGAGGGTGATGCCTGCTTTCCACAGAGGGGCCAATCTTGAGTGAGGTCAGGCACACATGGGGCTTCTGAGGAATTTCTTCTGAGCTTCCCTGGCCCCCGAATGGCCCTTGAGGAAAAAGTTCTCCCCTACAGAAATACACACACACACACACACACACACACACCATAATTTTTAAAACAACAAAAAAAGACTCACCCCAGTCGTTTCTAAGTTGGAATCCTCTCTAAGGATGTTGCAAGTTCCCGTTTGCCAAGGCGGTGTGTTTGCCGCTCTCCGGAAGCCTGTCTCTGAATATTGCTGTCCACCATCCCCATCTCGATCATGCCATGTTTACAGGGGGCATCGGTTCCAGAATGCTGCTTCCTACTCAGACTGCAGTCTATATAAAAATATACATTTTATTTTCCTTGTGTCAAAGTATAAAAAAATATAAAATAAAGATTTCCTTTTCCTACACTGTTGACAATGTGCCTGTGAGGCAGCCTCCTCCGTTTGCTTGGAACCGTGGGTATTTACTTTGGTAGGTCAGGTTGTCACGAACACACTGCTATGGGGGCTCCCCTGACTAACCCAGGCCCCAATCCACTGATGCCTTTCCAGATGGTTCCGTGAGTGGCTAGGGGCCAAAAAAATCGTTCCCTGGTGAAGCCTTAGACAGACATGACAGACACATGATCCATTTCTGGCGCTTTTTTGGGCATTCTTTTAGGAACTTACCTTCAAAAACCCTGGGTCCCTGTCTGAAGATGCTAATAGCGTCATAGGATTCCAAGCCAATGGGGACCTTAGCTATAGCCTAGGCCCTAATCCAACTGCATCATTTTACAGATGAAGAAACCGAGGACAGGGAAGTAAAACCATTGGCCCCAGGTCCCATAGCAGAGGCCGGCTGCTCTGGCTGGTCTTGCCAAGCTGAGGAGGCTTCAAATGCAGCTCCAGAGCTGGGTTCTATGTGTCTGTTGGTTGAGAAAAAGTGCCACTAACACCACCCATTTTCCTGACACCCCCAACAGCATTATTTTATCTCATTGGATTTCAGTACCAATACTTCCTAGCTGTGAGACCCTGAACCTCTCCGGGGGCCTCAGTTTTCTCACCCATAAAATGGGAGGAAAAGACAGGGAATTTGATGATCTAATTCTCTAAGGTCCCTGATGATACCTTGGGCCTCCTGGGCACCTAGCTGGGTGAGGTCTGGAGGTCATGATCCTCATTTTACAGATCAGAGAACTGAGGCACAGAGTAAAGTTCAGTCAGGCTCATTTCCCAGAAGGCTGGCTGCCAACAGCTCACCAAGGGGGCCAACGGAGGCACAGGGTGGAGGCAAGGGAGAGGAAGTGGATTGTGACCTGTTTCAGTCATGGAGGTTTCCTACCAGAAGTGAGTCCATAGTCCCAGCCCCCATTTTAGCACTGCTTTAAAGTATATTTTTCTTTTTTAATTGTGAACTTATGACAATCACCAACCATCACCAGCATTTCCCTAGTCAGAGAAGAGCCACCCGATAGATCAGTCATCAAAGGGTATGGAGTCCTAGTGATTAATAGCCAGATGGGAAAGATGCTCCAAATCTCTAATCAGAAGAGAAATGAAAATTCAAAAAACTCTGAGATGCCGGCTCACATCTGTCAGTCTGAGGAAATGAAGAATGGCTGTCGTAGGAGGGGCTGGGGGAGGACAGGCACGCCAGAGTTTGTTTACCAAGTACTGGCCTCACAGCGATGCTCTGAGATATGTACGGCGAAAGGATGATTGCCTCTGTTTTACAGCCAGGGAAACCGAGGCAGAGGAAACCGAGAGAACGGGTCACTTATTCTTGCTCCCACAAATGGGAAAGGGAGATACCGCAAGTGGCAGAGGTCCCGGGTTTGAATCCTGCTCTGGGTGGCCTCCATCAGGTTAGCTCCTCTTAGCTCTCAGCTGCTTTGTCTGTCAAATCAGCGGTGAGGCCGGAGAATCTCCGAGGCCCCTTCCAGCCCTAGCTGGGGAGCCCTGTTACAGGTGATAAAGTCCAGGGGCTGGCTGGTTCTCTGGGCTCCGAGACTTTGGTTCTTTCCATAGTAGCATCACACATGGTAGCACACGGGCAAAGTGTGGCCTGCGCGGGGGCTTCCTCCAGGAATTTTGCAGAACACTTTGCGTTCTTTACCATAGCTAAGTCTCCCAACAACCAAGTGAAACCGAGACTACAGGCATTACTGTTACCGCCACTTTACCGGGGAGGAAACTGAGACCCAGAGAGGAGGAGAAACTCTTCCAGAATGTCACAGTCAGGTTTAATGCTCTGTCCCCTCCTCCCCGGGGCTTCTTTTGCTACGGGAACAGCTGTGGAAAAGTCTCACACTCAGTAGGAACCTGGGCAGCTGGGTGGCCCAGTGGGTGGAATGGAAGACTCGGAATCAGGAAGACCCTGGTTCAAATCCAGCCTCAGACACTTAAGAGCTGTGGAATCCTAGGCAAGTCATGTACCCTTTCTGGGCCTCAGTTTTCTCATATGCAAAATGGGAGTAATGTTAACACCTTCCTCACAGGTTGTTGTCACAGGTCAAGTGAGATACTGTTTACAAAGTGCTTTGGGGACCCTACAGTGATCTATAAAGGCTAGTTGTTTGTCATTTAGTGTGTACTATGTGCCAGGCACTGTGCCATATCCTGGGGATACCAGTACAGAAATGAAAGAGTCCCTGCCCCTTAAGGAACTTACAAACTAGCCAAGGGAGACAACATGGATACATATTCATTTCGATAAACATTTGTTAAGCACGTACTGTGTGCCTAGCACTGTGCTAAGCTCTGGGGATACAAAAAGAGATAAAAAACAGTCCCTGCATTCAAGGAGCTTATAATCTAACCAAGGGAGACAGCATAGATTCATATTCAATTCAATAACATTTATGAAGGACCTACCATGTGCCAGCCACTGTACCAGGCTCTGGGGAAACAAAAAAAAAGCAAAAGACAGTCCTTGCCCTCTGGGAACTTACAATCTAATGGGGGAGACAGCATACACACAAATATTTAAAAAGCAGGCAATATACAGTATAAACAGGAGATATTTAAAAGAGAGAAAATGCTAGAATTTAGAGGAGTTAGGGAATGCTTTCTGTAGAATACATAATCTATCGGTCAACCAATAAATGCCTACTATGTGCTCAGAATTGGGCTAGAAAAAAAGGACTAATATGAAATAACTCCTGCCTTCAAGTAGCTCACAATATAGCCAGGGGACAACATGAACATACGCAAATATACATGATCATTTAGTCGATCAACACATATTTTAAAATGCCTACTATGTGCAGCCATTGTGCTAGGTGCTGGGAGCCCTCTCACATGCCTTGTAGTTTCTAAATCATTTTTCTTACACCAATGAAATAAGCTAGGAAGTAGAAGTGTTGGCATCCTCTTTTTACAGATGAGGAAACAGATGAGAATGACTGGACCAAGGTCATACACCTAGTCCAGGACAAAGCCACCTGGTCTTTGAGCCCAGCCCTGTCTCCACCTAAGGTGAAAACTGAGGGAGGCCACTGTCCTGGCCTCTGTTTCCCCACCACCCTCTCCCTGGATGAGGTATCACCTGGTGCACAAGGTTTGCTTCTGGGGGCATGTTTTAGGAAGGAAAAAGACAAGGAGAAATGAGTTCAGAGGAGGAGGACCAAGAAGGGTAAGGGGCAGGGAATCATTCAACTCCATTACAATTTAATTTAATCCCCAAGCATTTATTAAGTGCCTTTTAAACCCCTCAGCTTGGATCTAGGGGGAAAGGGAGTAGAAAGAGCCCTGAGTTTGAGGTCAAAGGTTCTGGGTTCAGATCCAGCCTCCACTGTCTGCTGTGACCTTGGGTGTGTAACTTACCAGGCCCCATCGATTCTTCCTCTGGTCGATGGAAGGGCTGAACCTAACTGCCTCTGAGGCCCCTTCTATGTCTTGATCAAGGATTTGATCGATTGAGAGCTAAGACATAGGACCTGCTGTCAAGGGGGTTACAGTTTAATTTTATTTGGGGTGGGGGGAGATTCTGAGACTTGTACAAAAATAACCGAGTTATCCACTATGAAGACACCGCTTTGTGGTGGACTTCTCTGAGTCACCCAGGTAGGAAATGTCAGAGGTGGGGTTTAAATCAATTGATCGATAAACATTTATAAGTGCCCAATGTGCCAGGCGCTCTGCTAAGTGCTGAGGATACAAAGGCAAAAGACAGTTCCTGCCCTCAGGGAGCTTCTAATGGGGTTTGAATGCAAGTCCTCTGACTCCGAAAGGAATCTGATTTCCACCACATCATGCTGTCACTAGGAATCTGGAGGAAGACCACTTCTGAAGGATGGTGGGGGGTCTGAGCTGCGAAAGTCCTGCGTAGATCCCATCTGGAGCGCCACATTTTAGGAAGCATGATGACAAACCGGAGACCATCCAGAGGAGGCAACCAGATGGTGCAAGCCTTGAGCTCATGCCATGAGAGGTTCACTTGAAGGGACTGGGCATGTTGGGCCTAAAGAAAAGTCTCAGGGGAGTCATGAGGGCTGTGTTCAAGTATCTGAAGGGCTGTCGTTTGGAAGAGGGATTACCCTGGCTTTGGTTGGCATCAAAAGGGAGGACTGGGTAGAAGCAGCAAGCAGGTGGACTCCAGGATCGATTTTGGGTAAAGCTTCCTGGACATTAGAGCTGGCCCAAAGTCAGCTGACTGCCCAGGGAGGTGGTAGACCCCTCCTCAATAGAAGTCTTGAGCAGAGGCTGTGGGGTGTGTCCTGGAGGGCATTTTTGGCTAAGCGTGGGGCTGGACTAGATGCCTCTGGGATCCTCTCAATGCTGAGATTCTGATTCTGTTTGTGAGAGTGGTCCAGGGCCAGAAAGAGTCAATCTACTCCAAACTTCTCATTTTATAGAGAAGGCACAAGGAGGGAGGAACATGGGGAGGAGAGGATGTACTCCAGAGATGAAGAGCCCAAGGACCTGTGGAGGGTCACTAGTGTGGAAACTGAACTCTCTGAGGATGATGGAAGGAAAGAAGGGTAGTGAGGCCAATCACAAAGCACAGGTCAGAATCACTGAGGAAGCGAGGTATGGCCAGAAGGACTTGGCTTGGGAAGGCTGGAGTGAACTGCAGGGGCACAGAGGTGGTTGGGTGATGGTGGAAGAGAGAGGCAGAGGTGGGGAACAAGGAGTCAGACACCTATGCCTGCAGGATGTAAGGGAGGAAGAGAGGGGAGAAGGAAATTCCAGACATAGAGAGGGCAGCTAGAATCTGGGGTCTTGCTGTGAGATCAGAGGGTCACAGGTATGAAAAGTAGAAGGTACCTCAGCAATCATGGAGTCCAACTCCTTCAT
Source organism: Phalanger gymnotis (assembly GCA_028646595.1). Lineage (NCBI taxonomy): Eukaryota > Metazoa > Chordata > Mammalia > Diprotodontia > Phalangeridae > Phalanger > Phalanger gymnotis. Next base: position 4,912,849 of record CM053622.1, read on the forward strand.
TTGACAGATTGGGAAGTCGAGATTAAGAGAGAGGGAAAGTCATCCAGTGAGTCAATGAGCATTTACTAAGTGCTTGCTGTATGCCAGAAGGATCTGCACTGAAGGATCACACAAGTAGTAAGAGGCAGAGTCAGGATTTGAACCCAGCTCCTCAGACTCCTAAGCCTCAAGGCTGTCATTTGGAAGAGGGATCAGACTGGTTCTGGCTCTCTTCTGTCTTGCAAAGCTTCGTTCATGCAGAATGAAGAGGCCCTTGTGGACGATGGAACAGGGGCTCCAAGGGGGTAGGGCAGGGACTGAGGAAGGGGTGAGATTTGGGGAGGCAGGGCAGTGTGTGGATGGCTTGGAATAGCAAACATGGATCAGGGGCTCAGAAGGGGAAGTGGAGGGTGAGGATTCAGCAGCCGAAACAGCCCCAGGTATTCCTGGCTGTGACAATATCCTGCTCCTCACAAAAGGTGGGTGGTCTGGGAGGGGTTCTGGATGGAGCTGGGGCTGGCGGCAATGGCCAGGGGCAGACGGGGCTCCCCAAAGGAGGAGCCTGGGTATTAGCTGAAGGCACTAGGGACATTTACCCTGGAGGAGAGATATGGGGAGACTTGGGAATGGTCCTGTAGCATCTCATAGGCTGTTGTGTGGAAGATGGATTCACCGTGAATGTTTGACCCCCAGAGACAAGACGGGGAACAAAGCACGGACGCATCAGGCAGAGAGACTCTGGCTTAGTGGGAGTTAAAACAATTTACTAATAAGGAGATTGGTCCCAAGAGGATGGGCTGCCTTTGGAGGGAGGAGGTGAGATCCCCATCCTGGGAGGTCTACAAGCGGAGTCTGGATGGCCCTTTGTCAGGGATGCTCTGAGAGGCCTCCTGCCTGCCTGGCATGCAGAAAGTGCCTAATAAATGCTCATTGGCTGACTGATGATAGGTTGGGATGGGTGGCATTCGAGACCTCTGCTCCATTACTGAGATTCTAGCACGGGAGGCAATATTTCCTGTTGGATCAATGCCTGTGACTCTCAGCACTTTCTGGACTCCGCAGATGTGGTGGAGAATTTGGTGTGTCCAGTCTGGGCTCCTTCACATGGTCATCAGGCAATGGAGACAACTAAAAGAGATTCCTGTGCAGTGGAGAAGGGGTCAGAACCTTCTTGGGGGGTTGAGTCTCAGTTCTGAAAACAGGATTGTCCTGCGATCTTTGGGCTCCAGTGACTCCTTTGTACAAAGAGGCTTCCACCTCTCACCATGTGTTCTATGGACTCAAGTGCCTTCTGGTGCTGGAGGAAGCTGGGGGAGGGGGCCTGCAGTGTAGAGCCTGCTGGGCCTGGAGTCAGGAAAACCCAGGTTCAAATCCCACCTTAGATACTGGCTAGCTATGGGACCCTGGGCAAGTCACTTAACCAGTATTTACCTCAGTTTCCTCCACTGTGAAATGGGGATAGTAACAGTACTTACCTCCCAGGGTAATTGTGAGGATCATATGAGATAGCTTTTATAAAGTGTGGAAGACAGTATGCAGGAGGTGCTTAATAAATGCTTATTCCCTTCCCTTTCTCTTGTACTGACATTGTTGGTTCTAAAGTTCCTGAATTGGACATTAGATGACATCTGAGTATCAGAAGATCTGGGATTGAGAGATGAAAGGGACCTCAAAGGTCACCTGGTCCAACCCGGAATCTGGGGCCAAGAGTAGTTAAATGACTGCCCCAGGGTCTGACAGCTAGCCAGCAGCTTATCTAAGCCCAGAGCCAGTGTCCTTTCCTCTGCCCCCAATGATAGCTCACGTTTATGGAATATGTTAAGGTTAATAAAATATGTTACATACGTTAACTGATTGAAACCTTGCAACAGCCCTGTGAGTTAAGCCATAGTCCTGGGGTCCTGGCCCCAGAGTTGGGAGGGACCTCTGTTCATCATGGAGATTTCGAGGATACCAGGGCAAGGGCAAAAATCCCCATTTTACGGATGAGAAAAACAGAGACTTAGGGATGCCTAGAATCCCCTTAGTGAAAGTCTTTGAGAGTTTGCCTATAAAAAGAGAACTCCATGTCACATCAGCAAAGCTAATAAACTCAGCCCTTAACGTACTGATTTGTGGGCAACAAAATGAGACGTTTCTGATTGTCCTTCCACGAATGAACATTAGCCTAGATGGACTTTCTGGCTGAGGTTGGAATTAGAACCAGAAATATGGGGTAGCTGTTTTCTGATGTTTGAAGAGTTCCCACATGGGATGGAGAGGATCCTGGCTCTGCTTGGCCCCTGAGAGCAGAACCATGGGAGTCATGGGGAGAAATTACAGAGAGGTAGATGTAGGCTTTATACCTTTCCTAAGAATGAGAGCTGTCCAGAGTAGAACGGGCTGTCTTGGGAGCTAGTGGGCTCCCCCTCACTGGATATATTTAAACAAAATCAGAGATGTTGGAGGGGAGACTGTTGGTCAGACATAGGGTGGATTAGATGGCTGCTCCCCTCCAAACCTGAGGTGATGCCATGATTCTTTTTTTTACCTAATATTTATTTCTTTTTTTACTTTTAGTTTTCAACATTCACTTCCATAAGATTTTGAGTTCCAAATTTTCTCCCTATTTTTCTCCTTCCCCCATCCCAAGATGGTATATAGTTTGATACAGGCTCTACAAATACATTCATACTGAACCTATTTTCACTTTACTTATGTTGTAAAGAAGAATTAGAACCAATGGGAGAAACCACAAGAAAGAAGAAACAAACGAAAAGAGACAGAGAGCAAATAATCTGCTTCAATCTGCGTTCTGACTCCATCCTTCTTTCTCTGGACGTGGATGGCATTTTCCATCATGAGTCTTTTGGAGTTGTCTTAGGTCCTTGCATTGCTGAGAAGAGCTAAGTCTATCAAAGTCAGTCATCAAACAGTGTGGCTGTTGCTGTGTACAATGTTCTCCTGGTTCTGCTCACTTCGCTCAGCATCAGCTCATTCAAGTCTTTCCAGATTTTTCTGAAGTCCACCTGCTCATCATTCCTTATGGATCAATAGTATTCCATTACATTCATATTCCACAGCTTGTTCAGCCATTCACAAACTGATGGGCACTCCCTTGATTTCCAATTTTTTGCCACCACAAAAAGGTGCTATAAATATTTTTGTACATGTGGGTCCTTTTCCCATTTGTATGATCTCTTTGGGATACAGTCCTAGAAGTGGTATTGCTGGGTCAAAGGGTATGCACAGTTTTATAGCCCTTTGGGCATAGTTCCAAATTGCTCTCCAGAATGGTTGAATCAGTTCACAACTCCACCAATAATGCAATAGGGCTCCAATTTTCCCATATCTTCTCCAGCATTTATAATCTTCCTCTTTTGTCATGTTAGGCAGTCTGAGAGGAGAGATGTGGTACCTCAGAGCTGTTTTGATTTGCATTTCTCCAATCGATAGTGATTTAGGGCATTTTTCATGTGACTATAGATAGCTTTGATTTCTTCCTCTGAAAACTGCCTGTTCATATCCTTTGGCCATCTATCCATGGGGTGATGCCATGATTTTTGAGGGGAGCCTGGAAGTCATTGTGTAGAATCTTTTACTCCTCACAAAATCCTCCCTGGAGTAGTAGAAATAGCTAAATCATTTCCACTCTTATCCTTAGTTTCCTTGTCTTTAAAATGGGATGCCAGTCTTTAAATGGCCTTCCTCATGGGGGTGTTGTGACCCATATATCCACATGGACATAAGCTGGCATGTGAGCCTCCAAGCTCTGTTTACATACCTTCAGGGTTGGGGAGCTTACTACCACGGGAGGCAGTCTCTTCTGAAGGGTACTGGATATTAACTGGTGTTCAGAAATTAGCTCAGTAGACACATTAAGCCTAAATACTGATATTCGAGGCCTCAGAATCCATGAGACAAACAGACAAATTCAACTGGCAGCACTGCCGGCAGGCATGGCTCTAATCACGTTGGCTTCCTATAGAGAAACCACAGGAGAAGGAGGGGAGAAGACAATGGGAGTGGGAGGGAGGCCCAGAGGGGGGTGCTCAGAGCAGAAATGGAGACATCCCATTCTGGGAAGTCGAAAGGCAGCTGCTGGGAATGGGGAGACCTGGCTTCTGGCTTGGCTCTGGGGCAGAGTGTCTGGGCGACCTCAGGCAAGTCAGAAACCATCTATACAATGAGCTAGTGGGTCAAGAAAGTCCCAGAGGACCCTTGTGATGCTGGGATAGATCCCTTCTCATCAGCATCCTGGACTCTGCCCTTGAGAGGCTAGATTTGGGCTCCGATGGGGACCTTTGGCCTCATCATGCCCTGAACCAGGCTACCATACCACTACTGGTGATGTGCACATGATACCTGGCTTTAATAAATGAATACTCTAGCTGTCCATCTATCTATGTCTATCACCTATATCTATCTATCCATCCGTCTTTCTACCTGTCTATCCATCCATCTCCCCACCTTCATCTTTCTCTCTTTCTTTTTTCCTTTCTCTTTTTCTTTCCTTCCTTCCTCCCTTTCTTTTTCTATCACCCTCTTTCCTCTCTCTTTCTCCTCTTTGTCTCTTTGTCTCTCTCTCTCTGTCTCTCTCTCTCTGTCTCTCTCCCTCCCCCCCCCTCCATCTCCATCTCTGTCTCTATATCTGGAGAGAAAGATCAGAGACACAGCAAGGGAGTAGGTCTGGACTTGGGGTCAGAAATCCTAGACATGAGTCCTGGCTTAGGCATTTACTAAGGATTTACTTTTACGGCATCATTTCCCTTCTCTGACTTTTTCTTCCTTGTAAAACAAGAGAGATGCCCTTAAGGATGCCATACAGTAGAATGGAAAGACTTCTGGACTTGGAGTCAGGAAGACCTAAATTCGAATCATGCCTGTGACACCTACTGGCTATGTGATCCTGAGCACAGGCTGGAAACTCTCTGATCTTTTATTTCTTGTCTGCACAAGGTGGGTATGAATATCTGCCTCACTGCTCTGTTGTGAAGCTCCAAGGGCTTTGTGAATGTGAAAGCACCAGAGAGGCTGGCCATTATTACTATGGTAAGAGTGTTGGAATTCAGTGAAAGGAAAGGGAAGAACAGGAGAAGGTGGCCCAGTGGGTGTGGACTCAGGCCCTGGGTGAGGCCCGCTCTGGGTGAATCTCTGGGATCTCTGGATCTCAGTTCCCTCACCTGTATGTGCCCTCTGCTCCAGGGGTCCCCTCTTCCACAAGGGGTCCTGGTTCTCCACTCAGAGAGTCCTTCTGGGAGCAGCTTCACTTCAAAGACGGGAGTCAAGCTTTTCTCTTACTCTCTGTTCATGACACCCCTACCCTAGAGTAGAACTCCCTGGAACAAAGCCTAGGGATGTTAGGCTCAGCTGTACTGATGATGCCTTCTAGAAAGGGGGTTTAGTACCCAGCCAGAAAGGCAGAGCAATGGGGATTAGCCAAAGCCTGCAAGAGTCAGCTCATAAAACACGTGTGAAGAGCCCATGATCAGCACCCATTACACAGCTGAGCAAGCTTTATGCTATTTACAATCATGGTAGCTACATAAGCTACTTTAAATACGGCCCTGGAGGGGGCCGTGCCAAGAAAGTTGTGGCAGATCATAGCCCCTAAAGGACAGGGGAATTAGCCTCACAGTCCTGGGGCTGGGCATCTCCCTTGCACTCACCCTGCCTCGTTCCAGGAGTGGTCCCATGCTGGTGGTGCTGGGGGGCTGGGTGATGACCACCTCTGGGGATGTGGGATGGCTGGATGAAGCAGGAAGGCCTATTATCCTCGCAGACCCTAGACCCCGCCTTGGGCCTTGGGAGAAGGCTGATGTGATCGATCCTTTCTAGCAGCCATCCGTTGGCGTGGTTCAGAGATTAATAATGATAGTAAGAGCTGACATTTATACCAGACTTTAAGGTTTGCAAAGAACTTTACAGATGTTAGCTCAGCAGCAAGAATGGGAGGTAAGTGATATTATTAACCCCATTTGACAGATAAAGCCAGTGAGTCACCCGGAGGTGACAGATAGGACTTACCCAGGATCACACAGCTACCAAGGGCAGGGGGAGGGATTCAAACCCAGGGCTTCCTGTCTCTAAGACCCAGATCTAAGATTCCAGAGAGCTCTCCATTAAAACCTGGCAATTAGTTTGCAATGGCCCAGGCAAGAAGGGATGATTCCCCTAAATCAAGCAATCGGTGAATAAGCATCGTTAAGGGTCTTCCATATGCTGGGCGCTGGAGATAAAAATAAAACAGAAAAGCCCCCCAGAAACTGAAAGGAATCTCCCTGCCCTCAGGGGGTGTCCATCACAACAACCCGAGAGGTAAGTACTGTTAAGTACTCTCCTTTTACAGCTGAAGAAACTGACTTGCCTAGGGTCACAAAGCTAGGGGGTATCTGAGCAGGGCTTTGAACTCAGGTTTTCCTGACTCCAGACACGTGCTCTATCCACTATACCACCAGTTGGTTCGATTATCGAGTCCTACGTAATAAGACTGGAAAGCTAAGTGGAACCAGAGCGGGAAGGGCTTTATATGCCAAAGGGAGGAGATATTTGATCCTGGGGGGTAACAGGGAGCCACCAGGATTTATTGAGTAGGAGGTGACGTGTTCTTGAGCAAGAGAAAAAACATGACCAGTTGGGAATGATCACAAAGTCCCTCTTGGCTCTAGCAGGAGGCCACAGCTGGTTCTGGAGATCCTCTAAACCCTGGCACAAGACATGGGGTTACCGGTTAAGTGGAGCCCGCATTTCCTCTTTTATTGTGTCTGGTCATGGCCAACACACCCCTTGGCATCCTTTGGTTCTGAGGATCCCCAAGAACACTGGATTTGGAATCAGGGTCCTGGGTTCAAATCCTAGTTCTTTCGCTCACCATCTGTAAGACCACTCCAGGACTCAGTTTCCCCATCTGTAAAATGGAGGCAGATTAGATGACTTCACTCTCTGGATCTTTGACCCATGGCCAAAGCGCATCTTTTACCCCTTCGTGCTTGCTTTTTGTGTCTCCGCTCATCCACCTGCCTCAAGTCACCCGAGGAGCTGTTGACAGGAGCCCTGGATACCAGACAATCATGACTTCCCATCCCTCAGGGCCTCGGCATGCCTGACGAGCATCGGGGCTGCCTCCTGTCGCCCAGACAGGAATTTATCACTTTTACTAGTTCATTAGCAGTCTCTGGCATCTCCTCCGCCCTCAGGGGGTGGGGGCGGGGGGGATACTGGTGCCAGATTCCAGAGGAAGGAGGCCCTCGGTGCATAGCAATCAAGGGGTGTCTGGCCCATAGCTGGCCCTTTTCCTGGCACCCGCTGCCACCAGGTTCTCCATTCGAGGGTTTCTTACTTTTACAAAATAACAGAGAAAAAAGCCCCGTCTCTTGAACATGAAGGATTACAAAACCTTTCTTCTTTGCAGCCTGGTGGGGAAAGCAGTGCGAGAATTATTAGCTCCATTTTACAGACAGGGCCACTGAAGCTCATGGAGGTAGAAAGACATAGCACCGGTCAGGTGGCTAGTGAGTATCAGACCCAGCACTCAAAGTCAGCTGCCCTGATGCCCATCCGTTTTTCTTTCCACTCTCCCTTTCTGGGAGGCAGAGGACTTGAGACCTGGTTCCAGTTCTGCCCCTCTGGGGTAACCTGGGGCCTCAGTTTCCCCATCTGCAATATAATCTACAAGGTCCTTTCCAGCCCAGCGTGCTCCCTTCTATGTAGCACAAGGACCCTTCTTTGGGGGATCACAGGCTCAACCAATTAAGCAACAAGCATTTATTAAGCACTCACTGTGTGCCCGACCCTGTGCTAAGCGCTGATGATACAAAAGGGCAAAAACCTCATCTTTGCTCTCAAGAAGCTTATATTCTAATGGCGGATGGAGCATCGTATGTGTATCAGAACATATATGATGAATTCAGAGTGAGTAGAGGGAAGATTCTCCTGAAGGAGACGGCATTAGCCTCTGGAGGAGGGAACACCAAACATGGCGGTTTACACTTGATGCTGAAGGTGAGAGGGAGCCACGGATGTTTATTGAGCAGGAATGGGATATCATCAGGTCTATAATTTAGAAAAATCCCTTTGACAATGGAGTAAAGGATGGTTTGGAGTCGAGAAGGACCTGAGGCAAGAAGACTGGTTAGGAGGATGCTGCTATATAGTCCAGGGAAGAGGGTATAGGGGCTTGACTTGGGGTGAAGGCAGTTGTGTGAATGGAATGCAGAAAATAGAAGGCGAGCTAATTAGAGGCAGTATCTGGGGTACATGAGAGAGGGTCAAAGACTACATCCCAGGTGTGGAGGCTGAGGAAAAGAAGGGCCCATCTAGAGGGGCCCAGGCAGTTGAGAGGGCAGGAGTCTAAGGGTATTGGGTCCCCAAGGTAGGTACTGAAGACATTTCAAAGATCACATGTGGCTTAGGACAGAACACCTTCACCTGGCGCTGCTGTGGAGGCCCAGCCCACTGCTTGGAAAGCTTCTGGGATCCTGCTCTGGCCTGGAGGATGCTCCAGCCAGAAGGTGTAAACTCCTCTACCTAGAGGAGTTGCCAAGGAAGCCGAAGTACCATTTCCTGAGGATGTGGTGGATGGGTCCCCTGGATACTCACTGAGGTCCCTTCTGGCTCACATGGCTGGGAGTCTGTGAATTGGATCACAAGGGAGTTGGATTGATCAGGGGACAAAGCTGAGCCTCCACCAACCTCCTCACAGTATCCCAGGAAGGGCCTATGAGCCCCGGGAAGCCAGCCTCATTATGTAGCAGCCTCAAGTGAGGCCCAGAGATAGTTGGTGATTTCCGAATGTCACACAGCAAGTAAGTGATGGTTCAGACTTGAACCCCCCCAGACTGAATCTCTTCTAACCTCAAAATGAGACCTCTTTGCAATATGGAAAGAGGCCTGGGCCTGGATCCCGGATTGAAGGACTACCTAGTCCAACTGCCTTATTTACAGATGGAGAAACTGAGGCGCAGAAAGCCTCAGCTTACCAAAGGTCACACAGAGCCAACATACAAAGCAAGGTACTCTAATTCCAGGTGTGGCTTTTTGATGACTATATCTGTATTAGGAGTTCTAAGTACTTTCTTTCTTTCTTTCTTTCTTTCTTTCTTTCTTTCTTTCTTTCTTTCTTTCTTTCTTTCTTTCTTCCTTCCTTCCTTCCTTCCTTCCTTCCTTCCTTCCTTTCTTTCTTTCTTTCTTTCTTTCTTTCTTTCTTTCTTTCTTTCTTTCTTTCTTTCTTTCTTTCTTTCTTTCTTTCTTTCTTTCTTTTCTTTTTTCCCCTTTATTTGGTATTTTATTTTTCACCAATTACATCTAAAAACAATTTATTTTATTTTTTATTTTATTTTTTTTAAATTTATTTTTGACATGTTTGGTTTTCAGCATTGATTTTCACAGGCGTTTGAATTACAAATTTTCTCCCCATTTCCTCCCCCCCCACTCCAAGATGGC